>OZ023315.1:56716172-57079024 GCA_964007375.1 Ophion obscuratus | reverse complement strand
ATAGCAGTATAATAACAATAAGAAATAATAATAATAAAATAAAATAATAGAATGGTGGTAATAGTAATAATAACCGCAATAACAGCAATAAAGCACTACGCAAAAAGA
The DNA here is from genome assembly GCA_964007375.1 of Ophion obscuratus. Taxonomy (NCBI): domain Eukaryota; kingdom Metazoa; phylum Arthropoda; class Insecta; order Hymenoptera; family Ichneumonidae; genus Ophion; species Ophion obscuratus. Next base: position 57,078,916 of record OZ023315.1, on the reverse strand, counting down.
ACACGTGGGTGGTGACAAGCAGCCATTTGCAGGGTACAGAATTAATAGGATTAATAATACGAAATAATACAAAATAATATAAGAATTATAACAAAATAATATAATATGATGATGCATGCCTCATAATGCTGAATAATCCAGGTATCAAATCCCAGATTGAATAAATTGTTTTCTAGATTGAATATTGATTATCAGCCGTACAAGTATACGATACAATAGTGCAATAGAGTAGGTACACATTCCGCACCCAAAATTATACAGATTGAGAAGCATGTGTAGACAAGATGAAGGAAAGCAGAGATGAAATGAAGTAAAATGCAGTAAACTAAAATGAAATAAAATAAAATGAAAATGAACAGAAAATCAAATAAATCAAAATAAATCAATGCCAAAATGAATAGAGTAAAATCAAAATCAACATCGAAATCGAAACCAAAATAAAATCAATTCAAAATCACATCCAAAACCAAATCAAAGGCGAAAACCAATATAAAACCAGGAACACGCCGCCGGTACTGTCAACAACCATGCTACACATGCTCGTTTTTAATTCAGTTCAATTTAATTTAACTTCGATGAAACCACTCTATGCTCAATTCCTAATACTCAAACTCGGTAGAAACTGATCAAGACAGATTAAGACTGATTACATCTCTCTCGCAAGTTCGCTACTGAGTAAATAATCAAATAATCTCACTTTAAAGATCTCTAATGAGGGAGAGCCAGTTACATCCACAGGGAGTGAGTGCCATAAGTGACATGCAGATACAGCTACAGAGTTCTGATATAGAGTAGTCCTAGCGAACGGAATACTGAAGGTTAGTGGACGACGTCTCAGGGAGACCCGTGCATCAGGTTGAGCTCTGTTAAATAGTTCTAAGATGTATTCAGGGACTTGGTCGTTGAGGACCTTATAGACTAGAATCCCTTATAGACTAGAGAGAGAGAGAGAGAGAGAGAGAGAGAGGGAGAGAGAGAGAGGGGGGGAGGGAGGGAGAGAGAGAGAGAGAGAGAGAGAGAGAGAGAGAGAGAGAGAGAGAGAGAGAGAGAGAGAGAGAGAGATTGGATTACGCCATTTACCCGTTAGTACAGTCGTGCTGTCGCCGAAAAACTCCGTAATCGGAAAAAAATAGAAGAAGGCCACTTTTTTAACAGATGATTCTGTAGGTGCCGCGGGTGCTAAATCCAAGTTTCCCCAAAAATCGGGGTGTAGAGTTGTTTTAGGGGATAAAGGGGGATGAGAGTTGATCAATGCCAAACTACAACCCCTATGAGATCGGCGCCGTGAGATAAAATGTTCAAAAAAATCTGGGCTTTATTTTTGTCCACACCGTCAAAGTCAGGGAAGCTCATTTCGGGGGTGAAAAAGTGGGCTGAAATTTTGAAAGATCAGTTTTAATTCAATAACTCTTTCGGAAAAATTCGTACAATTTTTGTTTAAATGAAAAGCTTGTAGCCCTTGAAAAGACGCGTCGATCGCGTATTTGGTCATCCCTGTCCGATAGTATCTTCACCCCTAAAAAAATTGTTAGATATTTTTAAAAAATCGTTTATTGTATAACTAAAAAACAATTGAATTTTCGAGTATGGTTGAAATGTATGAAATGTAGAAAATAATCTTCTTTGTATTTTATTTTCTATGGACCACCCTTGAATTTTGCTTTTTCCAATGCCTCTCGGGGGTTGAAAATTCAAAATGAAATTCTGGGAAGACCGTATGAATTCACCGCCGTGAAACGATTTGTAGCCTGAACCTTCCGCTACATTTTTGTCCACAGCGCCAAACTCGTATCTCTTTATTTTCGATTTCTAAAAGTGGGGGAACGTACCAAAAATCAGTAATTTGAGAATAACTGTTCGAGAAATTTGTTTCGAACTCCATTCAAGTAAAAAAGTTGTAGCTCTCCAAAATACGCGTCGATTGGGTATAAAATCATCTCTTAACTTCAAAAGTACCTCCACCCATAACGAATGACGAAACACTTTGAAAGTTTTGTTTTCGCGATCACTCAAAAACGGTTAATTTTACCGGTGCCGTTTGAATGTACGAAATGTAGGAATTGATATTCTCTACATTTTCGTTCATATAAATAACCCTCGAATTTTGCCATATTTTCCCCCCGGAACCTACAAAATCACCTGTCAAAAAACTAGCCTTCTTTCAATTTTTTCTGATTTCAATACACAGCACGACTGTACTGAGTATATGGTCAGTATATTTAAATAGCATTGTCCGCGCAATAACACAAAAAATACACGTGATATGTCACAACATTCTAAAAAAAATCCCCAAAAAGCCTATTTTTCGGCCTCTAGAGTGGCCTAAGGCCTTAATGGACGACCCCACATATAAATTGTGGGTTTTTATATGTTACATATATATTTACCTAAAGTAAACAATATAAATTGTTCGTTCTGAAATAGCTTATTAAAATGGTTTCAGTATATTACCTGCTTCTTTTTGTTGAAAAAAAAACGAGAGCAGAAGGGGGGGCGGGCTCTGCCTCACGTAATGTTCAGGTGTGGCAGGGGGGCACCGGCACCCGTCACAAAATGTCACAGAGGGGGGAGGGGGGTCGAATATTGATAAAATTTGCGTCACGTGTTTTATGAATATCCACAAAGAGTAGAGGAGTGAGCTTCGACCGGTCTTAATGAGGCTCATAGTACTTTATTGTCCTCATAACTGAAAGGAATTGTGGATGAAAGAGAGCTTTTGAGGCTGAAAATCATTTATTCCGTTTCTTAGTTCCCGTATGAGTACATCGTCATTGATATTGCTATTCGTTTAATGTGATTTTGGGAAGACTTTACAATAGAGCCGAAAAACTTAGTGCAATACCGAAAAGTTGCGGCTTGGAGTCTCGTGACGTATTGCATGAGCTGAATAAAGCGGTCTTATTGGTTATTGACATAGAACGTTTAACGGATGCGTTTAGAATACAAATTTTAAACATAATGGCCACGAAGACATCGAACGTTTTGCAATATCAACGACGATATGCTAAAACATCTATATTGAGCGTACTCTAACAAATTCCTCGTGCGTTTGTCTCTCATACAATGTACATCGCTGTCTGATCCTTGCGCGAAGTGTATGAGTTAACCACGATGCTGCAGGTCGCAATACTCTGTACTGATAGAAAGGCTCCTAAGCATCTTTTGTTTGAGTATTTTTACTGAGAAAAAGCAAATTCTTGGAAATGGGTTGCTTCGAAATCATTGGACACATGATTATATTTAAACCCTCCTAGCATTGGGATATGTTTGTACGATGAAATAATCATCTACCCGCACTAATTCATGGTACCCATACTTTTCCCCGAAAACAGTTCTCCGAATGACACGTCCCCGAATGACATTTCCCCGAAAACATTTCCCCGAATCGACACTTCCCCGAAAATGAGTGAAAAAGTTATTTATTTAAAGTCAAAGTCAAAATGGGTAAAAATTATTAAACAAAGGGTAAATAAGGTGACAAGAAAAAATGAGTGAAAAAGTTATTTATTTAAAGCCAAAGTCAAATTGGGTCAAAATGGGTAAATAGGTGTGAGCGCAGGGCACCTCGAATATGCTTGGGGAATAGTGGGATCCGTGGAACACTGGCGTGGGCTCAGGGCACTTCGAATGTGCGTGTGGAATATTGGGGTGCGTGAAACACTGTTGTAGGCGCAGGGCACCTCGAATGTGGGTATGGAATAGTGGGGTGAGTGGAACACTGGTGTGGGCGCACGGAACCTCGAATGTGCGTGTGGAATAGTGGATTGCGTGGAACACTGGTGTGGGCGCAGGGCACCTCGGATGTTCTTGGAATAGTGGGGTGCGTGGAACCCAAACAGACTTAAACAAACTGTTTTTCGGGGAAGTGCCGTTCGGAGAAGTGTCATTCGGGGAAATGTCGATTCGGGTAACTGTTTTTCGGGGAAGTGTCGATTCGAGAAACTGTTTTTCGGGGAAGTGTCATTCGGGGAAGTGTCGATTCGGGGAACTGTTTTTCGGGGAAGTGCCCGTCGGGGAAATGTCATTCGGGGAAATGTCGATTCGAGGAAATGTTTTCGGGGAAATGTCATTCGGGGAATTGTCATTCGGGGAAGGGTCATTCGGGGAAGTGTCATTCGGGGAAGTGTTTTCGGGAAAATGTACTGATGATACGCTAATTCATTCTGAATATCCCTATGCAACTATGACGAACTACAGCTGTATGAGCTACCGCAAAAGAGAGAAAGCAAGAGAGAGGACAGAAGGGATGGTACAAAAGATTGCGGCGGCTCGAGGAGCCATGTGGTGCCAGTGTCTCTTGTACAGTGCTCATAGCACGGAGCCTGAGTCTCGGGTCGTGCTGGTGGGTGTAGTATTACCCTCAACTTTCGCTGTGCCGCAGTAGTATCGAGCGGTAGCGAGCTCCTCTTCCTAGCCCCTCTCACAATCCCTCGCTCGCTCTCCGCTCCTCTCGCACCAGGTTGCGCGGCCCTTTGCACTGCGTCACCTCACATTCACCTCCGCGCTGCCAGCCTTTCATCCACCCTCGCCACTTTTTGTCGGCCGCCGCTTCGCTTTTCTCGTCTTTATCTGTCGACAATGGGACACGCTGAGCGTTCAACGCATCGTTACTCTCCATGTACAACTTAAGTTAGCAGACAACCTCATGAAATAATGCAGATGCGCGTAATCACATTTGTAGTAGCTCACGACTTACCATTAAAAAAAAATCGTATGCTGGAAGATCGAGCCGATTTACACAGAGGACGATAAAGAACGTCTGAGGGGATACAAGATTTTGCTGTGTTATTACCAAACACAGGCTGGGGGTCAAAATATCGAATGACCAAATATAGAACTACAAAGATTTCGAAACGACAGAATCGGGAAGTCTCAAAATAACGAAGGTTAAATTATTCGAAATTTTATCCTTTGACCGATGACGAAATCGAATAACTATTACACCAAAGGATTATTAATTCGAGAGTTCATTCGTTCGAGAACATATATCCCAGATAGTCTACAGTTTGAGTCATACATATACAGATTCGAACAACGTACAACATTGATATCTCCGAAATAGAAAAAAGGGAGTATCTAATATTCGCACGACACAATAGCAGAAAGCCATATATCAAGACTACAAACTTCGAATGTGTAGATCTTAGAAACGCAAATGATCGATGGTCCGAAATGGCGAACATGTCATGGCTGCCTGGCGTGACTGACCACTAACGCCATCTGCCATCTTCATTCTGAAGCGCGAGTAGTTCGTTCCCAAGTTTTTGCTATCTGGACTGTTCGCCATTTTGGCCCATCGCTATTTCAATTGATCGACTTTTTGATCCTTCGCATTAATGAATTCGAAATTTTAAACTGTCGTAATATTTACAATTCGACGATTTGACGTCTCGAATTGTTTGGTGTATATATATAGGCGAATCGATATTATATCTCTCATTATTTTGTTAAATATGATTTTTTTTCTTCGCTATAAATCAACTTCGAGATTTTTGTATTCACAATTTCGATTAACTATTTTACAGACTATCATAAGATTCATCTATCTATATTGGAACGTTATGGTGTTGAAGTTTGCATCGTTGGAACGCAACGAAAATTCTGTTTTATATTTTATTTTCAATATTTTTATTATTATTGGCAATTTTTTTTTATAGATTTATCATGTAGATCGCTAAATGAATATCTTAAAAAATGGTTGGAGGACTTTTGTAGGCGAAATCTGCCAAAAGAAATTAAATACGTTGCAGTCCAACGATGCAAACTTCAGCATCGTGGAACGTTCGTTATTACTGAATTCGAAATTTCGGTCGAATTGATCGTTCGAATTTCCGATCCCCACCCTACCAATCATAGTAATACTATAACAAAATCATTAAAATTGATATGGCGAGACGAACCAGAGACGGATAAATTTTTCTATAAGTATATTCTCAGTTTCATAGAAATCAATCGACTTGTCCACATTCATTTATAAAAATGCCCAAATGATATATGAAAAAGTCGAAGCCTAGCAATTAAGACAGCATTCGCTATTATACAAAAATTGCACGTCCAATAGTAGTCGTATATCATGCCACGGGCTCAATATACACGCAAATGAAGTATCCCGGTTTGACACCAGTTACATCAGAAGTTCAAAGCAAAAGCAAAACCAATATAGGCTCGGCAGCTCATTGCCACTCTGAAAGTGAACATCTGTTGCGAATGTTAATGTTTCGTTTTGGGCCAGTGTCAATCCAATTTGCTTTTTTTGCCAATGAAAATAATATGTAATTATCAGTAATCGGTATGAAAACAAAGGTGAAAATTCAGTTGTGAGTGTTGAAGCATCACGCGGATATTGGCTAGCCACGTAAAACGTTATTCCGTAGCTGTGATCGTAACGCCGCATCGCCCCACCCCGCGCATGGACACGAGGATTAAGACACACTCTCTGAGTTGCGTTTTGCGCAATGTACCTTTACTTATATGCTGACAAATAAGGATGCCCTATCGATAACTAGAGATCTTATTACCAATCGCGGTCGTTGAACACAGAAGGATGCTCTGCCGATAACTAGATATCTTTTGACCAAGCGCGGGCATTTGAAACTCGAATACGAGATCGTGCGTCCCGTGCTTTTCGGTTCACCGAAGATCTCACTTCCTTATTTATCGATTATAAATTTAAATCCTATTGCGTATTTCAGTTATTCGCAGGTAATACTCGTGTAGCTCCATACAATTCATTAATGTGACATAGCGTATCGGCCATCGTTGCTTGTTGATACGAAATCCCTAGTTGTAGGTTTGAATGACGGAATATAACCTACGTTGTAAAAGTGGCGACAACGTCATGAGACATGCGCTGTTTCGGTTTTCATCAAATGGAACTCCGTTGTCTAGTGGCACGAAATTTCTCATCGAGAGGGACTCAGCTGTCGGTTGACTTGTAATTCGAGTTCCATCGTAGAATTACAAAGGCACACCGATCAGACCTGTGTCGGGATATATGCATTGTGCATACATCCCGATACGGCTTTAATCGCATTGGATACCGTGGTCGAGAGGACGGAGCTTGGAATTGACTTTGAAAAATCACAAGTTAGGTTGTAGATTCGCAACCTATGCTGACACAATCTTCAACTTGTGCGACTATAGAATTTAATAAGATTCACGTCCACTAATGTTGCTGTTGGACTTGATATTTCTGTATTAAGAACAAATATAGCATTTATACTGGAAAATAGTGATAGTTTAACTTTGAATTCCATTTAATAGATTCTTTACAGTGAGAAACAGCCACTCATTCATTAAAATAACTGGTACATTGGCAAAAACAAAGATTTATTTTTGGTAAGAGACTATGTCATTCTACACGGTATTATACGTGTTCAGGATCAAATTCAAAGAAATTAACCATTTAATAATGAATATTTAATTGTTAAAACTTCCTCCACTCTGCATAAAAGAACACAGAGGAAAACGATTTTAACAACATATTTAGTGTTCATTTTTTTCTTCATTATATCTTGATAAGTAGGAGCATTGATGAAAAAAGAAAACGTTTGGTTACCATAAAATATAGCAAATATTTAATTATAAGGAATGTGAAACGCGGGCAAGTATCCGTTTTGCCTGATCGTAAATTAAAACATCGCAACTACAAACCTAGGATAGATTGTTTTCCTGCCTTTGCGGCTATTGCTAAGGAAAACCTGCTTGTAAAAATAGTGAAATATTGCATTTCACTAATGCTGTTGTTTTAGTTCATGTTTTTTATGTTAGCCATTAGTTAATTAGCATCTAGAACTCACTCCAAAAATCGTTGCTGGCCGTTTTATTTTTCGAATTTCATTTTTGGCCAAAATAAAAAAAAACCCTTCAACTACAAATAAAAATAAATTTACTACATCAACTACAAATGATTTTGAACGAAAAAAAATTATAAAGGTTCGTTATTTTTATTTCGGAGGATACCGTTTTTTTTGGTGGTCTCAATCTTTTTCTGGGCTACTACAAACGAAATTAAGTTTACTACAATCAACTCCAATCGAAAACCTTCGGAAAAAAAATTGTGATCGGAGATACTCGGGTGCCAAATTCACAGAGGTTCGCAACACCGCTTTTTCGAAAAAGAGACCACGCATAACCTTCCTTCAGACGCACATCGTGAACATAAAAGCCAGCGGCGGACCGTACTACACAGACATACACATACGCATTCACTTTTAAACTTATATATATATATATATATATATAAATGTATACTAAAAAATGCGCACGTTGAGCCATACAAAGTATACCAGCCTTTTTTCAACCAAAGCCGTCGAAACGGAGTAAACATGGAACTCGGCCTCTATTGACTACGTAGGTCTTGGAGTGCTAAGCAACCCTACCAACATATGGAAGGGAGAGTGGGGTTAATACGGACACTGCATAATTCCGGACACCGCCGTATTTGGTTGCTTAGCTCTCCATCGCGCCCAGCTAATACACTGACGAGATTGTATCGGCAATCTTTAGTTTACGGAAAGTTGACAGGACGGGAGGCCGCGGACGGGTTTCAAAGTTTTATTCAAGATTTTAGTGGTATTTGTTACAATTTTCCATGATTTTAAATGTTGTGTTCACGTAGATATATGTGTAATAGCGATACACTTTCTTTAGTTATGAATAATCATATATAGCAGTCAATCATTTGCGTGTCATTCACGCAAACACCTGATTTAACCCTTTCAATACGGCGAAAAAATCAGTTTAATGTGCCTCATTACCGGGAACAGTTATTTCTCCTCCAAGTGTCCCTCCAAGTCTCCCCCAAGTTACGATGAAATAACTTTTCTGTCTGAAACTTGCTCAATAAGGGTGTGAATTCCTCATCACTGAAATGCGCCTATGTTTTTCAGTAACTGGGACATATGTTGTCCCAGCCGTAATTTCAATTTTTTTCCAGACTGGAACCGCATTTGCCCCATCAGGTGTAAAAGGGTTGAATGGCGACCGGCATACTGCACTAGCAGAAGAAAACCAATCTCAATTTAGCCAAAACTCGCCGCAAGGGCCGCTCCACTAGAGTTACTTCAGACGCGTATAATCTCGAAAAAATAAATAACTTTAATTATTTTTCGATATTCTAAAAAAAATCGTATGAACAAAATTTCACGTTTTTTTAAATCTTTGCCTAGGAGTTTCTAAAAAATTCTAATTTCTGAACATAGTTATCAAATTAATATTAAATAATTATTACTAATTAAGAGAATAAGTACAAATAAGATTCGTTGTATGTTTGAGGGACCCTCAAATATATATATAATATTATATAATATTATATATTATAAAATATATAATATATTTTTAGAGAAAAACAGGATCGTGAAAACATGTTTTCTCTTTAAGGCGATCGTTTACAGAAAAGATTACGATAGTTCCATTGTTGGCAGAACTTTGGATCGACGTCTGGAACGTGGTGTTCATTGATGTGCTCGGCAAAAATTATTCCGATAATGCGAGTTGTGCTGGTTGTATACTTTTAAATTGGATATAAGTCGCATTGTGAGTACATCGAGAAAGTTCAACTGTTAGTTCACGTGGCGCACACCAAAACACACCACACACACACACGCGCACGTGTGTGTAGGGCGAAACGAGGACGATTTTACGTCCTCAAAATATTGCCAGTTCCTGCGGCAACGGCGACTGTGGTCCGCGGGAGCTTTAAGGGTCTATACCAGTGTGACACTTTCAGATAAAATGATCGGCAATCGGGCGGCAATGTCTTTTCGACTTACAAGTCTCGTATTTAAATAACCTATTGCGAGACCAAATGCTTTTCGTATTTGTCCAAAGGTCGCTTTAACGTTAGGATCTTGAACTGACTCTCACTCACGTGAGTGAGGGAGCGCCGAACAGAACAGGTCTTTCGCCCTTAACGATCGTTTCATGCATCGTCCGTCGTAACGCTAAGAGATCATTTGTAGCCGCGTAAAGGGCTAGTAACTTAATTACTCAACGTTCATGTTCGTGCTGTTCCGCAGTGGTACACTATCCCGATTGCCACTTAACATCGTCGCCACCTTCTCGATAAAGAGAAATACTTAAGCATGAATTTGTCGAAAACCCAGGCGAAACGAAACAAAAGATTATTTTCAGGGCCCTTAAACGTTGGAATAACTCGTTAAATTGCTTTATTTTTGTCGACTCGTATAGCATCGAATAGAAAAAAGGTGTCGAATGGATTTTCTTGGGGACAAATTGTGAAAGCTGGGTAAGTGCATTTTTCAGTTATGACTAGGTGAACATGAAAAAATAAGAAGTACCCAAATACTGATGAGGTTGGAGAGTCGGTCAGTTTTTCGTCATGTACATGATGTATAAAGGACAACTGTGCGGCAGAGAGTGAGAGAGAGAGGGAGAAAGTTACGAATACATGTGCTGGATTATCACCACGCGGTGAAATGTAACGCGGATGTCATGAACATTTACACGTATCTACTCGTACGTTGAAAACGTTGAAGGCCGCTCACATGCAATATGCTTTGCTATACTAGGGGGCGTTTCGGCGTATCCATAGAAGGGAGATATCACCGAAAAGCCTTTTCCTATGTGAAGTATATTATATAGGTCACTGTGATGGTAATGGTACATGGTTTTGTATATACCTCGGTCTTGCTTTGGTTCTGTCTTTCTCCTCTCTCTCTCTCTCTCTCTCTCTCTCTCTCTCCCTCCCTCCCTTCCACTTCCTACCACCCTCTCTCCCGCCCATGGTTTTTAGAAACGACAAGTCTTAAGGTTACGTTATACGACCATTATTGAACTGTTGTTGGAGCTTACTTTATTCAAGTAGAGGCGCATGTATATAATTTTCTTTCTTTCCTAGATGTAAGACTGAAGTGCACCGATGAATGTTACAGTTCATGGCAAAATAGTCGCTACATATTTCGTTTGCCCGCCGCTCCACGCACTCTCGGCATTATGATGTTCATACACATAATATTGCTATATGCAAATCCAAGTGCACATACTGGTTACGTGGTTGTTACAGGGAAACAAATCTTCCCCTTCGACGACCTATTCGAGATATTGCGCTAAAAGTCGATCAGTTTTTAATTATTCTCTTCAACGTATATACGAGTTTCAGAAATGGTTCTGTTTCTCTTTTGGTGTCTATCTAAAATGAAATTTCTTTCTAGTTTTCATTTTTTTTACCAAGGCCTGTCCGTTGTGCTTGCACCGGTACCGCTCCGGTTATTATAGATCCGCGAAACTAACAATTTGTTACCATCGTCGCCAGATCCTTCTCTTGCGCGCAGTGAAAAACCTGGGTATTTAACCGTAGGCGCAGAAAAAGGCTGTTCGTTTTTTTTTTTTTTTTGGAAATTATAAATCAAATAACATTCGCATAACGTTTTTTTCAATTGGCCCACGGCTCACAACTTGATTTGCGAGAAAGCCATACACACGTATTCATTATGTATGTGCATCGATTATTTTGTTTGTGATGCTTGAATGCAAACGGTGTGGTTGGCGTTTCGATCGGGGAACGAAGCTTTCGAACCAATTTTGTTTTGCGTATGTGTGTGTTATTTTTCGTATGTTAAGTGTAGATTTTGCAACGGGGTCACAAGTTCCGGTGGATTTGATTGGACCAGTAATTATATAGTCATACTCAACGTTCAATCGGTTTATTCTGACACGGCTAGTGTACAATGACGTCGCTGTACTGTTAATTGCTGTGTTACCCAAGAGAGGCATAAGGGGGAGAGGCTGTAACATTCAACTCTCGAATCTCGTCCAGGCTTACAATTAGTTGTTTTATTTACTGGGAATTCATAGACCGACGATTAGCAATAAACAATCTTCCTTACTAAAAACAATTGTGGTTACCGCACGCACGAGCCCTCTCACGCACTGACAGTGGCGTTCCGTTTATCACAAGCTCGTAACTGATTATGATCAAAGAAAAGGTAAGAGGGATATATTCAGATGATACCGAATGCTCGTGGAGCCAAGTCGAAACATCTACAATTAGTAACAAAAACTGTGTAATCATATATTTTCATTGAGTTTCACATTCTGACAAAAGGGCTCGGCTGTCAGTGCCCATCAGTTATACGGATGATGAAGCGTTGTGAAAAAACAATGCTCCTACGGAAATCGTTAAAGGTAAGGTTGGGAGCGGAGAGTGTAGCACAGATGAGGTTTTCACCGCGAATTGAGGCCAAATTCCAAAACCATATGAATCATCGTTGTACAATGTTCTCTAAAAACGGGGCTTACCCTATAGCAAGTGTACAACTAATTACGAAAGATTGCAAAATGTTCAACATGCTAGAAAACAGATAAGACGATAAAGCGTTCCAAAAGAAAACGTGCTTACAGCTCGGTAATAAAGGCGCATTTCTTTTTTTTTCCGGCTATATTAACTCACCGAATTCAAAGGTGTACAATGGGGGTTGTTCCCGTCTTGTTCGCTGAATTACTTTATCACTCGTTTGTTTAGATGGACTGTCTACGAGCGAAAGAGGGTCAACCTATTCGACACACACGCACATATACACCCGCAGACACACGTTGCACGGAAATATTTGCATTCCCTAACTCTCGGTGATAAAATAGAAAGCTTATAGTATCGTTGTTATGGTCGTGTATTCCAACATTGTAGGTACTTATGTCTCTAATCAATAAAGGCAATGAGCGAGAGTTTTGGATGCACTTATAAGCTCGGCAATATTAGATGATAAGGCAGGATTAGCTTTTGGTTATCTAGAAGAATTCAAACATATTCGCGAATTGAGTTCACCATGTTTTTTCTTCGCAAGACTGATTTCCTTCGTGACGTTGCATTATAACAACGTCAAATAACACGTACAAATAGACGTGGCGTAAATCCATCCCCGGGACTCCACCCGGTATACCCTGGGTAATGATAATGCAGGTGTCCAAAATTTGTTCGGATCTTTTTCCGTTAAAAGGCAATTTTTCATAAGCAACAACGGGTGTATGATCCCATTAAAAATAATTATGGTTACTCCGTGATCTCGGAAACACAAATAAAAAAATATTACGCGAATATGTGGAAAGGGGCATTTCCTGAAAAAAGTTGAACCACTATTTCGGCGTTTTTGTTGTCCTCTTTACAAATATGTAAAAAAATGTCGCTCGACACAATTGTGTCAAAGCCAAAGAAACGAACAAACTCATACATTGTTATGGATTCCGAAGTAAAATTAATAGAGACATTTTTTTGGCCTACCAGCAAGACGGGAACATTGTCGGACGCCTCCAAATACAGTATTCATTGTACGATTATTTCTTCGAGCTGCGAGCGGTCAAAAAATATTTATAGATCCCTCAAGGCTCCCAAAAATTCCAATTTTCATTTAAAAAACGATTTTTTTTTCGTCCACTTCTCACCCACGAATTGCACCCCGACTAGAAATTTTAATCCGGCAGCCTGAAGACTGATCAGGCCACTATCAAGCTGCGGTCCTGCGGACACCCTGAACAGGGCCAAGTACGGTAGCCTGTATGCCACCGTAATATGGCGTGCATGGACGCCATATTAAGGGCCTTGGCACACGGCGTATTTTCTACGCGCAGACGACGCGATACGAACGCGATACACACATGTTCCACACGCTCTTTGGACCGAAAAACGCATATAGATCAGGTGTGTATCGCGTGGTCTGCGCGGAGAAAATAGGCCGTGTGCAAAGGCCCTAAATGGGTAAAAAAACAAATCAGAAAATTAAAATTTTTGGGAGACTTGAGCGACCTCTAAATATTTGTTTATCGCTCGCAGATTTCGTGACAATTTTTTTCTCTTCAAAGAAGATAATTGGATGGTGAGAAAAAGGACAAGCAATAGAGTTCTCGTTTTCCGTAGTATTCGCTAGGAGGTGTACACATGTATGGACGGCGAGCAATAATAGCACAACTATATGGAAAGAATTTAGACGTGACCGCAATTCCGCGTAACTTTAAGACTGTCTTATTTCGCCTTATGATTCATAAGACTCGTATGCAATACGCGTCTCGTTGATCAGTGACTATTTATCAGGAGTTAGCCCGCAAAAAGATTTGCCGTACGAAAAACTTGGATTCAACTCCTGAAATTTTTTATTTCAATTCAAACAATGCTTCAATAATTTTTTTCAATTAAAATCTACACAACTAAAACTAAATACTGACACTTAAGTATAGCCTGAATCATTCAAATGAACGCAAACAAACCCTAACAAAATGTATTTCGAGTAGTATATAATAGTTGTATATTAAACATATTAAATCATGCAGATAAAATAAGATTTCAAGTATCATGCGGTCTACGGGTACATCACTGATTCATTCCGTACTTTGCGGGATTATAAATTTGATTTCCACTTACATTACAAATTGCGGTAATTTATGTTTTTTCAATCTGACAGTTGAATAGTTGAGAAGACCTAATCCGCCGCCGAGCTTTACTCAACCATGCACGCCAAGTCGCGTTGCACAACATTTCCAGTGTATTTGTGAGGTACATACGTTGTACTGCCGTATAATGGTGATGCTAATTTTTTTGTTATAATAGCAATGTGCTTTTTTATATAAAAATAAAATATCTGAAAAAAATTATTTTAAGGTTTAACAATTTTGTGTACATGTCCAGTAAACTTCCTTCCCTACTTTATAAAAAGTTATTTCACTTTATTGTACACTTGAATTGAAAAAAACATCATGAAACCATTGTCTCAATTAATAAAGAAAATAATTGGAGTTCATAATGTTTTCAGGGGGATTTATACTGCATGGCGGTATTTATTTACTTTATTAAAGTTTTCAAAAGAGCTTTTCTATCTTTCTGAGAAGAAAAAATCCTTTTTTCATTTAGCTTCAGTCAGAAGAGAATTTAATTCCAAACATGTCTGAAGAAACTATACGTCTATAGTTTCAAATTTGTATAGAGCAGGGAAAAGTGTCTTAATATAAATGAATTCGTAAGAACCTGGTCGACGGAATCGGTACCATAAAAAAATGTACCATAGGTCGTTTAATTAAAAAAAAATGTATTCCAGAAATTCATAACCCAACCATTCAGAGTACACATTATCACGTTATTGTCTCTGATACCAAACACATGTGAATCACAGCGATTACTATTTTTTTTAACACTTATTTCATTACAAAATGTTATTCAAAATCTAATATTCAATTCGAACAAAAAGTTAATTGAAACAGAACACGGCGTTTCCGAACCGGTAAAAGCTATTCATCGAGTGTTATAAATATTTAAAAAAAAAACATCGCAGTGTTTGCAGAGTGATTTACTAACTCCAGTTAGCATTTTTTAAATTTAAATGTACAGAAGGAATAAAATCAGTATAGGGAGACTGGGGCAGAAAGTTACAGGGCGAAAAAGTTACAGCGGAAATTTCCGACCAAGAAGTGAAGCTGCAGAAATGTTAGAAAGAGATGCCGAAACGTTGCACACTCAACGCTACGGGTGCTAGTTGTGCCGTATCTGTCGACAGGAGGACCTGCGTCCTCTCCTGCGGGAGAACGTGCGTTAGTGCGAAATAAAGGCAGATTTATAGATTTAAAAAATATTTAGTAATTGTTATCTATACCTGCCGCTATTTGTGGTACAGTATTAAAATCCTATCATGTCATGCTTTGACGTGTTCTGTATAGACTGAAACCAAGATTTTGTAGTTAAGATAACCTAAAAAAAGGATCGTCAATTTTTAAATGGTCTATTTTGGTGATGAGGCTAAAAGTTACAATTATCGGGGTTGCGGCAGCAGTTTGTGACATGTCACATATCCAGTGAAGAACATCTTAGCTTTGGAGCAAAACGAAAAAGTAAAGCCGAAGGTCCTTCAAAGAAAACGAAAGATAAGAAATAAAAAGGAAAATTCTAATCCTTTCTCGAAAAGAGGAAGATGAGGAATATTTTTGTCTCGTCGCTAGAGGTCCGTTCGGTCAAAATCGCCCCGGTGAAGAATGGGCACTAATTTAAAAAAATGGTCCCACGTGAAATGAGTGACTGGAAACACCACGTTTTATGCGTGCATTAGTACGGTAGTGATTATTCCGATCAATGACGTGGTGGTTTAGTTTCTCTTTTATGTTTGATTAATTTAGGTTGATATTTCATATTGTTTTTAAAATCAAAAGAATGACATTTGTTGTGAAGTTAAAGTGTTCTATGTTTTTGTTCGTAAACTAGGAATCTGAAGACTGTTTAACGCCTACATATTTTTTCGTTGAAAAAACAATGATCCTGATAATGATTCTCAAAATAAAAGACTGTCTATTTCTGTCTATTTCTGTCTATTAAAAGGGTGTCTATTTCTTGTCACATCTTTCCGCTTATCGTGTAACAACTATACAATGTCATTTTTATTTTAAACATCACGATCTAATGGTTGCGCCAAATAATTCAATCATGCACATGTATTGAAAGCTTATTAATTCCTTTAGATGACAAACATATGAAAATATATGATTATTCCAAAGACAACATGTAGTAGGTCAAAGTGATAAAAATGTCACAAACAGTCCCAGTTTCCCTATTTTTTAAATATCCTTACGTTGAATTCATTTGGGCAGCGGATCTTGTTGACCATACTTGAGGACGGTAAAAAATATATGAATTTTTAATCATCTCGAATTTTTAGTTCGCAATACTCAAATATATATATTTGTTGTCTGATTGATTTGAGTTTTTAAATATTCTTACCCTTTCGACGCCTGAAGCTCTGAGAATTTTTCATTGTCTATGTTTCATACAAGAACAAATTCATATTTGTTGGCTCTCGATACCTAGATATGCATTTTTCATTGTTTGCGATCGTGCGACAAAGCGAGTTATGGCGGCATTGTATACGCTCGGGCTACGTCACGAGGCTGCGGAGAGCGAGTCTAAAACGCGGCGCTGATGTCAAGAAAAGCGTTAAGCGATCCTCAAAAGGCCGTATAGAGTATGTATACGCATGACCGAATGATTTTATTCGATTCAACAAACCCAAGGGTGTGAAAAATGTCTGTGGTCATAAAACCGCTCGAAATTTCGGCTCAAAATTATGCGACCTCAGGATTGAGTGGATTGATCGAAAAATAGGCTAAACAAGATCGATGGGAGAAAATCACATAACATTGGTAAAGTGTCATTAGATTTTTCATTCGTGGACGCGTTTTTGCGCTACGTCGATTCAAAGTTCAGAAACGACCAGTAAAAGTCCATCTTACTGTATAAAGAATACAGGGCGTGTTCGTCAGTGGTGTCAAAGTCGGTGGCGTCGAAAGTTTCTTTCTTATTACTTGGCATCGCATCGAGACGCTGCCGCGTCTCTTGATCTATAGGTAGCTACGAGCCGTAGTATGTCCTGTGTCGTGCTTTGCAAAATCTGCTGCACCAAGCCGAAACTAACGACCCCGTAAAATTACACTTAAGTAGTGTGTAACGAACATTTCAATAAATTTATAATGCGGTATATCCAATAATCGAGTATGTTTTTTATACTCGACTACTTCGATCATTTTACGAATTGATGCGTGCAGTCAATGAGCTATGAAAGAGACAAAGATTTAATGTATATAGCCAGAGCGGGAGGGAGGTAGGGCGAAAGAGAATTAATGACAGGCACTTTAAGAGACGTGAAACGAAATGAGGCAAGATCTGCAAGCCATGTAGCCCCATTATATCATGTTTGCAAAGGTTGAAAAAATGACGAAGCATCGGAAGTACATTAAGATATTTGGTGTACGAAATGATAAACCTTATCAGAAAAGATAAAGAGTACATAGAAAAAAAGTAGCGATAAAAAAAAAAGAGTAGCAAAAACCATCTTTTATCATATTTTTCAAAATACTATTAAATGTATTGTACTCTGTGGATCCTTTAAAAGAGGTATGGGTATAACGACATGGATAAAATGAAATCTTGATGAATTAAATAAATGAAAATATAAAAGTGAATAAAATTGGCTTATCACAGACTAAAGGCCTTTCATGGAGCGTTCTTATGAATAATCCATTCAAGTTATCCGACTGTGTATAGGTGTCTGTATAAACGATGAATAGAATATCCGGTCCCGAAAAAGGGTCCGGAAAGCAATAAAACACGCTGGTCTTATAAGCACATAGACATTAAGCACACATATACACGTACACAATAGATTTGTCTTACAATCGTTTTGGCCTGAAGCTCTCAGTTCTTCGGGAAGTACTCTATTAACCTTGGGGTGAACTGGACTCACTCAGGTCCCGTTTGGCTTGTGGGTGACAAGCATAGTAGCCGCGGTTACAAACGACCGGAGACACACACGTTCGACCGACCAATTTGCCCCTACCCGTGCTGAAGTGTGACCGGGCATTCCCTATTTTGTGCCCGGCCCTGACCAGACTTGCCTTGTCTGATTTACCTGACCGGGCAATGGAACAAACCGGGAAGATCGCAAAATCGTTTTCACGGCTTACCCTCTATGTTTGGAAATTACAATCTTTTGGCCGGGATACTTTTTGAGCAAGTACATCTCACGTGATGTCTACCCGGCCAGAACATTAACATGTTCTGAAAAGTCAAGCTTGTCTTTGAGAACTAAAAAAAAGCTACTCTGCTTTTTACCTCATCAAACATGTTCATAATTGATTGGGATGAAACTAATACATCTGTTGTAATTCTATTCACCATTAAAAGTATTCATTTCATCAATGATAATCGACGAGGATAACAATGCTTGTCATAAATTCCGGCATTACGATAATTAATGATTTCAGCATAAAGAATAGCCAAATTGTTTTATGAGTCAAAAAAGTAAAGCAGGTCATTAGTTGTATTTAAACGCCTTGTCGCCATGTTCGGAAGTATCAATGTTCTAGCCGGGAAGACATTACCTGAATGTATTTCGCCGACAATCCGCCAGGTGGGTAAAAGCGAAGAGCTTCGCGTGAGCAAGGTACGAGGATAAAAATTCGTCCTGTGAGTTATACCACGTACAGAAGGGCTATGCTTACAGCGTGCACTTACGCTTATGATTTCGCGATAATTGTCAAATAACCCTTTGCACTCTATACGTTTTCCCTCGGATAGTGATCTCTGTACTTTTTTGTCTCTTTGCCTATCAAGAAATGCGAGCGAGCGTATGTATACACTCATATACTACGCTAACTAGATAACCAACAAACAATATGTGTTCGAAATACTAAATTGAATACACTCCCGATTTTACCTCCTCAAGGATTTTCCCCGAGACTTTTCAGTAACTATGGTGAGAAAGGGAGAAAGGTATATCGTCGGAAATTATACGGCGCTTTTTCCACCACAGCATGTCGTACACACGTGCTTCGATTTACGTGATAATAAGTCGGCAACAAGAGAGAGAAAGAACGGGGCAAAGAGGAAGACAAGAAGAGAGAGAGAGCGCGAGAGCAGGAGAGACAAAGTTATTTCTATTGAACATTTAACAGTGCGGTGGCTCTCGTATTGTCCCATATTTTCGCGCTCGGATATAACCTGCAGGATAAGAGCTTAACACCCGCTTGGTTAAGCCATTCGTGTCAAGTGAAAAGGGCGTGTGAGCTACGATGAAACGCATATATAGCGATGCGCGATGTTGCACATTGAGTATATATATATATATTTAAATGAGTGGTCCAGATGGTACACGTGTATCATGGTGCCTCGGTATTCTTGCGGATACACGCGTTAAAGTTTTCCTTGAGACTATATACACACGAGACCTTTATCGCGAACGATTGTACGTGACCTTTCGTGCTCATCCAACTACGTAACGTCGCTTGCGCGCTTCCATGCTTGTGAGCATACATTCTCGTGTATGAATATGCTTACCCTATGGAACAAGTCCAAGTGAATATGTTGCGTGCAACGAAGGCATTACTGGGTGTACCCGCGCATACAAGGAAAAATGCCATTCAATAAAGGCAGGGCTACGGTCTTCTTTTTCACTTCGTTTCCGTGTACGGCTATAACTTTTTTCAACGGAAACGCCATGCAAAATATTAAGAATCAAACATTAGAAGTAAAAAGTGAAAAATAGAGAACGAACCACTGATGTATATATTAACTGGATACGAGTTTGCCTATGGAGCCATGGGTCAGCGGCTGTACCTAATAGAAACCGAGATTCGACCATTGCAGCGCCTGCCAGTCAACCTCGGTACTACATAGGACGCGGTGATTTAAAACAAATCAATGAGCTTACAAGTAGAAAACGATGGATCCGTCGGTTACGGCAATAATAACAATACAAATAATGAAACAGAACATCATATGTAGGGAATATTGCAATATTAACAATAATGTGATGCGAAATGAAATTGCTGGACTATAAATAAAAACAAGAATAAATTACTGCGATTCCGAAATCCTCGTGTTTGGTTATGAAAGATTCCAAGTAACGAGATCTAAATCGGACGAAATTTTATCTGCTAGCATATAATTTAGAAATACATATATCTGTATAATAATGACAATGGTACTACTTCGTCATGATTTTAGAAACATATTTCAAACTATTTATAAACGAAGTTCTCAAAAATGGATAATATTTGAAATTGATGATTAGATTTCAAAACTATTTACAACGAATTGCGTTTTGAGTATCTTGAACTATTGCTAATTTTGCTTCCTCATAGAGCAAACTTTGTAACGGTGTAAACATTTTTTCCAGTTTTTAATGTCAGCGTCTTGAAAATGTCCCAAAACTTCAAAAAATGTCCGGATGTGTGTGTGTGTTTTCTGGCTCTGTAAAAAGTTAAAACGTCTATAACTCGGATTAATAATTCCATCAGCAAGTGTTGTCACTATATGGAAAATTGCGGAAAAGTTTTTTCGTCGAGGATGCAACGCGAATATGGGGACGCCTCCCATTGAATCGAACTTTCCGGCATTCCTTGCATCAACTATATTCAACGATTTACTTTCATCAGATTATGATGTATTCCCGAAACTAAAAGAACATGTCGACGATATGTTTGTCGTAGAAGAATTTTTCCATCACGTTTATAAGCTTATTGAACAAATTCTTATAGTGTATATTGAACTTTGTCTATATGCGCTGAGCAAAAATCATGCACTTTCTGTAACTGGCACAAATGTTCGTAATTTCCTAAGTCCACAGAACATTTGGGCTCATCAATAACTAGAACTGTAATTCAATTGCGTGCAATACTGACTGCAGAACTAATCATACTACCTACACTATGTACTATTATTTTAACCAAACTAATTCTACTATTTTGGTAATTTACCAAAATACGTTTTCCAAATGTTAATTCCAGTTTTGGCTCGTGAATCACAGTGATATACAGTGCAGATATAAACGTTGCGATACTTGGCATTCATATTTTGTTATTTGCCGGCAATATATGAAATAATAAACAAAGCATACTGCCCACCTATTATTTCATATCCCATACCTTACATATTTAACAGATCGAACATCAGAAAGCAGTATACAGTGGGAAGGTCGCACAAAAGATCATCGACTATAATCCTCCAAAATCCATCGTGATCATGACTGCAGTAGTTTTAATTCGTAAGGACATAGAAGGAATGTACACTTATATACAAGAAATTTGGATATGAGCAATCAATTTTCATCGACCGATGTTCTCCGAATTTGACAACAATACCCGAATCGGTTGACCGATTCTTTCCAAATTTTATACCAGCTTTACTTTTATAATAATGTATGTAAAAAAGCAAAAATTAACACGATATCTTGAAATTTGCAAAAATTCGAGCGCTTTAACAATTTTTCGAAACATTCGGAAATTCATAAAATCTGAAACGTTTGACTGATGTTTCTAGAATACAATACTTCCATTTGTGGTACTCTATTTATATTTATATAAAAAAGCCCGTAAATCTTACAATTTCCGGAAATCAGTGCAACTACGGATATTTTTTTTATTTCAAAATGTCGTCAAGTTTGTAATTTTTTTTAGTAATTTCGACAAAATTTGCAGTGAATAAAGAGATTGTATAGATTAACATCTGTGCAAAACGGGAGCGTTGGAGCTCAAACCGTTCCCAAGTTGTAGACGTTTTAACTTTACAGTGCCAGAACACACGCACACACACATACGTACGGACATTTTTTCGAAATATCGTTTTTTTTTTTGGAGTTTTGGGACATTTTGAACACGTTGACATTGAAAACTGGAAAAAAATGTTTTCACTGTCACCAAGTTTCCTCTATGAAGAAGCAAAATTATCATTATTTCAAGATATTCAAAACGCAATTCATTTTAAATAGTTTTTAAATCTAATCATCAATTTCAAATATATATTTTCGAGAACTTCGTTTATAAATAGTATGCAATATGTCAAAAATTATGGCGGACACAACAAATTGGTGGACAAAACAAACAAATAGCTGTATAATGCTGATAATGGTACCAACCATTATCATCATTATACAGCTATTTGTATTACCAAATTATATACTAGCAAATAAATGTTCACCCAATTTAGATGTAGTTACTTGGAATCTTTCATAACCAATTATGAGGATTTCGGAATTGTAGTAATTTAGTCTTGTTTTTATTTATAGTCCAGTAATTTCATTATCCAGCTCGTATCCAGTTCGTATATACAGGGTGAGGTACATAAATTGTTACAAAGCAATAGCACTCAAACTATTGATCATATCCAAAAATGTTTCAGAAAAAAGTTTCAGCGTTCGAGAAGGCCGTCATGCTGGACACCCTATTTTTTTTTCTTGGTGGAGGCGCTGAAGCTACGTCAAGGTCAACTCCACTTTTTTAAATGGAATGGTACATTTTTTCTTCAACCATCTTGTGGAGCACCTCAAGGTCAGTATCGATGATGCAAATTTAAATATCTCGGATCACTACCAAATATTTAGTAGTGATCCGAGATATTTAGTTTTGTATTTCATTCTAATAGGTCACCTTAAATGACATTGACCGACTTTGACCCCCTAATGTTTTTTATGCGGCTTGAGGTGCTCCATAAGAAGGTTGAAGAAAGATGTACCATTCCATTTAAAAAAGTGGAGTTGACCTTGACATAGCTTCAGCGCCTCCACCGATAAAAAAATAGGGTCGCCGAGTATGACGGCCTTCTCGAACACTGAAACTTTTGTCTGAAACATTTTTGGATATGATCAATAGTTTGAGTGCTATTACTCTGTAACACTTTATGTGGCTCACCCTGTATATCAGTGGAACGAACGATAAATGTGAAACATATGAGAGGAAGAAATTGCATCCATTCGACAAAATGAGATTCCTCGTCAACCGAACAGAAATCGGCATACTACCGTGTATGCATCGTGACTGTATCTCAAACGGTAACAAGAATATCCCCGAATAGTATCGAAAAATCTTACCCTTGTTATACATCTAGACCGGACACAAAATCTCGCAAATAGAAGAATTCGAAAATGTTTTTTTTTTTTCACGAGATAAATCACTCCTCTCTCTCTGTCTCTCTCTCTCTCTCTCCCGATTCCTTCCTTCTTGCTGTTTCTTCATCAGCATCGTTCGCAGTTTCTTTGTGCTGCCTCACTGCCCCGCCGATCATTTTTTACGCTTGCACGTTTCTTTTTTTATCCTCTGTTACCCGTCGTCGTCGCCTCCAGATTATTTTTAGGTCTTGAACAGCCGGCGTATATATTCTGTTTCCGTCGTTAACTCCGTCCACGCGAGGATTAGGTAAAATCTCCGAGCTTCATACAACGGAGAACAGTTCCCCGCTAGTGTCGCGAGTCATGGAGGGCTAACACCGGAAGTTGTGTTACCCAGCCATACGGCAAGCGGTTTCTCGATCAGTGCTCCGAACGACGCGTTGCTAAAATTTTCGGTAATTTCTCTTTGTTCTGGGAATAATAATAAAGGAACAAAGAAAATGAAAAATAGGACCCCCAACTATTCGATAGCCCGTGCATAGACGTACTATGGACGTGTAGGCATTATATAGGTAATTCCCCCGAAATTATAATTTTGCGTGTAATCTGACTGTTTGAATAGATCCATTACTTTATAGTTTGTTATTTGAAATATATAGAAAACTGTCTACACAAAATATTGGGCAGAAAAATGATTGTTATCCTTTTTTCTCTGCGTTTTGACTATGAAAATCATTCCTCTGGAGTCTAACTATCCAGATTTCAGTGTCACGAGCAAGCTGAAGACTTATTAAAAATTCAAAAAAAATCAGAAAAATAACTCTCCTTGAAATCATTATTCAATTCCTCCCTGAAAAATAAGAAATAATAAGCACAGGTATCTCACAATAAATAAATAAAAATTGTAACCATTTTTCTCAATCATTCCTCTGGAGAGCAGTAAATCAGTTCATATATTGTGTGACGGTCGGCGCTAGCTGATCATGCTTGCCAGTGCCGTCTACATCTACTTTTCCGTAGAGAGTGATTGTGTCCTATCATTTTAATAGCTTTCCCTTTTTTTCTACAGACCTTGTGTGTTGTGAGGTGATGTCCACAGGCGAGGGAGTCATTCCTCTCGTTATTCTTAACGGTATAATTTTTCAATTAAATAAGTCACTCTTTAGCTGTTCAAGCGTCTGACAAGAGAGATAGCGGCATTCAATTATTTAGAGTGTATTGACAAGTTTTTTATGCTTTTCGAGAAAAAATCACGGTAACATCGAGGCGATGGTGGATACCATGTTGATATCGACAGTTATTTTTGGCCGCGGTATACACAAACCACGGACGCTATACAACATTGTGTGAGCATAAATACTGGATTTTCAGTCGACGTTTGCTACATTCAAGCAGGCCGAAATAGATATACCGCAGTCTTAAAATATACAGAAATTTCCTTTGAACTTGATCTTCCGAGATTTTTCTATCGGCTCTAGAAAGAATCTCACCGTCTGAAAAAATCTTTCGCAATTGGGAGCGACCGAGTATGGCAGTGCTAGGAATGGCACGCGTTCCGAACGGGTGGTGAGTACGAATTATTTTAGAGGAGTTGGAGAAAAATTGAAAGTGGGAGAAGGTGAAGATGGAACGAAGAAGGTGAAAGGATCACGGCGAGACAATAGAAAAGTGGAAAGGAGGGAGAAGAGCCTAATCGGAAGTGGAAAACGGGGCCGAGAGATGAGGTTATAGAAGAACCTGGAACATAGAAAACGTCAGAAGAAAGCAGTAGTTGGAGGGCGAGCAGAGATTAGTAGGGAGATGTACAACGGTCTCGGTTTCCGCGTGCCTCGGGAATGGCGCTAAATCGCGGCGGGGAGTTCGGGAAATATAATTTTGTGATCATCGCCTCTGTCGAGGTTGCAGATTTCCTTGTAGCCGCGTGAGTCGTGATCACCGCTCAAGTCGGTATTGCAGGCAGCGTGAACACGAATGGGTAGCTCGGTGGGGGAAAAGTATCCGCCCCTCGCAAATCGTGCTTATTCGACAGGCGAACGGAGCGAGGTTTTCCGTCCGATCGAGCTCGACATATTTGTGTGGCCGCACTGCGGTTTAGAATATGCATTGAATGAATTTCAAAGTGAAAAACATGTACCGAGATCATTGTTTTCTCTCGGTTGTCTGTTTATGTCAAGAATGCGGGTTGAAAAAATTAACGACGAAACGCGTTGAAAAATAAAACGCCGAAACGACCGTGGAAGGTTCAACGAGAAATCTTGATGGGCTTGAAGCTTGCATCGTTGGAATGCAACGATTTTCTCTTCTTTTCCTTATTTTCATTGGTATCGAGAATCATATTTTGTAGATTCGTGCTGTAGATTGTTAAATAAGGAGCCTAGAAGATGGTCACGGGATCTTTATAGTTTAAATCTGTTGAATGAAATTTTGGAAATTCAGTGTAAAAATATTTCATTGCATTCCAACTTCAACATCATAAATCTTGAGCCTTTGTCGCGGTCGTTACGGCAGTTTTTTTTCAACACTAAACAATATAGATAAGCGTGTATCATAAATGTTTCTGTATCCTCAATGAGCGTCGTGGGTGAGTCGGCAGCCTGACGGATTAACAATGCTTACGGTCCGGGTTCGATCCCCGGTGGATTGAATTGTTATCTATTTTTTTCTCTTCATTTTATATTCAAAAATTTTGAACGTCTTCTCGCTTTAGCTACTCTCGCCTGTCCAGGCATTATTTATGATATTTAATGCATATGGGTTTCATTAAAAAAAAAAAAGACATTGCTACCGGGGACCGAACCCGCAGTCGCTCGCCCCGCCGGATGCATGGTGAAGTTGCCCGAAACGAGCGGGCGTTTAAAATTTTGGTGCAAACGGTGTTGGAAAACATGATTGAAAAATAAATGTTTCTCCTAATACGTAAATGAGTTTTTATTCTTCGCCTTAGAAAATAAATTAAAAAAATTGTTGGAAAAAAGAGCGTGATCACGAAATTATATTTCCGAACTCGCTGCCGCGATTTAGCTCCATTCCCAAGGCACGCCGAAAACGAGAGCGTTGTACATATGGAGGCTACATAAAGGAGCCCGAACTGTGTACTAGGGAAGTGACCACAACATTGAGGAACGGAAGGGTTCCCGTAAGCGTCACTCCGTGGCACTGATTGTCATAAGCGACAGCTTGAAATTAGCTAGTAGTGTGGTCTTCGTGACAACAGTTCAGTAATTCAATATAGCCGATCGATTGATGACGCTTCTTCATTCGATCTCTCTCACGCATAGCTAGTTTCAAGAAACAGCTTATAACAATCAGCGCCACGAACTGGCGGTTTCGGAAACCCTTCCGTTCCTCGATTTCGTGGTCACTTTTCCTATACCCCTTCCATTGGAGTTCGGACTCCTTTATGTAGTCTCCATGGTTGTACATCTCCCTACTAATCTCTGGGGCGAGACGTAACGAGCGGAACGCTACCCGCGTCAAAGCGGGCGCGGCTGACACTAGTGACGCCATCCGAAGTTAAGGCGACGAGGGCGTTAAGAGGGAATGACACCTTATCGCAGTCGGTATGGTAGAACAATTATAGATTCCCAAAAATCTCTGAAACGGCTCTTCAGATCCCGTCGAAACTTTGCCAAACGACGTCAAATAGATAGACGAATACCTGTCTGCCCTTCAAGTTTTCTGAATTTGAGGGGTTGACAGCTATTCGTCTATGCATTTGACGTCGTTTGGCAAAGTTTCGACGGGATCTAAAGAGCCGTTTCAGAGATTTTTGGGAATCTACAATTGTTCTACCATACCGACCGCGATAAGGTGTCATTCCCTCTTAACGGGAAAGGAGATTGCAATAGCGGCGAGCGGAGAAGCTACGGAGAAGCGGGTTAATCGGACACACAGTGACCGTCGTTACCGACCGAGTTAAGGAATCGAGACAAGGCAGCGAGACGCCGTTGACATATGTCGAGACGGCTGGAGAGTTGATAGCACAGTCTTACATACAAGTCTGAAAGCTTGTAGGGTTGAGAGTGTAGAAGGAGACAAAGTGTAGCGTAATAATCAAGATGGCATCAATGGAAAGCGAAATAACGATAATGAAGGGGATAAGGAAGGAGAACATTGCGAAAAGAAGATGATAGGACGGAGAGAGAGAGAGTCGCAAAGCTGGATCGAAGAATACACTGGGCTGCTAAGCTACGAAGGAAGGAAAACACAAGTTGCATATCTCAAGATACAAATAGATGGGATCTGGAGAACATAGACAGAGAGGAAAGAACATCTCGAGACGTCGGGGGACTACAACAGAATCAGTCAGCGGCGAGGAATGAAAAGACTGAGACGACTCTACTCTGGATCATGAGCATAGCAAGCTGGAACGTCGCGGGAGTATCGAAGGTGTCAGCATGGCATGGGAGTGGCGAAGAGATGGATGTGATAGCGGCACAAGAAGCTTGGTTAGAAAAGATGGCGGTGAAGCGCCTTTAAGTTAAATTAGGAAAACACTTCATATGGGTCACAAAAACGGCGATGAGTGAAAAGAGAAAAGGGAAGGCTAAAGGGGCCAGTTACTCGGTATAAGGAAAGAACTGCTGAAACAAGGAAAAATATAAAGGAGTGTAAAGGAGGACTAACTATAGATGGGTACAGGCAAGGATAAACGAGAGAAAGGGACAATAGTAATAATATACAACAGAATCTTAAGAGAACCAGAATAAGAGCTGGAGACAATAATGGATAAAAGAGAGGTAGAGTGTGTAATTATAATGGGAGATTTTGATGCAAGGATTGGAGAAGAACAGACATATACAGTGAACAAAAAGGACAAGGGCAACGAAAGAAGATCAAAGGACGAAACAAGTAATAATCGGGGAACGAGAATGATAAACTACTTTACTACTACTATTGTACAAAAAAATGGAATCAGCGTCGCTAATGGAAGACGGGAGCAGGGGAGCCTCACTTATATAGAGGCACAGGGAGAAGGAAGCTCTTTAACATGATACGCATTAGTTAACATGCGAGCAGAGCGAGAAGTCAAAGAAATTAAGATAGAAGAAGGAACGGAATCGGATTACTTGCCAATAGTCATAACAACAGAGCGATGACAACGGATAGAAAAGGGGAAGAGACAACGAGAAAGGACAAAACGGAAAAAGGGGATAAAGTGAAAAGGATGAAAGGATGAAAAGGAGAGAAGAACAGGCCGAATTATACGAGGAAGACTTCCAAAAGATATGAAAAATAAAGGAGAAAAATGAAGACGTGAATGATAGGTGGGACGTACTGGTAGGGGTAATGCTAGAAGCTGCGATGGAAGCAGGAATGGTGAGGTAGGGTGGCGGCAACGGTGAAGGTACGAAGAGTCAAACCAGGGAAATTAGACAGCAGAAGAAGATGGTGTGGACAAAAGTGAAGGGATTACTAAAAAAACAGGGGTAGAAGAGAAAGGAAAACATCGAAAGAGGCCACGAGTAAGCTAAAGAAGATACGGAAGGAGGAGAAAGGAAAAATGGGACGCGGTAAACGGAAGCAAAAACCTGACAAACTATAGAATACATTAAGGCCCTTGAAGCCAAGGGGAGCAGGAAAGCGTAACGAAATAGGAGAAGATGAATGACTTAAACACTTCAGACAGCTGTTAAAGGAGGAAAAAGTAGTAACACGGACGGAAGAGGCGATGAAGAAAGAGAAGAATGAAACTAGTATGAAACTAGCATGAAACTAGTGAAATAGTAGACGAATTTGTCCAGGGGCTACCGGAAGACGGCAGGAACGAACTCCACGAGATAATAATATAACTGGGAAGAAGGAAAAGTGGCAAGAGGATAGAAAGTAGGGAAAATTTACCCTATAGATAAAACGGAGGCCACGAGGACGGTTAAAAATTATAAGGGAACAACGCTGATGGATGTGGGTTATAAAATATTGACGAGGATGATGCACAAAAAGCTAATGCCATTGCTAGAAGGGAAGGGGGTATTAAAGAAAATGCGAGCAGGGTGAACGAGCTTTACTGATAAGCAAAAATCTAAGCAGACCGGGGGGGGGGGGGGTATATGCAGCGTTCGTGGATGTTCCGACGGCGTTTAACTCGGTACACTGAGGAATAATGGTTAAAAAGTAGGAGAACGCGAGTCCAACAGTCCAAGGTAGACTGTGTAGGGAACGATAAAAGAAATTTCCAAGGAAATACAGAATGAAATAATAACGGAAGACGGGGAGCAGGCAAGTTTAGAACGCGGAAAGGGATTACAGGAGACGAAGTCGCAAATGGACCAAGAAGCGTTAAGAAAATGCCAACGGTAGACGGTACAACAGAGCGAACGAACAACTGGACGGCTCAAGGCCCTAAAGCGAAAGGAGATGATCCAGGAAATGTGCGAGATAGTGAGGCAGTTCGAGAAGATAGCGAGGAGAAGGGCAGAGGTGACAGAAGGAGCAGGAAAAGACGGCATATAATTCCAATTTCATTTTAATTTGAAGAATATCGTGAGAGAATAAAATATGGGCGAATGTAAAAAAGCCCGCAAGGGTATACGAGTAGAATAAATCTAGTCTGCTTGGTCATTAGGGAAGGAGTGTTAAATTAATGGGGTCGAAGCACCAGTAAGGTTGAAAAAATAATAATATTGAAAACCTGTTATTACTGAAACCAAGTTTGATTACTAAAAAAACGAGTCAAAAACAGTTAAGTAGTAAAAGCTCAACGAAAATAAGGTAAAGTTGGCAGAAAATCGTACTTTTCCAACCCAAATTGGGGTCAAATTGCCAATGTATATGTATGTATTTTGTGTACTCAGACGAACTGAGAGCTTTCGCTGCTTGTGTCAGGTATATATGTGTGTGTGTGTGTGTGTGTGTGTGTGTGTGTGTGTGTGTGTGTGTGTGTGTGTGTGTGTGTGTTTGTGTGTGTGTGTGTGTCATACACGGGAGGAGACATTGCTTTACCCTATGTTGCCGACGTACGTATAAAACCGGGATTCTCTCGCAGCCGGACAACAGACCCTCGGGCAAACTTTTTTGCTTTGCCAAGAAGTAGGTTCGGGAAAATTCGCCAACTGATCCCTCCTATTCCTATTTATTTATCATTTGCGCTGGCCTCTTCTCTTTATGACTTTTTTCTTCTACCTCTTTCTTCCTCTACCTAGCTATTCACTTGGGCCTCTTGTTATTTTCTACACATATAGTGCATAGTCCACGACGAGTGCAGAAAATAATGTATATCCGGTGTCTGTCCTCGAGTAATGTTACTAAAATAGTACATACATCAATTCCAACATTCATAGCAATATCGCTCGATATATAACAGGGTCAAGCGATAATAATATGTTTATATACCATGACCTTGTTTTCCTCACTTTCTCGTGTATGTGAACAGGACCTAAAAGAGGTATTTTAGGGCCGAGGCCTAAAAAAATGCGCGTTTGCATTTGTCATGCTCACGGGCATTGAACGCCGCTGTGGAACAAATCCCAGTCTTTTAGCTGTCACTTTCAATTGACACCGCGACAAATTTGTATCGGGATAAATAATATATTATATAATATATAATATAAATAATATTCATCTCGAAACTATCTTTACAAATAGTACATTCACATGATGATGCATTTAAAAGTACTCTGATATAATGCAATTATATTTTCCTCGTTTTTTCATGCGTGTGAACGGTGAACGCCTTGTTATAAATTATGAATGAGCTAGTATTTAAGATATGCTGATGCACTTCAAAATTATGTTTGGTGTCAACGGGGGGCTCCGCCTCCCTACGCCCCCCGGGTTCCGTGCGTAATGCAGCTTCCATGTGCGATACAGCCTCATATGCAATACACCTTCTGCACGTGCTTGCAGCCATATGTATTTAACAATACAAAAGCTCGGAAAACATGGTGTTGTTATCTAAATAATCGTGTGCACCGTGGAGACAGGGGCTTTCACGCCTCGCGCGATGTTTTCAGTACTCGTCTTCGCCTTGCACGCTCGTCTACGACTCGCACTGAAATGAACATCGCGCTCGGCGTAAAATTCCCACTTTGTCTCCTTGGTACACAATGTACTATTATTGGCGTAAAAAGTGAATAGTCATCAACTTCAGGTTTTTAGCGAAAACCTTGAAGTTATTTTTTGTAACTGCCACTGAAACAATTGTTTACAGCAAAAGACAGTATTTAAGAGATACTTAACTAATTATAAAATATTTAAAAAATGTAATAAACGTTTCAACGCCTACTTAACAATGATAATATAAAATAAAGTAAAAGTGTAAAGAGAATATGGAATAATTTTTTTTATTTAACAAAAAAAGAAGACAATTTTCACAATAAAACTCTCTTTACTTCAAATTAATGTGCTTTCACGGTTTTGTAAACATTGCTTATGCCTGGCCGAGATAATCATAATGATGAACATTGGATGTCGCGACGCGGCAATCATTGAGAGGAAATGGACGCAGCAGATTTATACGCTGCAGCAGCAGAATTAGTAAATGTTTACATTGAGAATGTACTTGGTGTCGATGGTGTCGAACTGCGCTAAAGAGCGCTCATTTACGAAAATAAAAATGATAAAAAATAGGCTACGAACCACGACGAAACACAATCACCTGGTAATTTTATCACTGTTCAGCATAGGAAGTACTTTATTTGGGAACCTGTATTTTACCTAAATTGATAATGATTTTCTTAAAAAAAACTCACAAAGTTCCATTCATCTAACGATAAAATGTATTTTTTCAAATTCTTATATTCTACCGAATCTACGTATTTGTTGGCCGTTGTTTGAAAGGCGTTTTATCGTACGAAAGAGCTGAAACGCTATAAAAAAAAATTTCATCTTGTTTGATAAGTAATTAAGGGCCTCCCATACTTCCGGGTTTCCCCAGGGCTACCACATCCTTAAATTCGGCCGTGCTGATGAAAACAAACGTGGTACCTACATAGTTACAAGACTCTCGACTTCCAATGCGGTTGCGTCCAAAAGCCTATCCTTTAAACCAGGGTTTCCCAACCTGGGGTCCGCGGTCAACACGAATAAAGATACAAAATTGACGAACGAGACCACGGGAGAGGGTTTTAGGTGTCCGCCGTTAAAAAGGCTTGGGAAAGACCACGTTAAACTGCAGAAGTTCTAGGACCTTGCAATAAGGCCTGTGGTGTTTAACGCCCCGGCGGCATCACAGGGTTGAGGGGAAGAAAATGTTATGTTTCTGCCTGAAAGTTTCTGAAAATCCGCGAATTTCATGTGAACAATGACCAAATGAACTTTAGGAAAATACGTAAAGAAAACAAGAAAGGTAAATAATCGGAGAGGAAACATCCAAGGAGGATAAATATTTGTTTGGGCCAAGGCCTTTGCATATATCGCACATATATGTTTTTTAACAAAAAAAAAAAACATTCGCGAAGTATTGAAAAATCGGTTCTTCATGCGTGCGATTAGGACCGTCATGCATGCGTTAAAAAATCTGTTTAATAAAAGTGACATAGATCATGCACGATCATAGCTGTCGTAAATGGTTCGACGAAACAATCGAGGGAATAATGAAAAAAGGAGAGAAAACTGTCAGACTTTCATTTGTATGCTACACAATCTCTGCTCGACTGACGATCTAGTTAAAGTCCTTACAGACAATCGAATATATGGTGAGGCCCAACCACGGATTTGGTTCGCTGTCGAACAATATTCGTTTGTGTGGAGAACAGTACGCCGGACATTGTTATTGTTATTACTTGCACGGTTGGTTAGATGGCTCGCACATCGAACTTGGTGCGCCGAACCATATTCCATCGTCTGTTAGGGCTTTTAATCTCAAAACATCGTATTTCCTTTTAGAATCCCGTCTACTCTACGCTTTAATTTTAATTCTTCTCCTGGACTTCGCAAGTGTTCGATAATAAATGACAGCTTGGCAGTATTACGATATCTGTGGCCCCAAGTTTTGGTCATGCAGTCTTCATATTTGGCCCAAAATAAGACTTTTTTCAAGAATACAAAAAATCGAAATTCGGCTTTTAAGGGGGTGAAACAGGGGGTTGAAAGTCGAAGCATTATTATGTTTGTGGTTCCCAATTTTGATCATGCAGCGGCCATATTCGATAGAAAATGCGACTTTTGTGTGTGTGGAATCGTTGGGTGGGTCTGGAGCACCTTCGATGTGTGTGTGGAATCGTTGGGTGGGTTTGGAGCACCTTCGATGTGTGTGTGGAATCGTTGGGTGGGTCTGGAGCACCTTCGATGTGTGTGTGGAATCGTTGGGTGGGTCTGGAGCACCTTCGATGTGTGTGTGGAATCGTTGGGTGGGTTTGGAGCACCTTCGATATGTGTGTGGAATCGTTGGGTGGGTCTGGAGCACCTTCGATGTGTGTGTGGAATCGTTGGGTGGGCCTGGAGCACCTTCGATGTGTGTGTGGAATCGTTGGGTGGGTTTGGAGCACCTTCGATGTGTGTGTGGAATCGTTGGGTGGGCACGATTACGATGCCCACCCAACCAAAATAATACAACCTACTTTTGTTGTATTATTAACAAAGAACAATGATGCAATCACTCTTCTGGGAAGCTGAATTTCAGAGGATTTGACGAAAAAATATAATGTTTAACAACGTTCCAAGCTCCCGTTTATCCCGTTACAAATCGTCTTTCAATGAACTACCTAACTCTTTGAAAATTACTTGTTTTCTAGAATGTTTACGCCGAATTCTAAAGAAATCTACCCAAAAAATACTCCGCCTCATTAAAAATTTAAAACCTCTGTTTCACCCCCTTAAAAGCCGAATTTCGATTTTTTTTATTCTTGAAAAAAGTCTTATTTTGGGCCAAATATAAACACTGCATGGCCAAAACTTGGGGCCACAGATATCGTAATATCCCCGACAGCTTGTCTCCAATTATGTCTTATACAACGCATCCCACATACTTTCTGAATTTCGAATCTCGTGATCCTAAAATATCGAGATATCGTGCCTGCGATGATTGCAAAGACTCATACACAGGTTTTGTGAAAAAAGCTGACGTACGCAATTTTTGTCCGCTCAGAGTATTGAAACTCGGCTCGTATAATTTCATTTTTATTTAAGGGGTGAGCTGCAGTCAGAGGCGTGAAAAAACGAGAATTTTCAATATTTTTTTAATATAGCAATTAAGTTTGTTTTACAAAAGTGTTTACACATACTTTTTATGTTATATTTCAACTTGACTTGTACACATTTTCAATGAAAAATATTGATTATTTATAAAAATATCGCCATCTTTGTCGGACCCCCTTCGGCACTTTGCAGTGACCATCATCAAATTTTACTGGATCATCTTAAATTAAAAAAAAAAACAACAAAAAAAATCATTAATTTAATAGTAAGTCTAGTCCTCAATCGAATCTTCTTTTTTCAAAAATTAACAAAATGGCAGCTTCCGACAGATAACTTTCGATTTTCGAACAAAAAATCGCTCGTTTACTGTTGAAAAAAATAGAAATTTTCAACACAAATGAAAATGCTTCGATTATGGACTAGTTTTTAATGCTACCAACGAGCACACCAAATTTTATCAAAATCCATCGAGTGGTTTTTGAAGCATAGTGGTCACCGACTTGAAAAACATAGATTCGAGAAAAACGCGTTTAAAGTTTTTCGATGTTGATACAGTATTATATGTTGGTAAATAAATGTTCGTAAATATATATTCGTAAAATTTTTATTTCGACGTATGAAACTAAACTTTCTCTATGTATTTTAATGCGAATCCGAATCCGAATCCTGATCTAAATCCGAGTATCACAATTTTTTGCCGAAAAGTCAAGCATTCAATTGTTTATAGCCAATTGGTAAAACAATGTTTCAAAAAAATTAAGTTTTTCGGGATGATTTAAAAAAAAATTGGACAATTTTAAAACGAAAGTATTCTTTCTAAAATGTTGCTAAAGTTCAGAGTTTTTGAGTAATAAATTTTTGAAAAATTCTGAAAGAGTTTTCGAATTTTACACTTGATTTATGTATAGAAATACTGATTTAAAAATTACTCACATCGAATCATCAAATCCTGGCCCATACAATAGGGCTTCTGCCGATGTGGAAGCTTCCAAAATATCAATTTGTTGTTGTCTTCGAAGCATTCTGCCTTCCCGGGTATTATCATTTGCGCGTTTGTCAACCGCTACCTGCCATGGGGACCCGACGCCCCTTCACTAATTGTGGGATATTCTGCAAACTATTCATCGGATTGAATTTAAATTTTCAGGGAATATTTTCGAAACATCATACCTCAAGAAAATGTAAAAAATCGATTTTTTGAAAATTCTGACTGCATCTCACCCCTTAAATTACATTTGCGAAACGACGACAATATCTCATCATCAACTGGACTGCTTCGCAAACGAGCTCATTGCCAAGGTTGAGTTGAAATTATACGATAAAATGTCCTGAAGCTTAGTCGTTGAGGTAATAAGCATGAAAAATTTTCAACTTCGGCATTTTCGCGTAAATATATCCACCGTAGCCTTGCTTTTCAGCACAGGACTCGAAGTTTTTTACAGAGTCCTAGCATGATAGATTATCATATTTGTGGTCTGCTGGATGTAAGTGAAAGTTGAGGGGTGGTAGTTAACGTAAAATGTTCAGTTTCGTCTAGTCGGAACTAATAGACGAAGATTATAAATAGACTAGGAAAGGGATACCTCGGCCTCAAATAAGACACATAAAATGACGTACACGTAGCTGGGGACTCGTCGGTGATCTTTGTTGCCGTCAATGTCGAGATGGCCCTACAACGCAGCTCTGAGCGGCCTACGGCTCGGAGGGTAGTGGGAGGCTTGCTGGAGCCCGTAACATTGGTGCAGAGCCCGTTAGGCAACGTAAAGCGGGTAAAATCTGACCGTGCAGGACGAATTTAGGTTCGGAAGTGTGTTGCTCTCTCGTTGAACGCGGTATAGATATCTTCTTGCAAATTTGTGGAATGCGATTACAGAAAAGTTTATAAAAGGATTTCGTGACTTTGTTGTCTATATTGGTGCTTTGCGAATACAGCGGTTTAAAAAATATTCACTACCAAAAAAATGCCCCACTACACGTTAAATGTCTCACTAACGTACAAGGTAGTAAAGAAAAAATACCCAATACTCCAACATTTCATGTAGGATCCAACTCCCAACGTACATGTTATACTCTTTATCTGCGGGCTTTTTGGAGATATTTCCACTGACAGGATCGTGAAACTCGGGCACTGTGGTGTCCAATACGAAATTATTTCTCTTTATTTTCTTTCTCCTCCTCCTCATCTCATAATGTTTCTCTCATTTGATTCTTATCTACTCCTGGAGTATTTTGTTCAACGTCTACGACATTCATCAAATGCATTCGGAATTAAATTACATCGAAAATACGGTAATTAGTCGTAAAACATTCTAGCCTGAAATCACTATCAGCAATTTTCCTGATAGTCCGTTCAAACAAAAATGCATATGCAATCAATTTTCTGTCAAACTAATGTGACACTGAAGATATTACAATAATTTATGAATAATTAGGATAATCAGACTCGAATAAATAATGTTGCGTTATTTATCTTGTCGTAACAACCAATCACCATTCATCGTAATTTTGACAATTTCACAAATACACGAATATGTCAATATTTATCTTCCCTTGAGCTTGTCCATTCTCTATTATTCATATTTTATAATATTAATTTGTGGTAGTTTAATTAATAAACCGCGTCTTCAACATTTTAGTATTATTTTTTTAAATAGACATGCAGTATTTTCGTCATCTACAGAATGACGGTGAAGTAGGGAAAAGTTGGAAAGTCATAGTCGCGCAAAACTTTTGTATACATGACTATATTCACGGCAGAATTTGTCGCAGCGTGAGAGTATCACTTTGTGGCATTTTCTCGATGGCTTCAAAGGAGAAGTGCTGATGGTATGCCACACGAGAGGCTACAACCGAGCTAAAACACTCTCGTGCCTTCTCGCACATGCTCCACAAAGCGTAGTTGTAGCGTGCCCTATAAATACACTGTATATATGAAGACACGCGCGCAAACACATAGACACACAAACGCATACTTAGACGTTCTATATGTGTACTCTCAGAATTGCGGAGAATGGCTGCTACGACAAGTTTTCTGTCAGAAACTTTCTATGAATTATACTCACGTACGTAGGGATCTATGCGGGAATCATGCAAGTGGCAAATCCATCAAAGTGACTACGTGCGAAAGTAACGGTGAATAGCTATTGTAGAGTTTGCCAAATCATTTTAAAAAACTTGTCAAGACGTCCTTCCCTGGCATAGAATATTGCCTTCCTCAAGGGGCTATTCTACTGTGAAACGATTCTAATGGGATGAAAAAAACACGAATTTTTTATCTTTGCATTTTTCAACTCTATTCCATCATAGAATTGATATCCAATTGCTGGTCAAGTCGATTTTCACTTTGTTGGCTTAGTATGGCGCTTCAAAGTCGAATAGCTCGGTGCGCGCGCTCGGCTCCAGTAGGGCTATCCGCTGCGCGTCCCTGGCAGCTATTGGGAACAGCTGTTTTTAATTTATATCTGATTGTACACATATACCCGTATACTTCTATACATTTATCGTATAGTGGTAGTCTCCCTTTTCACTGTGTAAAAAAAAGGACGCGCTACCGGTTAGTATTGCTCTGAATGCTTCGTTTTGTTCTTAGTCGTTTTTTTCGAAACGCCTTGTGTTTACCTGACGTTGGTGATTTCGGAAAAATGACCAAATCAATCGGGCTAAAATGTTTGCTGCATACTTAGCATATGTATGGCTATCGCCCGAACTAGAATTATTGAAAAATATTAACTTTAACTTATACTTTGGCCCGAATTATGGCGAAAAAAACGTGTTTTTCGAACACTTTTGCAAAAATAACGTCATTTTGTTATGTTGCAATATAAAATAATAATTATAGTTCGGGCGATAGGGACACTCATAAAGATTAAGAATCTCTTTGATTTTTTTGTTTCAGATTTAATTGTAGAGTGCAAATCATCAATGCCAGCAACATACTTTTTCTTCCACGTCTTTAAACGATTATAAATTGTTAAATAAATATACATTTATATGAAACAAACGTGCTGTATGAAACACGCGCTGTAAAATTCAACGGTAAAAATGACGCAAGAATAATTATTTAAACAAACACTTTCGCATGTCTTTTCGACCACAGTTGCGATCGGTAGGTGCGGTACTTATTATACTTCTCAAAAAATATGATTGCTGCTTACGCGCTGCAAAAACTAACGATAAAAGTAATGGAAAAATACCTGTTTAAATGATTATTTTTGCATTTCTTCTCAATCACGGTTGTGAGCGGTAGGTGTGGTACTTTCTATACCTTTCAGCAACATATGTGATTGCTGCGTAAGCGCTGTAAAATTCAACAGTGAAAATTAAGCAAACGTGATATTTCCGCTTATGGCAAGTGGCACTTTGGAGAAAGAAAATAATAAAAAAAAAAAAAAATTTCATAATTTTTTTTATCAACTGAATTTTTATTCTCAATTTTCAAAGTGTAATAATATTTGTTTGTCAATTTCATGTTGGAAAATAACCAATATACTCTATGAAAGTAATAAAATCCATTGTTTCCCGTGTAGAAATTTGAGTCGGGAAAAAGTACTGCCCCTGATCTGCCTTCCCGACATAATATCAGGCTCTGGTCGGGCCTTCCACCCTGGAATAGGTTTGCAATGTAACGGGTCTAAGGTTAGGTCCCGATCTGCTGTTCCCTTTCTTGGGAACTGATCAGGAACGGGCCGGGGAAGAAGCAGCAAATGACCAGGAAATGTCGATAAAACCAACCTCAAAATTACTTTTGTTGATATATAGAGGACAAGAAAAATGAAAAAAATTAACGTCGGCGTCGTACTATACATATTAATAATTCACCGTGATAATCTGATTGCATTTATTGTAATTATATCCTCCACCATATCAGCATATAATTTTCGTTGACCATCATAATTGATTCTACATGATAGCATTGTCAGGCGTGGATTATTCTTAAAGAAAATAATATGATAGTAAAACGGAGTATACAATTACAATAAATGTAATCATATTATTACATTCAATTATTAATATCTTTGATAACGCAAAAAGTATTATTTAATAATAAGTTGGGATTTAATATTCAGGAAATGTCAACGTTCTCCCCAGGAAAAGGTTTTGTGGTATTCCTAGTCTGTTCCACAAAAGGGCCCGGTTAGGTAAATCGGACGAGGCAAGCCAGGCCTGGACCAGACGTTAAGTCGGGAATGCCCGGTCACATTTCTGCACGGGTTGACCCGGTTTTTTGTTTGAAAAATGAACTGTATTTTTCAAGTCTAATACCCCCTGTATTTCCCATATTTCTTTAATACGAAATTTATTTTCTGCCAATTTGGTATATCGGTATATCCAAGCTTTTTAAATGAAAACATAAACTTTTAGTACGCTAGATCGTTTTCGAAAGAAATGTATGCATCGAATTTTATGGTTCACAAATTTATAAACGAAAAAATGCACAATATGCCAATTGGGCTGAAGGTAAATTTCGTATTAAAAAAAGTATAGGAAATACAGAAAGGTTACAACTTTCAACATCCAGTTAATTTTTCAAAAAACAAAAAAAACGCTACCAAATGGACTTTTGTACATTCAGCGGGTTTATTTGTTATTTTTTAATGAGAAATTGACAACGAATAAAAGTAAACCTGTAAAAATAAAGATATATTTTGTTCATTGAAAAAAAAATTCAATTATTTTTTCTTTCTACAAATTCTTACTTTTTGTGAGCGAAAATACTTGTAAATATCGAAAAACAATTTTTTTCACGTACTAAACGAAATAATCGCGGTACAAAATATAATAACATTTCTCCCACTTTTTGACGCAATTGAAAACTTTCATAATTTGGGCCACACGAAAAAATAGGAAAAAAAAAACTTTACGCTTAGCATACTTTTGTGGAAAAAAAAACTGAAAAAATGCCTAAACATAACAGTCGCGATCGTTATCGATAGGTATCGTAACTTTTGTAATTGAAGCATCAAAAGCTCAAAATAGAGAGGGCGATCCAAAGAAAATGGGTCTGATTGCGTTATTAATTAAACAAATTTTTCCTTGTCTGGAGACTTTATTGAAAAACAAGAAATTGAAAATGTTTCCTTTGCGATTTTTCTTTTGATTTATTATAATAACAAAGGGACCAATACATTTTTTAAAGTGAGGCTTGAAAACTAGCGATTCCAAGCTTCAAAATGCTCTTTTCAATTTTTCTCTACGATGGTTTTTTGCGGAAATAAAACCATTTAAAAATCACTAAAAAATTCAATAACTTGTTTGCTCTCTTAATTTTTGTGACTAGTCCATAACAACTTGATGACGGTGAAGTTTTGTTGGAATACGACGAAAGTGAATTCTTCTTGAATGCTCAAAGTTTTTCTTGTTGGTTCAGGCTGTGAAAATCTTACAAACGTTTTCACACAGAGATTTCACATCAGAGATTTACGACCTCAATTTGCAAAAAGAAGACTCTCCATAATAATACAAACAAATAAATGGAAAATATAAATACACACAACTCCATTCTACTTGAAATATTTGTGTAGTAGTCAAGTTCCGGACTCCTCCTGTTACGGTCTCACAAGCCAATTTTTTTTCATAGCATTTCACTCACTCGATAGTTTCCCTCCGTTTAGGTCCAAACCTTGCAAAAGTGTTTTTTTTTCACCGTTTTTGGAAAAAAATAGTAAATATCTAAATGTAAAAAAATCTTTCATATGCGCTATAGCTATAGTTGTAAAGAATATATGGTTAAAATTTCATTAGGATCGGTTCAGTGGTTTCGAAGATTTTATCAACAATTCGTCGAAAAACGTTGTTTCGAGAAAAACGCGTTTAAAGTTTATTTGGATTACATAAATACATAATATATATATTTTTTTTTTTTCGAATGTGTATTTATTAAGTGCAACAACTTTTATATCAATATCTATAATATATACCTATCAAAAAAAATTCACGAAAATAGCCTTTCGTTTAGCGTC
The DNA here is from genome assembly GCA_964007375.1 of Ophion obscuratus. Lineage (NCBI taxonomy): Eukaryota > Metazoa > Arthropoda > Insecta > Hymenoptera > Ichneumonidae > Ophion > Ophion obscuratus. The sequence continues at coordinate 57,037,515 of OZ023315.1, read as the reverse complement.
AAAAGTGAGAAGACCCCTTAAATGCGACTTTGATAACTTATATTATCCCGCAAATAAAAAGAAATAACCTCAACGTCGCTGGACGAATATGTCACCCACACGGCTCGCACGGTGAAACTATCCGCAAGTCCCTCGGACTTGACACAACATTAACACTCCGCATTTAATTTGGTTTTTCGCCGAAAAACAAGAAAAAAAAAACAATTGTTGAACACAACCCCACAATTCGACATTTTATTCATACCCGGTTGAATTCGAGCTGTCAATTTTTCGTTTCATCGACTTCGATGTACGTCGTCGCCAGAATGCGTCATAAGCGTCTCGTCGGAATTCGGGGGAACTAGCTTTCTCCGACATAATGCGAGATTTCTTCGGAATCGTCAACAATTGCCTATTAATTGTTGACACCCACGGATTTCCGAAGATATGCGAAGGAATAAAAATAATTGAGGTGTCAAAATGTGTGTTCTTAATGTGGCTATGCGGCTCTGCACATCTCGACGTCGTGGTATTAGCCAAACTTTTTATTTCCCATCATTTCAATCACGAGTCCATCATAGTAAGACAATCTACTTTTGTTTTCGTCTATCAATTTGACGTCTTCTTGTCAAATTTCAGATGTCTTAAAATTAAAGAAGTAAATCAAAAGTTCCCGCACATGACGCATATTCGGCTCAAAGCTCGACATTTTTGCACAAAAGAAATTATGCGATGATACAAAATCGCTAATATTTCAAGGTTATGGTCTTGCCAGATGTCCAACCTTACGACATGACGTTTTACATTTGACAATTTCAACCGTAACCTTCTAGTGAGGCCTTCTGTCAAACGGCGGTGACTTGTTAGTATTCCCAATATTTTTTTCATTTTTCATGTTCTTTCATGATCCTTTGCCGCCTTTTGTGATTCCATCCCCTTTACTCTTCCCATTTTATTGTACATCGCCCAGAATGCTGCTCACAGCCAAACTTTTCTACTGCATCGCAATTTCAAATCAGTAGCACGAAGTATTCCAGAAAGCTATATTTATGAGAATAATGAATTACTTTTTAAAAAAAGTAATAAAACATGGTTACGGAGTGAGACACGGATCATGACTCTACGATTATTAATGAATCCTCGGGCCATTAAGGGGTAAGGCCACTGTAAATTTTTTGAAAAATCGATTTTTTTTTATTGGCTTAAAAAATAGTCTTCTTCTATAAAAGAAGTCTTCTTCTAATAAAAAAAACTTCTTTTTTTAATTTTTTCCAATAAAAAACTATTCGCAAAACTTTAAACGCGTTTTTCTCGAAACATGGTTTTTCAAAATGGCACGCAGCATAACTCGAACAATTTTCATTTTTTTTACTTGAAATTTTAACCAGATGTGAACATTTACATTATCTTGAGAATGTCGATCGGAATTTTCGGAAGTCGATCGGAAGAACTTTATTTATTGATTTTTTATGAACAAAAAACTTGCCGTTTTTTTCGTCAAAAATCAATTTTTTTTTTCAAACGCACGCCAAATCCACAAAAATTGATACTTTTTAAAATCCGATCGACATTCTCTAGCTATAGCCCTCTAGATTAATGGTTTTTTTTTTGTTCTAGATTCAAAAGTGCACCAGTGGTGCTGCGTGCCGCGGAGCCCTGGAAGCAAAACATGTCCCGGGAAGATAGCTGTGGAACCGCCATTTTGTTTTTTTTTACTGTAAAAAAATTTTATAATAAAGTTTAATGTATGCCCGATAACACCATTAAAAGTTTTTTTTTCAAATACCTTCAATTTCGGGAGCAAAAAATTAGTGAAAAAACCTTTTTTTTTGGGCCGTTAGAGTGGCCTTACCCCTTAAGGAAAATGATATTAGTTATTACTTTTTCTCGGCGAACAGAACTTTTTTTTTACCAAAAGTGCAGATCTATTATAACTTAATATGCATCGAAAACCGTTTCCTTTTCTTTTCATCTCGTTGCAGGCAAAACATATGACGATATAGTTCCATTTCATTGAGATGAAACCATGCCGCAGAGATTAACCAATAAACAATACCATTTCTTTCTGAACACTTGATTTAAAAAAAATCACTTGACACAAGGGGGAAGTGAAAACGGGGGAACGTGTACATACACATAGATATGCTCCTTAGGATGATCAGCAAATTTACTTCGATGTCTTCGAGAAACTAGTTTGCTCATTGACACGTAATTCTTATAGATGGTTTTATTCCTAATGTTCATTTGTGTGTCCTTAGCAAGCTTCTGCGTTCTCATCCGTTTACATTTACATCCCACGGTTGTCACTTCACTATTTCCAGTTCTCCGGAGGCCACCTTCCAGAGTCTTGCGCAGAGTTGCCTATTCTACGTTATCGAAATTACACTTGGGCGTCAATACTGGCGAATATAGTGTTTCAGTTGTATCATCTTCGGAATGCCTTCGGACCGTCTTGTGCTATGTAGTCGGCGACGGGCGTGCGCCTCTAAGCGGCGACATATTCAAGTATTGGCCGCCGCCAATGCTGCTAAACATGAAAGATCGCCGCAACTGCACACTGCCCATGTAGATATTTAACTCTCGAAAAGGTAATCCCCTTATCTACATTTCCTAAATGATATCGAGAGAAGGTCACGGCTTCCAGCGTGGATCAAGTTCGCCATGTAACAAGTCTTACAAAGGAAGGGCTAGACGTTAAGGACATCGACTTTCTTTAAACTTCACACAGTTGTAGGGGTCCATACACCGTGCAAGCGGTAAGTTGCGGTACTCAACCGTTTCCGAGAAACCGGAAGCAGAAGTTTGGGTAAACACATTTTATACCAGTTCGTTTCAGCTGTTAGCACGAGCCACCGGTAGTGTAGCGGGAAGCGTCCCGAACTTACAATCGCACGATCGCTGGGTCGAGTCTTGTTTGGACGATTTTTTCTTCATCTTATTCCATTGTTTTTCTTCGTTTCTTATTTTTATTATTCTTGTTACAGAAATGTCACGGCGAATTTAAACGGCGCGGTCCTATTCTCGGACTTGACAGCACCGAACGAAGGTGTCCGTGCAGAAATGTGACCGGGCATTCCCTACTTTGTGTCCAGCCCTGACCAGACTTGGCTTGTCTGATGTACCCGACCGGGCACTCCCATGGACCAAACCAGGAAGATCACAACATCATTTTTTACGGCTTACCCACTATGTTTGGAAATTACAATTTTCTGGCCGGGATACATTGCGAGCAAGTACATCTTCACGTAATGTCTGCCCGGCCAGAACATTGACATGTTTTGAAAAGTGGAGCCTGTCTTTAAGAACTGAAGAAAAGCTACTTTGCTTTTTCCCTCATCATATATATTCATAATTAATTCGGACGAAACTAATACATCTGTTGTAATTCTATTCATCATTAAAAGCATTCATTCCATCAATAATAATCGACGAGGATGACAATGCTTATCATAAATACCGGGATTACGATAACTGATGATTTGAGCATAAAGCATAACCAAATTATTATATATCTCGGTAACTTTTTTGGCCCGACTCTGTCATTGGTCACCGCTCCGAACCAGAGTGTCAGCGGACGGTTTTGAACAATTCTGAAGAATAACAGGTTTTTTTCCCTTAAAATAACCCATTTTGTTATTTTTCTAGAGGATGTTATATTGCTTACACAAGGAATGTAATGGAAAATACGGTAAATTTGTATACTCGTACGGCGTAATGAAGCTTGAAGAAAATCAGTGCCCTGAACACCTGGCCGTTCCCTTGTTCGACCAGGTCCCGACCGGCCACATAAGCGTAAGTGCACGCTGTAAGCGTGACACTTCTGTACCCGGTATAATAACGGGTCGCAAACTTAGCGTTGTACGATGGTACTTCGGTTACGCGAGAGCGCTTCGCTTCAATCCGCCTGGCGGATTGTTGGGGAAATACATTGAGGCAATGTCTTCCCGGTCAGAGCATTGATATTTCTTGACAAGGGTACTTCGATTTTTAAAACTACGAACCGCCCGATTAAATCTTTTGCTTCGTTAAATCAATTGGCTATCGATTATGTTAAAATAAAAACTTGTAATACCGTTCTTTTATTGTCGTAGATAATCATTGATAATACAAATGTTTAAAATATTAGATACAATTACAGTAAATGTATTATTTTTATCCTAATCAATCATAAATATCTTCGATGGGGCGAAAAAGAGAGCAGCTATCCACAGTTCTTAAATTCAGGATTTAATTTTCAGGAAATGTCAGTGTCTTCGTCGGTAATGCATTACGTAAGAGTGTACTTTCTCGCAATGTATTCCCGGCCAGAATATGGAAATTTCCGAACATATAGTGTGAGTCGTGAAAAATGATTTTGTGGTATACCCGCTCTGTTCCATACTAGGGGAAATTAAAGGCGAATCGGATGAAGCGAGACTGGTCAGGGCCCGACGCAAAATTGAAAATGCCGATTCACATCTGTACGGACGATCGTGCGTTCACTACCGCCGTCGTTGGACCATTATTATTCTCAACCAGTAATTTCCACCTCATTGAAATTACTTCGAGAATTCAGGATGCCATACTTTCATTCTTCAATGACTTTTTCGTGTACTAGGCTCCGATTTGACTCGGAATTTAGTTCGATTTTGTGTTCTCCTTATTAACGAATGAAGAAATTCACCGTTAAAACTTTTCTTTTACGGCTGGTTGAAATTATTTTTACTCAAAGAAACAAGTCAGGTGGGTATCTTCTTCAGTGTTAAAACACAAGGACTAGGTGACTTTAGTTTTCATAAGTAAAAATTCTACCGTTTTCTACAATTCACGCGGACGAATTATTTCGGCGAATAGTTTCATCAAACGTTCAAGCGTGCAAGAATATAAATCTCGATAAAGTGTAACTGTCAGATTTTAGTAGCAGTTATAATTATTCGAAAGCTGCGCAAAATAATGTACATTAGGACATTACCATTAAGGTCGAGTGAAGCAAAGGAGTTGGTCAATGACGATATTTATAGTTTAACGACGATTTGGCTGTCGCGACGAAACCCGACTTGTTTTTGTTCTTCTGAATTCATCGGGTTGACTGAACTCATCCGGTTAACCCTGAGCACACAGACACCGTTCGCGTGGCGGTCTATACGGCCGCGTCATCGCTCGCGGGATCAGTTACGAAGTTCCATTACTCGATTTTTTTTCTTTCTCGATTGAACTCGGCAAAATCATGGAATCCGCGGTGGGATGAGATTTATTTCCATGTGCGTTGGGAAAGTAACAGACTCTCTTCGAGTTTTGAGGGGGGGCATCGAAATATGCAGTCATTGACAGCAAGGTTATTTTGAGCCTCACCATGTTTCATTTCACATATAAAATTCGTGCACAAATCCAACGTGCAATGAAAGAACCATACAAAGAATCATAATTGTTAGTTATGAAGCCGACAGAGGAATCTCACAAATCTATTTTTCACGCCACTAAATTGAAAACTTTATAATATTGGAAATGGAAAATATTCATGTTGAAAAATCGACTGTCGAGATCAAGTCGAGCCTTCTGGATGCTAAACCACTTTTTTTTTATCTACATTAAGATTAAATATTCATTTTCCGTTTTGTTTCAAGTAAGTATCACGAAACTGTGATAAAAATTGCAAGCGCATGGCACACAAGCAACGTTTGTTGCGACCGCACAGTAATTCCATGGAAGAAAAACTATTTACTTGTTAACCCAAGGGTAAGGCTCCTGAACTCGTGCGATACTGGGAACTTGAATATTTTCACAGAAGGCCGCTCAGTCGCGGGTCAACGAGAAAAATAGCCACTTAGGTATAATTCTAAACCTCAAAGGGCGCACTGTATACATTTGCTCGACCCCGGAAAATCCCTCTGGTATTTTTCTCTTACCCAACATGCACAACCGTATACATATATATTATATGCAAATAAATCCGCGCGCGCGCGTTTGTGTGTTTATCAAGTGAATGTACGCAAAAAATGATACGGAACGCATTAAGGGGTAAGGCCACTGTAACGGCCCAAAAAAAAGGTTTTTTCACTAATTTTTTGCTCCCGAAATTGAAGGTATTTGAAAAAAAACTTTTAATGGTGTTATCGGGCATACATTAAACTTTATTATAAAATTTTTTTACAGTAAAAAAAAAACAAAATGGCGGTTCCACAGCTATCTTCCCGGGACATGTTTTGCTTCCAGGGCTCCGCGGCACGCAGCACCACTGGTGCACTTTTGAATCTAGAACAAAAAAAAAACCATTAATCTAGAGGGCTATAGCTAGAGAATGTCGATCGGATTTTAAAAAGTATCAATTTTTGTGGATTTGGCGTGCGTTTGAAAAAAAAAATTGATTTTTGACGAAAAAAACGGCAAGTTTTTTGTTAATAAAAAATCAATAAATAAAGTTCTTGAAAATTCCGATCGACATTCTCAAGATAATGTAAATGTTCACATCTGGTTAAAATTTCAAGTAAAAAAAATGAAAATTGTTCGAGTTATGCTGCGTGCCATTTTGAAAAACCATGTTTCGAGAAAAACGCGTTTAAAGTTTTGCGAATAGTTTTTTATTGGAAAAAATTAAAAAAAGAAGTTAAAAGAATTTAAACTATTTTTAAACTAGAGGGTTTAAACTATTTTTTAAGCCAATAAAAAAAAATCTATTTTTCAAAAAATTTACAGTGGCCTTACCCCTTAACTAAAAATTCTTTAGAATTATTTAATCCGTGACATATGAAATTGGGCGGCTTCGAAAGAAATAGTCGTTGACCATCTTTTAATACTACTCAATTTTTTGCGAACACTTGTTGAGAAATTAATGCGTCGTGGTAATTGTTAAAAATTAATTACTTTGACAAATGACATTATTTTCAAAATCATCATTGTTTGGCGATCCGAGCAAAATCGAATGCCGCAGCAACGCGATTCAAAAAACAGTGGTAAAATAAATCTTAGACATTTTATTTAAAATGTTGAAACAATTAATTGTTTTAATGAGTATACATTCTTCACGACCACATTTGTGTTCAGTAGATGTGAGAGGTCTCACTTCTCTCAGCCAATATGGTCGGTAATAACAAACTGCAAACCGCAGTGGTAAAAGTAATGCAAAAATAATTGTTTAAACAATTATTAATGCATTTCTTCCCGATCACGATTGTGATCAGCAAATATGATTGCTGTTCATGCGCTATACAATCTAACGATAAAAATGATTGTTTAAACAATCATTGTTGCATTTATTCTCGACCACGGTTGAGATCGGTACTTTATAGACCTCTCAGCAAACGTTTTTACACAGAATTTTTGAGATTTACGACCTTAATTTGCAAAAAGAAGTCTCCATAATAATAGTAATGAAGAAAAGGAATATATAAATACATACAATTCGGTCGTACTTGAAATATTTTTGTAGTAAAGTTCCGGTCCCCTTCTCTTAGTAGTCTCACGATCAGACTTTTGTACAGAACAATAAGAACAAGTTCGGCGTCAGTTGATCTATAGTCATCATTGTTTAAAAAAATTACATTTTGTTCCACAAAGATGAATGGATTGCTTCACGTCAGCGTTTATAACTCTGTGTACGGTGAGAGCAAAAGATGCACATCGCAGTGTACTCTGGGCACTTTGTGAGAGGCGCAAGCTTCTTACAGATGCTTTTGTGTCACAAACAAAATTTTACACTGCGTAGACCAAAGAAAGTTTGTTCGTATATAAATATTGGGAAAATCTTACCCTTCGTTGTACTCGCAATAGTGTCCATGCGAAGAACTACAAGTAAAGGAAGCAATCATTTGTTAGATTTTCTCCATAGTACTGTCCATCTGAAAAACTCTGCGTATCACTTTTTATAACTTTCTGTACAGGGATTCACTGAGTCATTAGAAAGTTTCTCTCGCCGCTGAATAAAATGACAAGTTTGATAAGTAGCCGGGTAAGTTATTCGCTTTGCCACTGCTTGTCACAACTTGTCACCTTGTTCTGTGGTGATAAAAATCTTCTGATGATTCACTGAATCCCTCTAAAGAAAGTTATGAAAAGGGTTACCCAGGGTTTAGGAAACCCTACTAAGGCTTTCCCCGATAGGTCCCTACCAAGGCTTACCCTGATAAGCCCTACCACCCGTGCAGAAATGTGACCGGGCATTTCCTACTTTGTGTCCGGCCCTGACCAGACTTGCTTTGTCTGATTTACCTGACCGGGCCCTCCCATGGAACAAACCGGGAAGATCGCAAAACCGTTTTTTTACGGCTTACCCCCTATGTTTAGAAATTACAATCTTCTGGTCGGGATACACTGTGAGCAAGTACATCTTCACGTAACGTCTACCCAGCCAGAACATTGACATGTTCTGAAAAGTGGAGTCTGTCTTTAAGAACTAAAGAAAAGCTACTTTGCTTTTCACCTTATCATATATATTTATAATTGATTGGCATAATACTAATACATGTGTTGTAATTCTATTGATCATTAAGAGCGATCAATTCATTAATGATAATCGACGAGGATAACAATGCTTATCATTAATATTGGGATTACGATAACCAATGATTTGATTATAAAGCACAGCTAAATTATTTTGAGGCAGACAAGTAAAGCAGGTCATTCGTGGTTTTTGAACGCCTTGTCGCCATGCTGGGAAATGTCAAAGTTTTGGCCAGAAAAACATTACCTGAATGTATTTCGCCAACAATCCGCAGGATGGCGACGAGTGAAGCGCTTCGCCTAAGCGAGGTACCATCGTACGGGGATAAAAGTTCGTCCTGTGAGTTGTACCACGTACAGAAGTGCTATTCTTGCAGCGTGCACTTACGCTTGTGATTTTGCAAGACTTACGAAATAACCCTTTGCACTCTAGGCCTTTTTCACTCGGATAGTGATCCGTGTACTTTTTCAGTCTCGTTGCCTATCAAGAAATGCGAGCAAGCGTATGTGATACACTCATATACTACTTTAGCAAGTAGATAACCAACAAACAATATGTTGTCGAAGTACGAAATTGAATACACTCCCGATTTAACCTCCTCAAGGATTCCAAAAATGCTGAAACGGCATTTTTAATTTGTTCATTTTTTCCCTGCTATTTCTCGATCTATTCTTTACAACTTCCCTGGTCATTTACCGCTTGTTCTCCGGCCCGTTCCTGATCAGTTCCCCAGAAAGGGAACGGCGGATCAGGACCTAGTCTTAGACCCGTTACAATACGAACCTATTCCAGGGTGGAAGGCCTGACGAGAGTCCGATATCATCTAGGATAGGGCAGATCAGGGGCAGTACTTTTTTCCAATTCAAGTTTCTACACGGGTAAGGTTTTTCGTAATAAGGCCCTACGCAGGCTTTCCCAGGTGAAGTCCTACTGAAGCTTTCCCTGATAAGGCCATGAATAGGCTTGCCCTATAACTGGCTCAGCAGTCGACAGATGCAGTCGATAGATATGGAACATAACCTCTTATGTTCCACATGGAAACTTCGATTCGATAGCACCGTAGCTTCGGAGTTTCGATGTATTCCTGAATTCCATGAAAAAGAGGTGGTAGAACTGTCACGACAAAAAACGTTATATAACTCGGATGCGCGTTAGATTTCGGCAGCTTTGTAAGGCGGAGAGAGAGTAATTATATATATATGGTTATGTATGAAAAAATCTATAGCATCTATATATTCGATCAAACTCTCTAATTATCACAATAATATTAACTAACTGATATATTCAACAAATAATTATAGGAATTCAGTTGGTCTCTCATGGCGTATCTACGACCAAGATGTTACAAGCACTCGGTAGCATAGGGGCAGCGTACGTTGCTAGAGGTAGGTAGGTACTAGATGCGATACCATATTGGCGAAATATTTCCTTCGAAAAAAATAATTTCAGAAGGCCAGGGAAAGACGAATTACGATCCAAAATCATTATGTAGAACTCTAAATTAAGTGTTTCATTTCATTTTGGATTTTTGAAATATTTTATGCATATATAGTATACTTGGATTTACACTGTATATTGTAAGCAAATCAAGATTTATTCGAACCGAATTTTTATTTATTCAATTTGAATATAATTAATATTCAAAAAGAATCGCTGAATCAAATGAGATTGTAGTAGACCGTGAGACAAGGAAAAAAAACGATTTGGTTATAAAAATCTTATTTAAATTACATTTTTTTTCCGCCAGTACAGGAAACCCGATAAAGGCTTGATCAGGCATCCCGGTAAGAGCCTCATCAGGCAACCAGTTCAGGCCCATATGTGACACAACGTTACATTTCAAGCAACCTGAACGCGCCCAGAATCGAGCCCTACCAAAATTTCTACGCGGGTAATCGAGTGAACAAAGATCTACGAACCTTTGCATAATAGATAAGGCCTTATAAACCTTTAGATGGTCAGAAAACAAGGCTTTTTCGGATTTTTAAAGAATACTAATAAAACAATCAAAACGAGGTTTAGAGGGTTTATTTTACATATCCGTAGGTACTCGAATCAAATTTTTATTTTCCCAAAAGACACAACATGGCGGTCCAGTGGCCGGTACAAAGAGAACGCATTTTTTGAGGCCCTCTACGGGCTGTGTTGTTGGAGACGCACCCAAAAGATTGTTTCCTTCGCAACCTACACGAGTTTTGCTATCGAAGTATATACGATTATTAAAAGATATTTATTTTTGCAAATTTACCCCCATTTTGAAAAAAGCCGCATTTTCGACTAAAAACGGCATTGATTTGTCTCCAAATACCGTAATTCTTAATCGGTTGTAAAAATCTATCTAATAAGAAGCTACAATTGAAATTTGAAGTTAATCACTTCAAAAGTGTAAAACCTACGAGTCCGCCCGATTTTTAAAACATTGCTTCCCGAAAAACGCGTTTCAAGTTGTGAAAACATTTTTCTACATGTCTTAAAGAATGTTTCCACCTAAAATAACTTTTGCATATTATTTTCGGAATGTTTATACATAATTTGAGTCAATATTTTTTTTCCAAAGGTATATCAAGCCTCAAAGCAGTTTGAGGCCTCAACGCATGTGACGATTGAGTAGGACGTTCCCAAGGCGATTACGAGACCAACCATCATGGCGACATGACGATGACCCGTACAATAACGTCTTATAACCTTTACGAAATATTTGCTCGACAAGTGTACCAGGCACGGGAATTTTACAAAGTCGTTCTTCTTCGCAATAAAAAAAACAGGTTAAGAATGAGGTGTTGTTCTACTAGAACGCGATTACGGGATTGTCGCGCGAATACGCGATTCGATCATCGCACGTTCGCGCGAACGATGACGAGAATCAGGTGTCCTAATAGGATGGTCGCATCGCGTCACTCGTCGCATTGCACCGACGCTCGCCATCGACTTTAGAGTCGCACAGTTTTTACTTCCTACTTACACTTACTAGACCACCTGTTTGCCATCAGTAGGCTTGATCGCATATTCGTACGAACTAACAAAGTTTGCGCGAACAAGTATTCAATCATTTTAGTCGTGCGATTACATTGCGCGAATGCCAGTTAGGACGCCTATTCGATACCTGTATGTTTGATCGCGGGTTCGTATGAACAAAAATGGATAAGCTTCCGAAAAGCAGTAAACCGACCTTAGATCTGAAATTTAGCATACACATTCATTTTAATGTTATAAGACTTGCCTTAGAAGGATTTTTGGCGAATTGCAATATTGTGCGATAAAATCGAAATTTTTAAAGTTCGGATGAAGCTCCGTAAAAATTCCCCTTTGATCGGGCTGAAATTTTGAACAAGTCTTCCTTTTAATGTCTTAAAAGATTGGCTAAAAGGATTTTTGGCAACGCGCCATAGTTTTCAAGATATCGATGTTTGAAAGTTTTTTTTTTTACTGTGCCCCTATTATGTCTATAGCGAACAGGCTCAGTTCTGGCTATACCTATATATGTTATAGCGCGCTCCGCTGGGTGGATCTTCGCCTAGTCTAGAGAGTGTGCTTATGGTATGTATGGTATGTATGGTAAAATGAATTTGTTTTGTACCAACATTTTGTGCTTATTTTGCACTGTAATTAAATTGTTTGTGCTCTTATCGTTTAGCGAATAATTAGAAATCAAAAGTGCCCTACTGGCTTACTATTAAGCTAACAGAGCACTTACTACTTTTTGCCATATCCAAGAATAAAACTGTTAAAATAAGAATGTTTATGTGCTTTGCAAATATCGAACCGCCAAAACCCTAGTTTTTTTTATTTCGCCAGACATAGACCCTTACCCCTAATAACAGCATGGGCCATTTTTTCGATATTATGAAATCAAATTACACCACATTTATGTGCTTTTGATGTGGACTTTGAATATCGAAGACTCAAACCGCAAATAAGAAAATGTCTCCACATACCACCCCCAAAAGACACCATCTACCGACCAAAACAAGTATGGCTATTTTTTGCATATTGCAAAATCAAATAATTCGAGATTTATGTCCTTTTTATGTGCTCTCCGAATTGTCAAGAGTCAAACCGCAAATATGAAATTTTTTCGAGATAACATTCCTGAAAAAACTCGGTGCTACCGGCCAAAACGAGTATGGGCTATTTTTCCATATTGCACAATGAAATTATTCCACACGTATGTGTGTTTTATGTGCTCTGCAAATATCCAAGAGTTAAATCGCAAATACGGAAATTTCTCCGGCTACCATCCCTAGAAGACTCGAGCTACCTGCCAATACGACCATGGGCTATTTTTTCGACATTGCACAATGAAATTATTCCACATTTATCTGCTTTTTACGTGCCAATTGTGGGCTGCAATTAAAATTGTTGTGTTCTTATCGTTTAGCGAGTAATTAGACATCAATGTGGAATAATTTAACTGTGCAATGTCGAAAACATCGCCATCGCTCTTATTAGAGGGTAGCTTAGGTCTTTTAGGGGTGGTATATGGAGAAATTTTTGTATTTGCGGTCTGACTCTTGGATATTCGAAGAGCACATAAATGTGGTGTAATTAGATTTCAGAATATAGAAAAAATGGTCCATGCTGTTATCAGGGCGGTTGTAAGGGTCTATGTCGGCCGAAATTATAAGAAATCGGGGTTTGGCGGTTCGATATTTGTAAAGCACATAAATATTATGTGGTTTTATTCTTGGACATGGCAAAATTAGTAGGTGCTCTGCTAGCTTGTTGATAAACCAACAGAGCACTTTTGATTTATAATTACTCGCTAAACAATAAGAGCACAACAATTTTAATTGCAGCACAAAAGTAGCACATAAAAAGCACAACATTTTGCTACAATTAAAATCATTTTGGGGACTTTGATCTGCTAGCTTTATAGAGGTACCTCGGTTGTGCGTGTGAAATCGTAGAGTGCGTAGAACACTGGTTTAGGCGCAGGTCACCTCGGATGTGCGTGTAGAATAGTGAGGTGCGTGGGGTACTAGTGTGGGTGCGGGTCATCTTGGATGAGCGCATGGAATGGTGGAGTGCTTGGAACACCCCAGATAGACGGATGTACCTCATATTGGCATCATATGTACATCATCACTGCAGCATAGAAAGTCTCACAGCTGTGTATCCCTTATGAGTTCCGGTGAAGTCATATTTGCATCACATGATGATTCACAATAATACATCCAAATGAAGCAAAGATGAACTCACGCGAATATGCATGCAGTGAATTCATCAGACTAGCAAAATCGGCCCCCGAATATCTAACAATAAGTGAGTGCATATGGGACTCATATGCGTGTCACGGCGTGAAGAAATTTTAGTGCTCATACGGAGCTCATATTAGCGGCATGGCGTGATGTAATTATGCTGTGCTCATACAGAGGTCATATTAGGGGCATGGCGTGACGTAACTATGCTGTGCTCATATGGAGCTCATATGAGTGTCATAGCGTAGAAAATCGAAAAATCAAAAAATGTTGATTCAAAAATCTGGTAAGATTTTAATATCTATATGCTTTATTTATGTTCCTGCCTATTTGATAAATGGATTAAAACGTATCCTGCCTAGTTAAAGTTTTTACCTACCTACAGTTTGAACCTACAGAGAACCTACAGTTTGAACCTGCATTCGAGAGCTTAGCGCGCTACCTACCTAGCCATTCTAACCTTGTGCAAACTTTCTTTGTGTCTTTGTCTATTTGTATCATTCTGGATTTGTATGCATATCGCCGTCATATTGCGCTCATGGGATGTATCACTGAAAAACATGCATATCGCCGTCATATTGCGCTCATCAAATGTATCACTGAAAACATGCATTTCACCGTCATGGAATGTATTACTGAGAAACATGCATATCGCCATCATATTGTGCTCGTGGGATGTATCACTGACAAAATATACATATCGCTGTCATATTGCGCCTAACGAATGTATCACTTAGAAATATGCATATCGCCCTCATAGGATGCATTACTAAGAAATACACATATCGCCGGCATGTTGCGCCCATCGAATGTATCACTGACAAACATGCATATCAGCGTCATATTGCTTGCATAGCATGTCTACTACTAGTGCTAACCCAGTGAATTCATCAACACAAGTCATTGGATGACTTCCATATGCCGTAAAATTTGCAGACATTAATTGTGGACACTTGAGTCCATCGATATGAGTTCAACGTGCTCCAACCGTACGATGCATTTGTAAACGACATATTGAGGTCAAAATGCTTTGTACAATCACTATACTAAATGAGTTCACGGCTTTGCATCATGACATGTAGTCCATATGCTGTAAAATTTGCTTCATCAATTGTATGCACGGGGTGATGATCATGACTGTCTATCTGGGTCTGGTGTAGGCGCGAGGCACCTCGGATGTGCGTATTCAATCGTGGGGTGCGTAGTATACTGTTATGGGCGCGACGACCGCGGATATACATATGGGAACGTATGTGCGTGAAGTATTGAGATAGAGATAGAGCATCGTAGATTGATGTTTTTGTTTTTCCACAGTTCACTTCCAAAGTCAATTCACAATAAAAAAAAGATCCCTTCAGCGGCCCCAAGTGGGATCAACAAAGCGCACGATCCATGTAAATTTAATGTACGAGTATCTAAGAAATATACACTTTACTGACTGGCGGTCATGGTTTTAAAAATAATGTAAACATGTTAAATCAATTTATGAAAAAAATAATCTTACTTATGTTGCGGATGCCGTTTTCTAGGTTTTTAAGAGTTAAAGTATTTCAAAACACAATTCCCCGCTCAATATGAATTTAAAACTATACGCGTATATTTTCTTCAAGCATATTTGACATTCACTAATGTTTGGATAGATGCTGAAGAAAAAAAAGGATTTCATCTCTTTTAACAAAGAAAGGAAATCTCTTGTGGTGACTTTAAAAAAGTTGACAAGTTTGCCAATAGCAAGTCTCCCTAAAAACATTGTTCTTTGTTTTACCTTATAAAAAAATATGGTTCACCTTCAAAATAGTTATTTGTTTTTATTTTAATAATGGTTTTATTATTTTTGTCCCGTTGATCAATTTCACCAAAAAAATCAAAGGATTTATAAAATTGCCAAGTACAATGTCTATGTTATGCAATTTTAGAAGGAATATTGAACACAACATTGTTAAACCTTAGAAATAATGGTACAAAAATGTTCCATTTTTATTCGGAAAATCAAAATATTATAACTAAAAATTGAAATTAGCATTATAGAAAAAACAACGTATGAACCACAAAAGTACAGAGGAGATGCTGTGCAGGGTCTTAGCGGGTATCCCACAGATCGGGAAATAACCGGGAATTGATGAGGCACGACGTTAGAAAATCTGGCGTTAGAAAATGCTACTGATACTTATTTCACAAGTGTCACAAAATCATAAACGTAAGTAGACGCTGAGAGCATAGCACTTTGTACGTCGTACAACAACCTCTTACCGTTGTACAACAAAGTTCTGCCGTTGTATAATGGTACCCTGGTTACGCGGGACACTTCGCTTGAAATCGGCTGGCAGATTGTTGGCGGCATACATTCTGGTATCAATATCTTCCCGGCCATAACATTGATATTTCGTGACAAGGGGATGGTAATTTAAAAAACCACGAAACAACTGCTCTACTTTTTCGCCTCATTAAAAAATTTGGTTACTCGTTATGTTAAAATTAAATAATATTTATTGTAATACCGGTATTTATGATAAGCATTTTTTATCATGTAGATTCTCATTAATGAAAAGAATGCTTATAATGGTGAAAAAAATTATAAAAGATGTATTAGGTTCGTCCTCATAAATTATAAATATCTTTGACCGAGAAAAAGCAAAGCAGCTTACACAGTTCTTAAAGTCAGGCTCCACGTTTCAGGAAATGTCAACGTTCTGGCCGGGTAAACATCAAGTGGAAATGTACTTGTTCGGAACGAAGCACACCCATACGCAATTTTTTCTCTTTCAATCGGGATAGAAAGGAAAGCTGGAAATGTAGGTATTAATGGTATCGTGTATTCACGCGGACATTTCGCACGTTTTAGCTAATGCTGCACTGGACAATCATTCAGGGTAAGAATACGTGTGAGTGCGGTTAATACACCTATTAATACTGGCATTGTCAAATAAAAGCTATATTACACCGGACAAGCAATCTACATATGCAGGTGACGCAACAACTATTAGCAGTAGAAATATTTTATAACCAATTAGACATAGGGGAAAATGTCTCCTCCAAAAGTTGCATAGTTCGAAGGGGGTCATTGACTGCTGACTACGAGGTTCATACCGGTAGAGGCGCTTCGGAGATTTCAAAGTCACCTCCATTTTTAAAAATGGGACCATCATTTTTTCCGGATTTTATCAAGAAACTAACAATAAGTTTATACACCAAATCTCAAGGTGATCCATCAAGTTTTAGTGGGAATAGAAAAAAAACGTTAAGAAGAAATTTCAATGTTTCTAGCCTAGAATCGATTTAAAAAAAAACGATACAAACACTAAGTACTATGAAAAGTGATCAGAGTGGTTGGCAATATTTTCGATGCACATTTGCGATCTGAATCGCATTGATTGTATTGTCTTATTAATGACGTCAGTCTACATTAACGAACAGGCTGTAGTTGAGATTTTAATACACTGCGATTTCTATTATCGGGACAGAGGCGGGATCGGCTCCGCATCACACTTGCAAAAATGGAGGTTGCGCACCATCCACTTAATCCGATTTTGCGCAGCTGGAGTAGCTGAATGCAGTACCTACCGCTCAAAACCTTCTCTTATTGTCTAGCATGCTTCGAGCCTCACGCTAGGGCCCGGCGTTTCCTCCACCATGCGCTACACCGATCGATATTTGACACATAGTGCCAAATGGGCTGTTGCACCTGTGAAGGTTCCGATAATAGAAGCCGCAGTGCATTGCCTTTTGATAAGCAGTCTTTTTCATGACTTTAATTTAAGTGGGCACACCAATTATTTCATTTCCATTTCCATGCAGTTCATATCGGAGTCACTACTTTGTGTTTGTAATACCGATGCATTATTAAACTAGGCAAAATCCAGGTAGGTCGTAGGCTTTGCAAAGAAGAATAATTAGAGCTGGGCCGTTAATGCAGACTGAGGTGAGTAATAAAACAATTCAATCAACGCGAATCAGATTGCAAACGTGTATTAAAAGTGGCAGCCATCAGCACTTTTTTTTTAGAAATAAACATTTGCGCCGTTTTTAAATTGATTTTAGGCTAATAACATTAAAATTCCGGTTTTATTGATGTTTTTAAATGCTGATCCATAATTGATCATCTTAAAATTTAGGGTGTGCACTTATTTTTAATTCCTTCATAAAATGCCGAAAAAATTGTGGTTTGATTAAAAAAATGGAGATGACCTTGAAATCTCCGAAGCTCCTCCCCACCTGGGTGAATTCGATTACGCCCATCGAACTATGCAACTTTTGTAGGCATAGTTTGCTCCTAAGCCTGATTAGAAAATATTTCTACTACTAAATATATATAGTATATAATATATATAATATATAGTATATAATATATAATATATATATATATATATATATATATATATATATATAACCTGTGGTTTAGTGAGCTTAATTCATTCAACAGTACTGATTAGTTAAAATATTATTTCCCGCTAATTGGGCATGGTTAACGGCGATATCGTATTATATTGTTGCAAGTAATTGTAAATAATCCTTATTTTCCATTATGCATTAAAAATAATTGATATCGAAAGCAATGTAAAATGCGAAGTGATTTTTAAAATTGATTAAAGATTGATACGTGTAGCACACATATGAACTTTTCTTTTTTTACGGCTCCCAAGTCCATTCAGACGTCACGCAAAAGACGTCGCTGATCACCAGCGAGAGAATACCTTTGCAAACAAGCCCACTGGCTCGAAAAACAGCGAGTAATAATCACGGATAAAGAGTGCGCATTAAGATATTGATGTGAGTTTCAAAAAGCTATGGTTGACCTAAATCGGATTATAAATTCTTGCTTTTGCTTTCTTCTTCAATTATTCATTTTTATTTCCAATACTGCGTTGCATGCCTTTTTGGGCTTTTGCGGTCCTATTCTTCCTGATACAGCACTATAACGCATTTGCACACGGGGACACGAGAAGTATGAAAAACCTCAAGCGATAAACGAAGCGATATTTTTTGTGACAAGGAAATCGTATCCGGCGCCCCACGTCGATTTTGTTTAATTTGTGATATTTTTTTTTCATAAAAATCCAACAGACACGTATCTTCTTTTGGCAGCCGAAAAACGGTTTTCAGAGATGGAATTCACCCTCGGAGTTGAACACCTTCGGTAATTTTTGAACTTTCGCATATTTCTAATGAATATATTTAATAGAAACAAATTGAAGAATAATGCTAATGGCTAATAGTCAAAGATGCACTGTTTTCAATGCTGAGGGGGTGAACTGGCAAAAATGTATAGGGGTTGAAGGTCGAAAAATTTGTATAACTTAAAAACTTGTCTTTATATTTTAACGAAGCTGTTTGCATTTGGAGAGGTAAAAAAATAGAAGACAATTCATTTTGCAATTTTCGAAGAAAAAACCCTTTATAATATAATTTTTGGTGTTCCGGCTTCGATGAATATGTACATATTGGGATTTTTGATAGAAATCTAATCGACGTGTATTTTCCATTTTTCCATCGGCGGAAAAACGGTTTCAATACGTAGAAATGTATAGGGGTTGGAAGTCAGAAAAATTGTACGACATAAAAAGCATTCTTCATGCTTGCATTTAAGAGCTAAACAAAGTAGAAGATACACGTTGTAGCGTTTCACAAAGAAATTCGCTTATGGGATAGATTACTCCTATATAGCATTTCTGGTGTCCTCCCCTGATTGCATTCACGTTGGGATATGTTATCCTTTATGGTACTTTAATGACACGATTTTTTTTTATTATCGGAGAAAAGTTTTCAAGGTATGAAATTCACTCTCAAAATTAGACACCCTGAAGCGTAATTTCGACCGGTTCGCATACTTCTATTCGAGATATTGAGAAAATATATATTTTTTTAAACCGATTTGAGAATAATGCTCGTGACGCAGACACTTCAGGGTGTCCAATTTTGAGGGTGAATTGCATGTCTGGTAACTGGTAACAAAATCGGAGCATACAGGAAATGGGTCATATAGAAGTAGTTGCCTCTCACACGGAGTTTTTTTTTTCTCGAAAAACGCAGACATCTCCTACTTTTTTTAGCTTCTTGTACGCAAGCAGTTTCGGTGAAATATGAAGAATACTTTTAATATAAAAAAAAGTCGACTTTCAACCCGTGTACAATTCAACCAGTTTACCTCCTCAAGACCGAAAAAGTGCATTTTTCATGATTGACCATAACGATTCTTCTCCCATTTGTTTCAATTGAATATCTTGATTAGAAATATGCAAAACTGAAAAAAAAACTCGCCGCGGGTATCCAACTTCAAGGGTAAATCTAAACCGGTATAACCGTTGTTCCATCGATAAAAAAAAAACACGTGTCTTAACAATTTCGAAGAAGTAGAGAGAAATCGAAGGGGATATCCGAAGTGGTGCATAAAGAGGTAGCTCCCCCTCTTCCGGTTTTTTTTTCCGAGAAAGGCGAAAAAATGAATCATATTTTGTTGGTCCTCTTAAGGGGTAAGGCCACTGTAAATTTTTTGAAAAATCGATTTTTTTTTATTGGCTTAAAAAATAGTTTAAACCCTCTAGAATAAGAAAAAAAAGGTCTTGTGCTTCTTCTTTTTTTAATTTTTTCCAATAAAAAACTATTCGCAAAACTTTAAACGCGTTTTTCTCGAAACATGGTTTTTCAAAATGGCACGCAGCATAACTCGAACAATTTTCATTTTTTTTACTTGAAATTTTAACCAGATGTGAACATTTACATTATCTTGAGAATGTCGATCGGAATTTTCAAGAACTTTATTTATTGATTTTTTATTAACAAAAAACTTGCCGTTTTTTTCGTCAAAAATCAATTTTTTTTTTCAAACGCACGCCAAATCCACAAAAATTGATACTTTTTAAAATCCGATCGACATTCTCTAGCTATAGCCCTCTAGATTAATGGTTTTTTTTTTGTTCTAGATTCAAAAGTGCACCAGTGGTGCTGCGTGCCGCGGAGCCCTGGAAGCAAAACATGTCCCGGGAAGATAGCTGTGGAACCGCCATTTTGTTTTTTTTTACTGTAAAAAAATTTTATAATAAAGTTTAATGTATGCCCGATAACACCATTAAAAGTTTTTTTTTCAAATACCTTCAATTTCGGGAGCAAAAAATTAGTGAAAAAACCTTTTTTTGGGCCGTTACAGTGGCCTTACCCCTTAAATGCAGATGGTTTCGTTAAAATATAATAAATCGACTTTATATTTTCTAAATATTTGCTTTTGAACCCCTATACCTACATTTCAACCAATTCACCTCCTCAGAAATGCATCTACGATTATTCGCCATAAGCATTATTCTCCAATTAGTTTCAATTAAACGGCTCAATTAGTCAAATCAACAAAACCGTTTTTCCGCCGGTAAAAATAATACGTGTGTGTTAGATTTTTATGAAGAACAACGTATTAAAAGTTGAATGAAGTCAGAGGGGGGGCACCGAAAACGATTTCCTTATAAGTGTCGATTGTGTTCCCGTCGGAAGATTGGTAAGAAAGTGCCGCCTGCTCGGTAATCGGCACGCAAACTTATGTGCGGCTAAGAGGTCACCCAGCCAAGTATTGACCCAGGGCAACAATCTTAACAATGGAGATCACCAAAGCATACTCACTGCGCGTC
The DNA here is from genome assembly GCA_964007375.1 of Ophion obscuratus. Lineage (NCBI taxonomy): Eukaryota > Metazoa > Arthropoda > Insecta > Hymenoptera > Ichneumonidae > Ophion > Ophion obscuratus. The sequence goes on along the minus strand of OZ023315.1, from coordinate 57,016,312 downwards.
CCTTTCAGTCGTTTGGTGTCGTTTAATTTAGTGGATTTAGTCATTTTTGTTTGGCGAGCGATGCTTGAGATCGCACGAGAAGTGAGAAAACAAGAGATGTGCAAGATATGCAACGAAAAGCACGGGCCGCATTGAAATTTCAAACTTTGAATGTTCCGACGGTCTAAAGTTCCGAATTTTGATGATCCGAAATTCAAGATGTGGCCGGGTTGAAACCCGAACTTTGAATGATCAGAACGTCCAAAACTCCGAAAAAATACTCCACCCTGAAAGATCAAAACTCCGAAAGAATACTACCCTGAAAGATCAAAACTCCGAAAATCTGAATATCGGCCAAATAATTCGGCTATGGAAGTGTTAACAGTTTCAATACATCGAGGAATTATTTCAAGATTTTTTTTTTATTAATAAGTTTTTATTTATTTTTTATTAATAAGACAATGTTATACGTTTTACATCATTTACAGTTAACTGTGTAGGCTTTCGCTGGCATGATCTTGACATGGGGCCGGGTTGAAATTCCGAATTTTGGATGCGCCGACGACTTACAATTCCTAATTTTAATGTTCCGAAATTACAAGGTTCGTCAAGATCATGCCAGCGAAAGTTCACACAGTTGACCGTAAATAATGTAGAACGTATAACATTGTCAAGAAAAATTTCAAAATTGACGCAAAATCACGTCTTAATAAACAAAAAATCTTGAAATAATTCGTCGACTTATTGAAACTGTTAAAACTTCCATAGCCGAATTATTTTAGCGATGTCCAGATTTTCGGAGTTTTGATCTTTCGGGGTAGTATTCTTTCGAAGTTTTGAGCGTTCTAATCATTCAAAGTTCGGAATTACGACCCGGCCCCGAAAAGCAAACTTGATTTCGAACGAATCGTTCATAATACCTATATCAATAATTGTATACGCCCCCGCGAATTATCTATGTAATCCTATGTAGAGAATGCACACACACAGACACACAGACGCACGCTCGCGCGCGCGCGCACATCATGCGCTCGAAAAGTTCAAGCCTCGAGGCATCTTGATTTTTTAAGGAATCCAACCTCAGCTCCCGTGTGTAAAAACGTGGGTGCGATATTTCGGGACGCAATCATTTATGTCGAGACGTGCATTGCAATCGTACATTTATTTCCGGACATAGATCGCTACCAGTCGAGAACGTATATACTGGTAAAAAAAACGCTGACGGCTAACGATAATTTACAAAAAAAAAGAATTGATCACAACCAATCGGTGATAAATGAAAGTTCTCAGATTACTCCAAAAAACTTACCAACTGTGATTAACTAGTATTTGAGGACAAAGAAGAGTATTTCGATAGTATAATTCCTATTTGGAACGGTGTTGAATCCCTGGAATAATATGTGAATTGACACCGACAGAGGTGGGCCCGCGATCGATGTGCAGGCTCGGCGGTCACTGAAGTTAAGCAGCATTGGAGGCGGTCAATACTTGGAGCGGTGACCGCTTGCCCGTGCACTGGTTTGCGCGTCAATCTCTGAACGGGAGGCAGTTTGTCTGAGTTTCTGATGGTAATACAACTGAAACTCAGCCAAATGTAGAGCCGCCTGTATCGGCCCAGGTTTTCCGCAGTTTCACTGGGCCTTTGTGGAAATGCGGTACAATCAGTAGTGCTTTAGGAAAAAGAGTAACTACGGACAACACTCTGGAGGGGGGGAACTCTGGAAGGATTGTGAATGTCGGAAGGATAATATATATATATATATATATATATATATATATATATATATATATATATATATATATACAGTAGAACCTCGATTATCCGAACTAGTCTCGGTCCCAATTAGTTCGGATAATCAAAAGTTCGGATAATCGAAACGTGGGTTTTTTGGGACGAGATCATAAACAACAATGCTGTTTATAATAATCTCGTCCCAAAAAACCCACGTTTCGATTATTTGAACTTTTGATTATCCGAACTAATTGGGACCGAGACTAGTTCGGATAATCGAGGTTCCACTGTATATATATATATATGAATTGACGACCGTCCGAAAGAAGTCGACTTGTTTCACTTACCCGTCGATGGCTGTTTTCCGGAAATGTTTCGTCGACGCGTCCATGCTGATTCTTCTCGTTTCTTGTTTCGTTATCCTTGTCATTCTAACTCTCAGTCGAAGGAAACGACAATTTGCAAAGACTTGTTTGTTGTCAATGGTCACAAATTCATGCCCGTATACATATAAATATATACATATAAATATATATATATGTGTGTGTGTGTGTGTGTGTTTTATGTTATCAACTTTTATTCTCGCAAGTCACGAGAAAAAAAGTTTTGTGTGTTGATATCAATCATTTTTTCCGTTATCGATGCAACTCTCACAGGCTGTGATGGTTATCTTAAACGAACACACTTATATGAATATGGCGCACATCAACACCGGTTTTCACAAATCCAGCACTATATTTTCCGTGTTAAACAGGCACCAATTGAATGAGATTTTCGAACACGCAGTTTTCGCTCTTTCCCGTCGCCTTATACGTTTCCCCTTGAATGTTGACGTCGCACGTGCACACTTTAATCCTCGTGTATATAAACGCAAACACAGAGACGAAGAGAATTTTTTCGTTTTAACACTTTTTTATACGCACAATCACGTGAGCAGTATGTAAGACGAGCGAAGAAACGCGTAAAGCAGCTCTTACTGATGCATTAACTCGGCAACACTAGAAACCATATTTTTCGATACTTTGATTGAATTTTACAAATATATATGGAGAATGTATATACTATATACGATACGAGGTCTCACGGCCGACTAATTTGTTTTCCAATTAAACGCGTCTGTACGCGAGGGAATCCAGCGGTGTCATATATTTTACTCGTGCTCAACCCACCGCCTCCTTTATCAGCGAGCAGACGAAATCGCAGAGGGCGTATCGAGCATCACGACTGCTTCTTCCCGTATCAATATTAAACGAGCAACTCGAAAATGTGGCATATCAAAGGCTGTCCACGAAAAAATGGTACGTCATGTATCCGAGAAGGACAGGCACGTAAAAAACGGATAGACACATGAGTCGCCTATGATTGTTTTACCTGCTAGTGCCCCTTTGCGCCTTACTTTCTCTCGGTCGATCAGGCTTTCGCGAGGTCGAACCTACTCGAGCTACACCGTGAGTTCCGTCGTCTAAAAAGCCTGCACACGCGAGCGCTTTCGAGACACACGAGCGCTATCGTAAATGGTGGGCAACGAGTACGGCGAAATCCGCGAGGAAAGAAAACCGAGAAGAGTTCGGAGCGAGAACACGAGGCAAAGGAAACATTACCCGAGCTTTTGCGTTTTGAATTCACTGATCGATCGAAGCTAGGGGGCACAACACTTTGGAGTATACGCCACCACGTTTCTTTATACGTTGTATTTTTATTTGTTTCCATGAAATATCCAGCATGTCGAGGAATCACACAAGATCACCAATCTTCGGAGGTCAACTTTTCGTGCTCGTATATTTTTTCCACTCACTGTAAAAATATGCGTGAAAATCCAGCTCGCCTGCACTCGCAATTTTTTGTTGCACACTACACCACCTAATATTCCCGCATCGCTATTCTCTCGTGAGAAGTTAAGCACAGCGGATAACCGTCAAAATTGAGCACTTTCGCGAAAAACCGTGTGCAAGGGACAGCGAACTTGCGTGAAGAAAAAATATGGAAATGAACGATGAAGGGAAAATTATGTTGAATTCGCAGGATACGCTTTTGTGTGCAGTACGTGAATGAAGGAGCGGTAAAAGGTTTCACCCGATCCGGAACGCTGCTCGTCCAGAACTACTGGTCCTATTCGAGCAGGCCTCACGCTTCCCCCACTTTTGCGCTGTGCCGGGCAGTCAGTAATAACCGCTCCCCTCGGCTGGCTTCGTCAAGCGCCGTTTCCCCTTCCAGCCCCGTCGAAACTGCAGTGAACCACGCGCCTCTATCCCCACTCCTATCAAGCACGCACTCTGGCACCAGGAGCGTGACACACGCTCGTACGGGGAGTAGGGGAAGCGGTCGCGTGGCGGCCGTGGCCTCGCATCGTCGTCTTTCGGAGTGGGGATAGAGGGCTACATTGCCCCGAGGCACTGCTGGAGAAGTCGCGAGAGGATCGCTGACCCGGAGTGGGGACGGGAAGGCAACAAGAGGAAAGACGCATGCGCCGCTGTCAACGCTCTTTCGTACTCGCTTTCTCTCGTTTACGTTTACTCGACCTCGCCGACTACCCGGCGGAGGAGAATAGCGAGGGAATGAGAGGAAAAAAACGGAGAATCACGGGAAACCCCAGGCAGGAAGGAAAGATGAGAGAGGCCCAATTACTGACCGTTCGAGGAACGTGTTACGCACAAATCGATACATCGACACTCGACAACGGCAGACGCGCACCGCGATCAATATTGGATATATCGATGCTCACACACGACCAACGTGCGATCGATTATTTGTGTACTTTGTTAAGCTTGGAAGACATTGCGCCTCTCGCTTACTCTGCCTATGAACTGCCAAAGGTTCGGAGAACGTATCGAAATATAAAGATAAATCACACTGCAGAAGAAGGCTGATTCGGCTCACTTAATCTCCCATTATGGGATGCGGACGAATTATGTATTGAAAAAAACGGAACGTTACGTTATTCAAAGAATTATTTACTTCGTCGAACCAAAAAATGCTCCAAATAAATCGAATATTTTTGTGTTTCATCTAAATATTTCGTTCGTCCCCCGTAATTGAGAGTCTTTGGGAAAGAGTTCTCATTGTTTATTCGACAATAATTTACGATGCTCTGAATGGAAGGATGTACAAGAAAAAACAGATTAACACCGGAAAACATGTTGCGTGAATCCTCGAGACTCATAGATGATCTGTATAAATATTTTCTGGGATGGAAAAGGTATTGTTCATTGTCGGAAATCCTCCTCCGGGTGTAATCAATCAATTTTATTTAGTACATTTTAGATGGGTGACGAAAGAAGATATAATTAACATTGAGCTTCGATTTTCTCTAAATTTGGCAACGCGGTAACGTCCTTGCTGTTATAATAGTAAACTTTAATGAGGTTAAAACAATAGTTAATAGGTTCCTATATACGTGCACACACACACACACACACGTGTATATATATATGTGTGCGTGCGTGCGTGCGTGCGTGTGTGTGTGTGTGTGTGTGTGTGTGTGTGTGTGTGTGTGTGTGTGTGTGTGTGTGTGTGTGTGTGTGTGTGTGTGTGTGTGTGTGTGTGTGTGTGTGTGTGTGTGTGTGTGTGTGTGTGTGTGTGTGTGTGTGTGTGTGTGTGTGTGTGTGTGTGTGTGTGTGTGTGTGTGTGTGTGTGTGTGTGTACATATATGTACATATATACACACTTCAGTTCTCCAGCAATCATTGCTGCCGTGAAATAACAAGGGAGCTGAAATCTCCGAAGCATGAACTATGTCGAAAAAGGGAGAGAAAGAGAGACAGAAAATAAGAGTGGTACGAGGGGAGAGTGTTTGCGTCGATAAAGGGCAAGCGGAACGAGCATCGTGGGTAAACGGTGACGGATAGGAGTAAAAGTCTTGGGGATATAACCGCTTACTCGAGGCGAGAACTATTCGCAAGCTAATGTCCGATCTCCGGGTCGGACAGTCCGAGTCGACGACTGCGCCATGCAGGCAAGAGCGGAAAAGGGGAGTTTTAAGGTCGAGAACTTACCCTGCAGGAATCGAAGGTTCGTAGTACACGTTGCACACCATAACGAGGCTTCCTACTCTGCTATACAACTATATTATTACCGTGTGGAAACTTACAGTCCAATCCCTCCTACGCGAACCAATATTTTCCAAACGCGTTTTCGAACTTTTCATTGTCATTATTTTCATTCATCGTCCTAATATAGTCCTCACTTTTAAACAGCGCCGAAACAATTGTTTTTCAAAAAGATAATTAAAAAGATAATTAAAAAAATAATTAAAGCTCAATTATCTTTTTGACGTGTAACATTTTTTCCGAATATTATAGAAAATATGATCGATGAAACCATGTTAAATTTGAAAGATTTTTTTTCAGCTTTGATTATTTTATGGTATCCGCAATAATTTATTTTAAAAGTACTCGCTGCACTGATAACAAATATTTATCAAAGCCAGCTCAATGTTTATGTGAACCATTTTTACTTGAATTAACTAACATTTTCGTAAAATCTATGTTTTTTTATAATTTGCTTTTACTCTTCCAGAGATTCATTAAAAATATTTTTATTTATTTAACCCAAGATTCGTTTAACACCGCTGAGTAATAGAACATTTATATGCTTCCAATAGTTTTGGTATTTGGTATTATTTATTCGAAAAAATATGTAGTCGTATTGACTAAATGGGTCTATTTAGATTTTGTCATTTGAATTGTCTCATACATTGATAGAGGTACGCTCTGTGGCCGGAGTGTGGCGCAGGTCCCCGAGATTCTTTCACAAGCCATTTGTACTCTGAGCAAGCATATAACCGAGTCGTCGAAATGTATCGAGGCACCACAAATCTTGCGCATTGTCGCTCGTGGTCGGCCAAGTCTATTCGATCAGACGTGGGAATTACAAATCTTGTGATGCTCATGTAAGAGCGACATCGTGTGTACCGAAATGGTGGTAGTACAAAATATTTCCTATATTTTTTTACCCTTGAGGATTATTCGCAAAACGGGTAAATATGTATTGAATATCAGAAAATATGGTAAATTTACCGATTGCAAATAAAAATACTATTAATTCAAATACAATTTTTTTTCTTTTCAATAACAATATATTTGAATTTAAGACTTATTTACGGCATGCAAGTAAAGATAGTTTTCAATTCACATATATGTCCTACACTTTCAAAGCAACAATGTTTTTTTCATCAAAAACGCATTCTTTTTAATTTTCTACATAAAGGAATACTTGAAACGAATGAAAATATACATTTGATCTTAATAGATCCAGGTTAAGGCCGTATTCTAGTGTGAACAACCATTTTCAAGGTGATTTTTTCGGAATTAAACTTACAGCAGTAGTTACAGTGTTAGTAGTTCACAGTTATATTTATACAAACCAACAATTCTTTAAAAAATAATTTTCTTCACAAATGTGGTTCCTAAAGAAGTTCGGCACTTCCGAACATGATTTTTGATTGCTTTATAATTATTATTTTTCCGGGCCGTGAGAAGTGGAATTTTCATAGTAAAAATCAGAGTACTCTTTTCAAACGTCGCCATTTCACATTTTTTAAATTAGAGTGCTGAACCATAACCGCATTCGTGAAAGAATATAATTTAAAAAAAATCGTTTGTTTCAGATGACGAGGACAGCCGCAATCACAACACCCGCGACGATAAACAATTTCGCGACTTGACCTGCGCAACATCAAATATCATGTACAATTTTGAATAAAATTATTTGAAAAACTTTAACATGTTTTTTCAAACATGTATAAATGCAACTGTGAAATATTAACACTATATATTTCACTTATTCTCTAAATTTAATTCCCAAAAAATCACCTCCAAAATGGGTGTTTGCACTAGAATACGGCCTTAAATGTAAAAAATGTTTTTTAACACTGTAGGCGCTGCGGAAATGAAAAATATTGACAGTTCTCTGGTATGAACGACCGTTTCTATTTTTTCGGGAACTCATCACCACGCGCGACGGCGCATTTAAAGCCTCCACCCCCAAAATTTCAGCACCATTGGTGTTAAATTGTCGGTGAAATCGTAGTTACGAATCTATCAAGAATGACCATACAAACATGACGAAATAATAAAGGTTCCTCGCAGCCATAGAGAAACACGAAAATGGAAAAGTTGCGCATTTGATTGGATTCATGCATGGATATAAGTGAGATTCTACTGTACCAGAATTAGAAACACGTACTGCCGTTACATCGAGGCATATTATTTCCCAGCTCCCGAGTGCACCATCGGACTCCACGGTGATCGCGCCAGCTTGATAATTAGTCAAACGACCCGATGTCCAGCATACACATTAATTGATGTATATGCAGACTTTCACAACACTTGATAAGACTCTTATGCATATACGTTCAATGCATAGAGATGTATGTGGTCCAGAAATACGCGTATAACGTACAGAAATCGATAGCTTGTATTAGATACCCTGAGGAGCGCAAGCAAGGCAACACATATATCTAGCTGCTGCACTAAAACGGCTTCATATGAATAATAATTCCACGCAGTAGAATGCAATAGACCAGCCGTTCCCAACATGTTTTAACGGCGGAGCCGTAAAATTCCCTCCTAGATGGTCTGAATGGTCTCGTTCGTCATTTTTGTATGTTTATTCATCCCGAGTAGAAATCTTGCTTCAGCTACAATAAACACCTGATCAGGTATCCTGATTTCTTTTTCCAGCCTTGATCAGAATTTTTTATCAAGCCCTGATCATTTTTGAAACACAATCCCTGACTTCCGTCTGATCAGGGTAAAAAATCAAGGCCTGATCAGGGTAAACTATCAAGGCCTGATCAGGGTAAAAAATCGAGGCCTGATCAGTGTAAAAGATCAAGGCCTGATCAGCATAAAAAATTAAGGCCTGATAAGAGCTTAATTTTTCACGGCTTGATCAAAGTGAAAAATCATATGATTTTTCACGGCTCAGGATGACCGATTTATTCCTGAGTAAAAAATACAACGCATACACAAAAGAGAAAAAGGCACGACTTTATAAACAACGCTGATCGTCTATTTTTTAATCTTAATATAAAATCTATGACATACATTTTTCACATATATCTATATGGAAAACAAACATCATTTTTCTTGTATTTGTGATAGAACAAAAACTCGAAATAAACTAAGATATATCACTGTATTATATTCCACTTATCATTCCGAAATAAACTAATATATTTTTTAAATAAAAACTTAAGAAACTTCGAGAATAAAGTAAACAGAACTCAACGTTTTTATGACCAGACGTTTCTAGGAAACGTTACATTGGGCGTTCTGTTCGTTTTTTTCCGCAACGCTCGAAACTTGTCCCAGTCTTTCGCTGAATTAATCAGGCCTTGATACCACTCCAACGGCTTGTCCAATTTGCTTCGAAAGAACTTCTATTCCGTGTTCCCTATATTTCGAAACGACAGCCACTGAAAAATACGAAAATGTGTATCCCACTTAGAATTCAATGTCTACATATGACATTGAATAATGTGCATACCTATATAAGGTATGTACATTATTTTATTAGGGTGGCACAAATTTGAGCTCTATTTCTTTCCTTTTTCTCACCATCTAATTATCTACCTTAAAGAAGAAGAAAAATTGTTGCAAAAGCTGCGAGCGGTCATTTTTTAATGAAAATTGGAATCGAATCAGGAGAGCCCGTACAGCGAAGACCAACCAAATAATGGTAAGTTGACAGCGTAGTGCAGTTCAGTGAATGTAATGTCCATCCGAAGTGCATTTCTTATGGGTTAACTTGCACCGATGGACTTACTTTCACTTAACTGAACTACGCAGTCATCTTATCATTATTCGGTTAGCCTACGCTGTTCGGGCTAATCAGCACCGATGGCGAAACATTTACCAGATTGAACTACGCTGTCAGCTTACCATTATTTGGTTGGCCTACGCTGTCTCTTTTTCTTCTCTGACAAAGAAGACGGACCAAGTAAAGGAAAATAAAAGCGATACACGAAACAAATATAAATCTACTTAAATAGTGGTAGCGCCAACACATGCCAATCCTCAGGAATTTCGAGTTGGTCCTCGCTGAGAGGATCTGTTCCGGATCTGTCAAATATATCATAATAAATATTTCAACCAATGCATATATAATTTGGCGTATGGTTAATTTATAGTCAGATTTAATCCAATTAATATTTATAGATTTAAAAATTGTAAGTCTTTGAAAAAAATTAATTGTTATTCTAACCTGCTGCTGTATTATTTCTTCGTTTTTTCCCTTATTTAGAGCTCGCTATTCACACAGACGCAGTCGTTGCGCAATTTTCTTCCGATTGTGTTTGTCCATCTTATTCACACGTACACGTTATATGTAAAAATGTATAAAGTGATTAATAATATGTCTCGTACTTCTCTCGTGTCTGTGTATCATTTGACAAGATGAGGTTAGGCGGGTTTTTAGCGCCAAACTGTAGAAGTCCAGTTACATGATGATTGCTTGAATTAGCTGGATCAGGCGAATTGAAGTAACCTGTAAGTCCAGTTGCTTGACATCGCCTGAAGCTAGCCAGGTCAGGCGAATTGAAGTAAGCCGTAAGTCCGGGTGCTCGACCACAGCCTGACCCCAGCTTGATCAGGCAAATTAAGGCAAACTTAAATAAGGCCTTCACACTACAAGGTGATCAGGCGCAGATCAAATATCACGCCAGCCTGACAATTTTTCTACTCGGGATGTTGTCCGTGGACCTCTTGAAACATGCTCGCAGAACACCAGGGGTCCGCTGACCCCAGATTAGGGAACCCTGGAATAGACTGCACTTCCAGGCAAGCACGTTTCAGTTATTTTTTACGAATTTGGTCGAGCTAAATCATTTTATTGAACCTGAGAATGTTGGTTTATTTGGCTCTAATGAAATTATATTAAGCTTCCTATTTATTCTGATGAAGACATATCTTTGTCTAAATTTAATCTGCTGCTTGTGTTTCAGTTTTATTATGTATGTTGTTGGCTTGAAAGATTCATTTTGGAATCGTCGTAAATTTAAAGTTCAATATATATATATATACGTAAAAACAGCTTTGGGAAAACGTCTTCGAAGATTTATATCATCACTTGCATGTTTCGAAATTTAGTCTATTTAGTTTAAAGATGAATAACGGTGAATGGACCCACAATTTCAATTTGGTAAACCTATCCATTGACAGCCAACACAATCGGTTACGCAGATAAAGTGTCTCCGTCGTACATACCGTCGGAATGCCTTGAATAAATCTTTTTTAAGAATTGGGTGACATTCAAATTGTCACCCAACAGGCACACCTTCTCGCAGAATGTCATGCATATAGATCTAAAACTGTCGGAACGGTGAGACTGTGACAAGCGGACGGACGGACGAAGTTATCGGGGTGCCTTACTTGACTACAGATCCCTAAAAAATATGTGTGCGAAAAAACCACGCGCAGCAGCAGTGGAACTTCGAATTGCTTGATTATAATACGATAATCATTATGGGATAAAGTTAATTGATGTAGACAGCAGCATCTTTCAATTTTATTTTTATTTGTTACAACCATCTTTAGATACGGCCATTTGTTGATTCTCTAAAAAAAACGACATAATGGGTTTGTGGTAATAAAAATATGATATAAACACACGCGATTCTAAGTTTTTTTAATTTCGAGCAAGTAATTCAGTAGCACTTTTTGTGTTCTTCCGTATAATTTTCTTCGGTCTTAATACATTGACTTAATTGTTCACGAGATTCATCATATATCTACTCCTGTATCTGTTTCTGCAACGTTTGACGTGACGGGTCTTGGAATAGTCTCAACATCTTTATTATTACTAGGTGCGCAACTAAGTTCCCGGGTTTCACACATGGATGGCGCTAGCGACAAATGTAGTCGGCATACAGGTCTGAAATTGGGTGTCTTTATAGCTTGGACATCTGTTAAGAATACCCAGTCGTAATATAAACAAATATTGCAACACAACGACCTTTTTTCTAACCTCGAAAATGTCAAAGTTTGTGCCAAATGAATAGCATTTGCGGGAAGCATTTCTTTTCTGCTTCAATCTAAAAAAATAGCCGCTGAACCAGGTCGGTTACTTGAGGAGGCCTACGGCGAACATATACCACCAAAAACAACATGTGAAGATTGGTTCAAGCGGTTCAGAAGTGGCGATTTTAAGACTTGGGACAAGAAGCGCTCGGGAAGACCGCAAATATTTGCGGACGCCATTCTGCAAGCATTAGTGGATAAAGATGACACTCAAACAGAAGATCAACTTGCCGAGGCATTAAATGTGACTTGGCAATGTATTTCGAAACGTTTTTACACCATGGGAAAAATTCATAAGAAAGGAAAGTGGATGCCGCATGAGTTGACTGAGAGACAAATGGAAAATCGAAGAGCCACTTCCGAAATTTTGCTTTCGCGGCAGAACAGAAAGAGTTTCCTGCATCGAATTGTTACTGGCGATGAAAAATGGATATATTTCGAGAATTCAAAACGCAGAAAATCGTCGCCATCACTTGGCGAAGCGTCAACATCGACGGTATCGCCAAATTGCTTCGGAAAAAAGACAATGCTCTGCATTTGGTGGGACCAGAAAGGAATGGTGTACTAGCTGCTGAACCCGGGCGAAACTGTCAATGGGCATCGCTACCGACAACAACTAATCAATTTAAACCACGCATTGCTCCGAAAATGGCCAGAATGGGACACAAGACAAGAACGTGTGATATTGCAGCACGACAACGCTCCGTGCCATCGCAGTACCATCGTCCAGGATACCATAAAAACACTGAAATGGGATCTGCTACCGTACCCGCTGTATTCGCCAGACCTGGCCCCTTCAGACTATCACTGGTTCCGGTCGATGGCGCATGGCTTGGGTGGGCTACCCTTGGCCACTTACGATACAGAACAAAATTGGTTGGACGAATGATTTCAGTCCAAATATGCGTCTTTTTATCGTCGCGGTATTTATGTATTGCCAGAGAGATGGCAGAAATGTGTAAATAGCGAGGGATAATACTTCGAATGAATCATTTTTTGTATTTGTCTTGAAATTTTCGATTTTTATTGGTAAAAAACCCGGAAACTTAGTTGCCCACCTAGTATGAAGATGTTGAGACAACATCTTTATAATAATAAAGATGTTGAGACAACATCTTTACAATGGGGCAACATCTTTATAATAATAAAGATGTTGAAACAGCATCTTTATAGTAATAAAGCTGAGCAATAGCTCAGCTGATCCACAGATAATAGGTTATAATGCTGCACATTGGAATCCCTGCGTTTTTCACGCCCCATGATCGCTGACATGTTTAGCCACACTTGTTGCTTTATTCTTTATTTTCCTTGGCTTAAGAGCATCTTTAAAGCGGGCCCTACACTACCGCGCGTATCACGCCACGATTCGTGCCATGAACTTTATGTGAAAACATGTCTCTCGACCCTTGCAAAATTTCGCAGTTTCATTCACATGGTCAGCGAAAAAACCCTTTGTCGTGGGACGAAATACCGACATTGATCGGGGAACGCTGCGAAGCGCGAACGCGAAGCCGCAATACCATCAACACTCGCGTTTTACTTGGTGTTTGGTTCGGGTATCATGAACACAAGATAAAAATTTCAAAACTGACGTAAACTTTAACGGATACGGTTGTGGAAAAGTTACTAAATGTACAGATGAGGTTAGGACAAATGACTGGAAAAGGCCAGTAACGCGTCTGCGCTGAACGTCTACAGTCGTTTCTACGAGAGTTACCAATTGTGTAGGCGCAGCTGGGTATAGTCCTGAACAGTGAGTTTTGTGTACATAGTCCAGTCGGAATAAACATGACTTCTATTCAGCGAAGCCAGCAGGCTGCCAATTATTTTGTACGTAATTTAGGCTGCCAGCAATATACCTTTAAACTATCTCCCGATTCTATGGTGTTTTGCGGCGGCCAAAAGTTATTTAAAAGAATAACCGTTTATTGATATTATTTTTTAAAATGTTATTTATTAAAAAATGCTTCGTATAAAAGTTGTGCGCCATAATGTCGTCTACAAGATTTTTTATTATTGTTGATTCCATTGTACGGAATCTCCCCGCTTATTACAGTCCCCACCATATTCCACTCTGTATCGCATTCACCATGACATTTCTGCCATGGGTATATGCAAACTGCGGAAAACGTATTCAAATACAACTGGTCCCAGGTTCGTTTCCCAGTTTCGGAACAAGTCGCGTTTCGTCGAGAAATAAATCACGGGCTACAGTCGTACATACACGACACATACACACGTACCGGTCCGTGTGCATGACATCCGTGTATAATTGGAGGTACGTCTCGTTAGTTTTTATTTTTCTCTGAGACTACGAGACTGGGATTCGAACCCGCGACCTCTCGATGAGCCAGTTCAGGGGCAAGCATGCTAAGCACTAGACCAGCACACCGGTTGTCGTCAACAAAATAACTCCACGATAAAAATCACATAGGATTATTAGTTTAACAGTATCACAGTTGAACCATCATTTTCTTTGTTTGTTCATTGTGTTTACTTCAGTTATTTATCAACGTACTGTTCTGAAACTCATACATCACTTAGAAGAATCTATCCTGAAGAGATATATTTAAATTTTATCGAGCCAAGTCAGATATTTTAGCCATAATGATCGATTTGCGTAAATGCGGGGTTTGCCTATAGCAAGTGATCCGGAACGCTCACAGAGTGCAAAAAATCGTGGTGGTAGTTTCCAGCGCGTGCATTCATGATTTAATTTAAAAAAAATGATTGCGAAAAAAACACGTTTTTTGAGACCATGATTTTAGCTTATGAACAAATGTGAACAACTACTTTAATTTTGGAGCTATTTGAAATATTCTTCGAGATTCTTATGTCTTTGCGAGAGGCGTCGTTTCCAAGGAAAGGTCTCAATATCTTCGTTATAAGCGGATATAAGGTAGATGGCCCAGTAATCGTCACCTTAAGCAGATCGCTTGACTTTGCAAATTTATACAGCTCAACTAGGAAAGTGAGTAAAAGTTATTTTAAGTCGTTCTTAATCAGTTTTTTTATTACGAAGAAGAAGATCGTTGTGAAATTCCCGTGCCTGGTACAGTTTTCGAGAAAATATTTCGTAAGGGTTATAAGACGCTATTGTACGAGTCATCGTCATGCCGCCATGACAGTTGGTCTGGTAATCGCCATGGGAACGTCCCACTAATTGTCACATGCGTTCAAACTGCTTTGAGGCCTTATATACCTTTGAAAAAAAAAATTGTTTTTTTTCTTGACTTAAATTATGTATAAACATGTCGAAAATAATATGCAAAAGTTATTTTGGGTGGACACTTTTTTAAGACATGTAGAAAAATGGTTTTAAAACTTTTTAATTAAGTTTACTAATTTAATTAAGTTTTTTAACTTTTTAAAAATGGTTTTAAATGTCGAAAATAATATGCAAAAGTTATTTTGGGTGGACACTTTTTTAAGACATGTAGAAAAATGGTTTTAAAACTTTAAACGGGTTTTTCATGAAGAAATGTTTTCAAAATCGGGCGGACTCACAGGTCCTGCATTTATTGACCGATTGACTTCAAATTTCAACTATAACTTCTTAGATACATTTTATAGCGATGTACACACGATTTTTACAATCGTTTAACATTTGCGATTTTTTTAAACGAACAAAGGCTAGACGATTTTTAAGAAAGTCGCATTTTCGACTGAAACAACAGTCGAAAATGCGACTTTCTTAAAAATCGGGCTAGATGTGCAAAAATAAATATTTCATAATAATCGTGTGTACTTCGGTAGCAAAACTCATGTAGATTACGGGGAAAAGAAAATTCTTCTGGGTGCACATGTGCGACTCCAACGAGTCCGCTCGATGGCGGTACCTACAGATATGTGAAATAAACCTTCCAAACCTCGTTTTGATTGCTTTATTAGTATTTTTTAAAAATCCCAATAAGCCTTGTTTTCCTACCATCCAAGGATATATAAGCCCTTAACTAATTATGCAAAGGTTCGTAGGACTATGCTGACTCGATTATATCTGCATATAGAATGGCAGAATAATTTTTACTCACTCTGTCACGAACTTTATGATTTTTATTAAAAGATTCGATAAAGAGTTTGAAACATAGATTTCTCTTCCATGGAACTTTATTAATTTCAAAAATAAAACTAATCATTGCCTATTACGTCAGAATTATAATTTTTATTTATTTGTAGTCATTAAAAACAACTATTTTTTCATAAAATAATTTTTAATATTAGTTCGATCGAGTGCTGTTCACCTGTGTTCAATACATACCCATTTATCGACATGGTCACGACCCAGTAATCGGCAACATTTATTTATATGTATATCTTTTTACTATCGCAAATATGTGTATGACGATTACTGGTCCGTGGATCCTGCAGACAATGCTAATTACGGACCCAATATTTATTTTCTAATTTTCTATAAACTAATATTCGATTCGTAAGACTTTTTTTTGCTAACATTGCCCCAGTTATCGACAGCCGTGACGATTAATCGCACTGAGAAAACAATATATTTCTATGTACCAGGATTTGTTAACTATTAACAAATGGTAAAGTTGCATATGGCGAAATAAATATCTTATTACAGTTAATGAATCATTTATTTGAGCATCCGAATTGTCACAAACAAAGATTTGGTAATAGTTAAGAAATGGGTACTTTAACGAAACGTACAAGTTCTTAGCAGCCACCAGATGTATAGTTGGTCAAACCCAATGCTTCGTATTAATATACTATAAATACTTGTTTCCCATAACTGAGGCGTTTATTCAATGAGATCAGTGGAAAAGTTATCCCGGATGTAAAGGATAGTTGGGTGAACGATATTTTATATTCGCACAAATCAAGATCCATGTATAGTTATCAAATGAATATTTGGACAAATTCATTCATTGATTGTCGGCAAATGAATGTGCAGTTGAATCAATGTAGCACTATAGTGCTAGTGGGCAAGTGTACAAGGAACAACTCTCATAGTAAATTAAAGTTGTTCCTTGATACCTGTAGAGGAAAAATCGTTGGACAACGATTTCTGCTCTACAAGTAGCAAGTCTGTTAATCGGAGGACAACAAAGATGGTAGCATCAATACGTCATAGAGCAAGGAACAACTTTTATAGAAAATAGGCGGTCGCCCTGCCCCGCGGTCGAGGTCTTGGCCACCCCTGCTCAAATGCATAATTTAAAATTCTCTATATATACTTTCGAAAGTTTCCTCAAGACTTGGCAGACCCCACAAAACAAGCAAATCGTTAATTGATGCCATCGGCGCAGAGAATAAATTCCCGTTTTCATGGTCACAAACTGATATCCTCTAGGAAAGTGGACATGCGCTCACGCACAGTCTCTAGTGTACCTCGATCGTATCTACGTCGCGTCTGCGCACAAACGAGCTTGTGCGACAAAGGGCCATGGTAGCGTACAAAGTAAACGGTCTTGCCAAATGTACGATACTTATCTCAAGTACAGATTTGTTAACTATTAACAAATCGTTATTTGGGACGAGTCGTCGATCTTTTAACAGTTATTTGCTAACTATTAACAGGGCTATATTTGATTCAACTGAAGATTTTTTAATTATTACCAAACATTCAATTTGTAATAAGTATACGACTGTTATCTCAAAAAACTACTGCGCCAACATCTTAAATACAGATGCATCAATAGTTAATAAATCCTTATTTGCGTTAAATAGAGAAGTTGTGGCGTCAACGGTGTGACTCTTGGCTCAATTGCGGCCGAGATGGTCGTTTTGAATGAAGATCAGTTTATTGTTGTGACATGTTCATTTGCATTGAACACAGGATAGTCGCGGCAACTATACGTTAACGGCCCCAAATCTAAATATATTAATTGTGAAAAAATATCTATTCCTTTGAACTGTATTATCATATCACAATTTCAACTCGTTTTTCGATGACTATAAACATCTACTGAGTTAAGAGAAATAAAAGTGATCAAATAAATCATTAATTTCGAAGAAATACTATGGCTATACAATTTTGTCACGAGAACGAGTATATTTCTTAACGACGAACAAATTTTGTAACAGTTAATGAATATTTGAATAAAAGTGCCAACTAAATGTATTTCTTTACTATAAATAAACTGTTTTCTCAGTGCGGCAGAGTGTTTATGTTGCTGAACCGGTAATCGTCATGTATGAAAATTCATTGAAATTAACATTAAACTATAATTTTTTATGCTGATCGCAAAACTAAAATCCTTGTTAATCACGTGAAGGAAAACTTACTTCGCGCAAGTCCACAGGCATTCTCAAATCACCCGAGAAGTGACATGGTTCACGTTAACCTCCTAATGAAGGATTCGGCCGAAATGACAGCTAGACGTCGTAGCGGAATTTATTTAATTCGATTATTCTTGTATGCGGATACTTACGGGTGTGAAAATGTAATACAACATAGTAAATACCTCCTGGAAGCTGATATACCACAGATCTGCAGGAAGGACTGATTTTTATCTTAAAATACTCATTTAATGCGTAAACATGACGATTACTAGGACCCTGACTAGTCCAGTGGAGGCAGACAAAAAAAACAGCCTGAAATAGAAAAAATTACTGACGGCAATTTTGTTTTAAACGTCGGGGGGAGGGTGGTTGGGAGTCTACATATCGAGTTTCGGGGCAATCCCGACTGTGGAATCGCCGCCATCTTGATTTGAAGTTCACTTTTTCGTTTTTCTGAAATAACTCGTTAATTTTCAACTTTAGAGCAAAAATGGTCGTATACAAAGTTGTTGGAAATTTAATTTCCCACAAGTTTGGTCATTATCATTTTTACAGGATCAATATTTGCAGAGTTATACTATCAAGTTTATCAAAAAAATCGTAATCGGTGGAATTTTATTTCCTTCAACTTTGGTTCTCGCACTTTTTTTACTCCACGGTCAATATTTTCGGATTTATACTCAAATCGGAGGTGAAATTGTTTTTATTTTTCATATATTTTGTTTATTATCTAGTTTATTTATAAAAAAAAATTGTAATGGAGAATGTAGAAGGGAATTTTGTGTCTTTTACATCTGGTTATGTATTTTTTTTATTTTTCAAATATCTCGTTTATTATCTAGTTTATTTATAAAAAATTGTAATGGAGAATGTGGAAGGGTATTTTGTGTCTTTTACATCGGGTTATGTATTTTTTTATTCTTCAAATATCTCGTTTATTATCTAGTTTATATATAAAAAAATTGTAATAGAGAATGTAGAAGGGTATTTTGTGTCTTTTACATCTGGTGTGCCCTCTCGGCATTTCAGTAAGTAGAAACCTGTGGATTTGAACAACTGATTAGTTATATTAACTTGACAATTATGTATAATTCATACTAATGTTGTTTTCCTCCATAAGATATGTACCTCCAATTTCAATCAGGCGTTGGGGTTTTCCAATATACGTTACAATATATAAACATATATATATAAATCCGAAAATATTGATCATGGAGTAAAAAAAGTGCGAGAACCAGATGTAAAAGACACAAAATACCCTTCCACATTCTCCATTACAATTTGTTATAAACAAACTAGATAATAAACGAGATATTTGAAAAATAAAAAAAATACATAACCAGATGTAAAAGACACAAAATTCCCTTCTACATTCTCCATTACAATTTTTTTTTATAAATAAACTAGATAATAAACAAAATATATGAAAAATAAAAACAATTTCACCTCCGATTTGAGTATAAATCCGAAAATATTGATCGTGGAGTAAAAAAAGTGTGAGAACCAAAGTTGAAGGAAATAAAATTCCACCGATTACGATTTTTTTAATAAACTTGATAGTATAACTCCGCAAATATTGATCCTGTAAAAATGATAATGACCAAACTTGTGGGAAATTAAATTTCCAACAACTTTGTACACTACCATTTTTGCTCTAAAGTTGAAAATTAACGAGTTATTTCAGAAAAACGAAAAAGTGAACTTCAAATCAAGATGGCGGCGATTCCACAGTCAGGATTGCCCCGAAACTCGATATGTAGACTCCCAACCACCCCCCCCAGACGTTAAAAAAAAAAATTGCCGTCAGTAATTTTTTCTATTTAAATGTCTGTCCCCACTGGACTAGATCTCCACTGGGCCGACTACCTTACAGTTATTTATGCGTTTCTTCGATTTAGAAATGACGCGTCTCGCAAAGACGCATAAGAATCTCGAAGAAAATTTCAAGTAGCTCCAAAATTCAAGTAGTTATTTATATTTAATTATAAGCTGAAACTGTATATCCTCGAAAAACGTGTTTTTTTTCTTTTACGAAATCATTTTTTTTGTTAAATCATCAATGTACGCGCTAGAAACTACTACCATGATTTTTGTTTAACTCTGTCAGCTTTCTGGATCACTACCTATACGGAAACGCTGGATTTGCGCGAATCGGTTATAATTGCTAAACTATATGACATGGCTGGACAAAATTTAAAGAATGGATTATTTCAGGTTCTGCATGATTTTCAAAACAGTACGTTGATGAATAACCAAAGGACAAACAATAATGAAAGAAAAAAGTCATTGTTCAACTGCGGTTTATCGTTAAACTAACAATCCTACGTGATTTTTGTATAGAACTCATTTTGTAGATGGCATCATAGAGCACAACTTTCATGAGGCGAATTTTTTAATAAATCCATTCCAAAAAAATTACATTAAAATACCGTTTTTTAACATAAGGTTTAGCGGCCGCAAACAACCATAGATTCGAGAGATGTTTTAAGGGTACAGTTATGGAGGTCCAAATTACCTACAAAAAGCTGGGCGACATGCCGGCCTCGTTGAATAGAAGGCATTCATATGCATTCCAACTGCACTAACGGAGAGTCGCTGATTGGTCAGAGAATCTCTAGCACTGTAGTGACACGACCAGTACCCCCCTCCCCCTCCGACGTTGTGCCTAACGTAGGCATCGAGCGGCTCTGCCGGATTTTTCGTTACATACCCCTTGCCTATCCGCGTTTCACCCCCACTCTTCGTTTCCGTTGCATAGGAAACCTTTAGAACGAGTTCACTCCTACCGCCCAGGTACCAAGAGTTCTTAATATGGTATCAGAAAGATATTACGGAACGGGTATGGATGACTTTTTAGTTTGCCAAAAAAAAAAAACGTTTTGTACTGCATAATGTATAATTTATGTTCGCTTGGCAGATAGCTCATTTGTGTCCGGTAGTTAACTATACGGCAGCGTTGAAAGTATCACAAACTGATAATGAAAGAACAGCTCGTGTCGGTTGTCGGTACGGTAGCGTAAAGTTATTAAATTGATACATCCGAAAGATATCTTTTTCAGGTACTACATACAAAAAATAATGTGAGACAGAACGTATTGTAATTTAATACCCATGTTGTCCCGGGTATCCTGCATACGTTCGTGAAATTTGAAGTACATTGACTATTCCGTTATCGAGATATTCGCTCCTGACATTGAAATTTCTAACACGCGCTGCATCCCGAGTACAAATTGTGCTAGCCTGTCTGACTTAAGACCTAGTAGCTGGCTCGCCAAATTGAGCTCCTACGAACTGACCAATAATCGCTGCCCCGCTATGAGCTAGTAATATTCTGAATGTTTTGTTATCCAGTCCTTGTCCGTTCACTGCCCAATCGATATTCACTATAGATGTCGCTAAGTTTCAATAAAATGCCACCTAGTAACTAGGCCGTACTGGACTAGCCAAATACGGTTACGAATGACGAAGTCAGGTTATACGACTTATACGTATTATCATCGAGTGAATGACTCATGACTGGCTAGCCAACTGGAGTTTCAGTTGGCGTTGCAAATTTAAACAAAAATTCAAGTGGGTCTCTGCCCATGACCTACCCAACACTGGCTATCTGCTGCTATGTACCCCTCGACTAATCACTGCCCAGCCGATCTCGATTACAGATATCGCTGGCCTTACGGCAAAAATGCCACCTAATGACTAAGTCGTACCTGGCTAGCCAATCATGGTCACAAATTACAAAGTGAGGTTATGTGACTACGTGTAGTTCCATCAAGCGATTGGCTCATGGCAACTTGAGTTACAGATGGTGTTGTGACTGGAAAAAAATTCTCAAGTGAGTATTCCGCGATTACCTAGCCAACACTAGCCAACTATGGACGTACTAGTCAGACTAAATGGTCGGACAAATACAATTCAAGGCTATGTAATTCTATGCGATTATCGCTTTAAATGCGAACAAAATGATGTCATTAATCTGATAATGTTGTTGGCATTTCTAAATCCAACCATTTTTCAATATTCCAAAGTTGTGTATTGTCGCATATGCAGACGATACGAACATTCAGAAAAAAAACAAGGTAGAACTGGCCCAGTGGACAAGGTCACAACCCCATCACCCAGAGGTTCCGCGTTAGAAACCACGTTACTCGTAAGCTATTTCTTTCTATCTAGTCGCCATGTAATTGTTTGTATCCGGTCACTAGACGACAAAAGCGTTACAAGGCTGGGTAGTCAATGACTAAAACGGCTAATGACGATTCGAAACATAACTTTACTTGCCTGTGACTAGGCGGTGATGAGTTAAAGCTCTAACAGACGATCGAATATGGTTCGGCGCACCAAGTTCGATGTACGGTGGGCTCTTCACAACAGACGAGCGGACAGCTCCCCAGACCGTCCAACGAACTAATACGGTCCGGCCGAACCACGGATCTGTTTCGCTGTCGAACCATATTTTAACGACTTCAGGTAGTTCTGTAGGTACACGTATGAGCCAAAAGTTTCGGTCAAAGCGTATAGTGACATCCAATGCCTATACGATGCTGTTGGTTGTAATTTTTTGACAGAGCTTGTACTCTCTATGTGTCCCACACATTCGCACCTCATGCATAGATAGGACTCATACTCGTATAGAGAGCGTCGCTTTAATCGTGGCAACAGCGCGATTTTCCAGCAGTCATAGCGTTGAGCTTCCCACGATCCGTCTTTCGCGAAATATTTTATATAAATGAAAAAACCTTTGAAAATGTCAACCCAAATGCGATACAAAGGAAAGTTTACAAGAAAAAAGGCGCTTGCTAAAATATTGAAAGCTGTGGCAGCCATGTGTCAACCAAATGCGGCTAAACGCGATGAGAATAACCATAACCTCAACGATCAGCAATAAAATTCGCTGTCGAAGGACGTCGGATCGTCGAATTACAACATGATGCCGACAGTTTAAATTGTATTCGCTATAACAAAGACAAATACATGCATACATACATACATACATTGAACAAATTAAATTTGTTTGCAGAACAAATTTATTTCACATCTGTCTCAGAATTACTAGAACTCGGGAAAAAAAACACGCTTCGAGTTCCCAGACCACGCGCCGATCAGCTGGCTGCAGCATACATTCCGTTACAGATGGTTGGTCCCGAGTTCAGTGTGGAATCAAATTACCACTTTTCATAAGTCGATATCTCCGAAACTAAACGGTCAAAGTTCATCATTTTTTTCTAAATCAATCCCAATAGTACTGCGTACACGTGTGTTTTTATTTTGAAATCCTAAGATCCGTTTTACACGAGAACCTATCGGTTCACGTGTTAGGTATAAGGGTCGCGTAAAAAAATACCCACATTCAATTGCAAATATTTCATGAACGAAACGGTGAATCTAATTGAATTTTTGGGCATTAGTCCATGAAGGTCATATCTACACCACACTTCGATTTCAGTAGATTCCTAAGACTACAGAACTACCTTAAGCGCCGATTGGTCCACTGCTACGGCCATGCTAGCCGTTTTGGTGCGGAGCGCACCAAGTTCAATGTGCAAACCATCGAACCAACCGTACCAATAATAACAATAACAATGGACGGCGTACTGCTTTCCACACGAACGAATATGGTTCGACGGCGAACCAAACCCGTGGTTCAGCCGGACCATATTCGATCGTCTGTTAGGACTTTTAGGGTTTCAACTCGGTATAGGACAAGTCCAGGAGAAGGTCATATTTCTCTGTTTATAATGAACAAATTGCGAGAAAAAATACGAGAACCCCATGAAAAACGGTAGAATCAGAGATGGATGCTTTACGGTTATTATGAAAAAAAAATGTTATTATGTTCAATTTGAACCACACCCTTTTCGATTTATGAGTGACTAAAGTATGAAATACGTGATGAAACGTGATCGGCCGAATGAGTTGATGCAGACAATATGGCAACGTTGCGAATCATGCGCGTTCCATGCACAAATCATCCTTTATAGAGCAACCGATTTTCTATTCTACTAAGGTTGTTGCTAAATCATTTTGGAAGGGTGGGGAGAGATGCAAAGTTCCTATGCTAATACATTGTGTGATGTCACCAGTGCCAACGTATTGTAGCCAAATATTAATGAGGTATGCGACTGAATGCCACGAAATGTTTAAATGTACGGTAGATAATCGCAATATCTATTTACATATGTGGTAATTTGAAGGAGTTAGGATTATCAGAAAACTAAATGTTGATGTTTAAAAATCCTATTAAACTAGACCTGAGCTTTGGCAACGGCGCACGGTTCTGTCGTAATTCGAGACTGTTAAATTGACTGTCGCAGGCCGCAGCTGTGTTAAGCGCGTTTCGGTCAGCGTTTTTAGAGGTTATGCCAGAGCAATAAAATCAAAATGATTCAGAAAGAAATATCAGTACGTCGCAAAGTTTTCGATAGAAAATGGGATTTGTCAGTGCTCGTGCCCACAAGCATCGTACTATGCTCACCGAAGCTGGCAAAAAAAGAATACATCATAATGAATAAATGAGAAAGTTTCCCTTAGTCGCATTTGACTTAACGTGATTGATATTGGCGCTAGGTTTTCGATTGGTTCTGCTATTCCCATAGTTCCGACGTTGCCACATTTTAAAACATACTCCTCAAGAAGCCTCGCTTCTTCGTAAACTGGTCGAATTTTTTTCATTCGTTTTCATTAATTATATCGGTAACCTGTCTATTTTTTTCGGTTATATTATTCTGTACACTATCCTGCACACAATATTTGTTTTTTGGGTCATTTTCTTCATAAATGTGGAAGATATACGCAAGAAACTAAAATGGTAACGACGTTGCGCCGTAAAACCAATGCGATCAAGTGGAGATTGATGTAAACTTTAAAATGTAATATTTAATAAACGAGTGCGGAAACCTCTGTTCTCCTTTTGCCAGTATATTCAGAAAATATACCATAACGATTAGTAAAATTTTCCTTATATCAATTTACCCCAATATTTTAAAGCAACAACCTTAAATCTTTGATACGGACTCTGCGCAAGGCGCAATAACAGCACCGTCATTAACCCTTTCGCAGTGAGGTGAAAATGAGATTTTCGTGAAATTTTGTGTTAGAAAAAAAATTTCATAGATTTGCTTTAAAGTCTCAGTATAAAGGTTTTTGGGGTCGCTGACTTCGAATTTGATATCAGATTTCCAAAATTTAAAATGGCGGATCCAATATGGCGGACGCAAATTTGATAAATGGTTTCATTTCGACGAAAGTGAGTACCTTATGGTTTTTGGGGTTGCTGAATCCGAATCTGAAATTGGTTTTTGAGAATTCAAAATGGCAGATTCAATATAGCGGACGCAAATACGAAAAATCGTTCTATTTCGACGAAAGTTAGTACCTTATGGTTTTTGGTGTCGCTAAATCCGAACTTGAAATTGGTTTTTGAAAATTCAAAATGGCGGATTCGATATGACGGACGCAAATACGAATAGTTTGTCATACATGATTTGCCAAATTTTTATTCATTATATTGTATCCGAGCTTCACATACTTGGAGTCAGGATCCAAATTCGAAATTCGCGACCATAAACATCTAGAGATACAATTTTTCGTCAAAATCCAACTGCTTTTCGAATTTGCGTCCACTATATTGGTACTCACTTTCGTTAAAATCAAACCATTTTTCAAATTTGCGTCTGCCTATCGGATCCGCCATTTTGAATTTTGATGTCAAATGCCATTTGGAAATCTGATGTTAAATTCAAATTCAGCGACCCCAAAAACCATGATGTACCAAATTACAATCGAATCAATGCAGTAGAAATGGGTTGTTTTTCAAATGCCCCTATACGTGTCATGACACAAAAATGGCACGACTTTTTTTGCCCCTATGCGTGTCACTCACAGTCAAGGGGTTAACGGTAATAAGTATGGTTAGGGTAAAGGATTGATTGTGCTTGCTTGCAATTTGAATACGATCGACAGAACCGTTTTTTTAGAAAAAAATCGGCAACTCGACGTATTACGTGGGCTCATGGATTATTAAGCGTATTTCATAAGCGTACATTACGCTCATAGAAAACTCCCGATCATTTTTCAGTACATCATTAATATCTGCTAAGTGAATTTTAACACGGAGCTGAAAAAATAGGTACGGTTCCACTATTAATCGGAATAACCCTTGGTACCGTGAAAATGAGGATTCACAGTACCGTTATAAAATTATTAATGTTTTTCATAGCGAATTTGTGCTAAAATCAAGCACACGAAATATTAGACTGTTCAATCATGTTAACATTGTAGACAGCACAAAGCTACCTATCTTATCGGTATTCGGTAATTATGCCGGGGAACCCCAAACTACTCGGTCAGAATAATTAACAAAGAATATTATTGGTACTTATTCTCTTAATTAGTAATAATTACTTCATATTAATTTGATAACTATGTTCAGAAATTATACATTTCTCGGTAAAGACGAAATAACGCGGATTTTTTTTCATACATTTTTTTTTAGAATTCCGGGAGCTTATTAAAGTTTTTGATTTCTTCGAGATTATAGACAGGTTTAGCAAACACGTTTCTTTCCAGCGGAACTTTTTTTACTCGGACCGATAGTCATTTTTGACAGCTCCTTGAGCCGATATTGAGGTTTCGAACGGGGCGCATATGTCTCTCATTTCGCGACACTTCTGCCAACCTGGGCATTATGATGGGAGCAGAATGTTTTGGCGCGACCCTGTTCGCGCGGCCGTTTTGGCACGCGACATTTGGGCGCGGGGACATTTTGGCGCAGGGATTTTTTGGCGCTGCCGTTCTGGCGCGAGGACGTTTAGGCGCAAGGACGTTTTGGCGCAGGGACGTTTTGGCACGGGGACGTTTTGATATCGGGGTGTTCCGGCGCCAGCAGAAGTTGGTTAGCACCACGAATCGTGTGTCGATGATCAACCATGTGTCATAAGGCCTAAGTCTTGAGCTGCTTGAGGGACAGATTTGAAAAAAGGATGAATACTCCCTTTAATTAATACAAAATGTATAAAAATATATGCCAAATAAAATAAAATCATCAACAAAATCCTTTTTTTGTTGTTTTTTTTGTCGGGCTTGTTGGGGTTTGGTTTTTGGTTCGTTGTTTGGGTTTGTTCGGGTATATCAGCCAAATAAAAAAAAATCATCAAAAAAATCATTTTTTGTTTCGTTTGGTTGTTTTTTTGTTCGGGCTTGTTGGGGTTTGTTCGGGTTTCCTATTTATGAAGTTATATTACGTTGCTTCCCTGTATAAGTACAAATCGTGTGTGTGTGTGAGGGCGTGCGTGTGAGCGTGCGTGCGTGTATGTGTGTGTGTGTGCGTGCGTGCGTGCGTGTGTGTGTGTGTGTGCGTGTGTGCGTGCGTGCGTGCGTGCGTGTGTGTGTGTGTGTGTGTGTGTGTAGGTGTGTGTGTATTGTGTGTTGTTATGGTTTATTCGACTTCATTCGCCCAAACGTTCTCGCGCCCAAACGTCCTGGCGCCAAAACATCCCTGCGCCGAAACATGCCCGCGCCAAAACATCCCGTGCCAAAACGGCCGCGCCAAAACGGTCGCGTCAAAACGGCGGCGCCAAAACGTAACGTGCCCCATTATGATATACCACGATTTACGACGTTGCCAATTCGTTTCGCACTAATTGAACGCGATAAAGTTGCAGAAAATAATCATAGGACTTAACGAAAACACTTAATGTAATCACCGAATGTTTAAAAATGCATATTTTGACAAATAGATGTAGAAAAATAGTTTGAAAACGTATGTTTAAGGGGCTATACCAGTGTGACTCTTTAAAAAAATCAACTTTTTTTGCCTTTTTCGACAGTTTATAATTTCAAGAATATCCTGTAAAAATTGCAAGGCCGTATCTCTATCATTTTATCTTGCAAAAATCGATAGATACATCTTTGAACTCGTTTTTCTCGAAATGAGATTTTTCAAATTTGCTGTCGTTGTAACTTGAAGAGCAATTATCCGACACGCACGCACGCACGCACGCACGCACGCACACACACACACACACACACACACACACACACACACACACACACACACACACACACACACACACACCCACATATATATATGTAAATTCTTCTATTAATTGTAATTTGTTAATTAAATAAACAATTAAATATATATATATACATTTCAACGTAGACATGTATGTCAAATTTTAATATATATGTATGTACTATTTTTATATAAAAAGGTGTTGTTTATGATCTCGTCACAAAAAACCCACGTTTCGATTATCCGAACTTTTGATTATCCGAACTAGTCTCGGTCCAATTGGTTCGGATAATCGAGGTTCTACTGTACTCAATCGGCCGGAATCATGTCAGCAGTGGAAGAACGTTTTTTGGCGCCTCCGAAGGCAGCATATAAGTCGTTTGGATCTCAATAGTTTTCTATGAAAACATTATGTAATGTGGGTCAAATATAGCATGGTATATTCTTAATTTTCCGAAACATTTAATTGAGTACTCTTCTTCCAAAAAATTCCCGAAAATCACTCAAATTTTCACCGTTCATACTGGTATAGCCCCTTAATATGACGATTATTTGAAAGCTAACTGTTGGTAACAGTCAATCGGCTGCGTGCATAAGCGTAGCCCCCCCCCCCCCCCCCGTACTTGACTCCCGACCGTTGAACCCCATAAAACAACCTCAAAAACTTGAGCGTATGTTTGCTTTTAAAATGGGACTGTCTCACATGTACTACCTTAAAGGCATAAAAAGGCAGAGTTGTCACCGCCATCTGAAAGTCGTCCAATAGGCATCCGAATAAGGTTGACAAAACGACGTCTAAACGGTATGAAAGCGTATGATCAAAAGGGTATCTATTGGCGATATGTAGGGGTGGCTGGGGTCGATCGAAACATGGGTCAAATGAAACAAGTCGAATAACACGAAGATGGTTATTGATAGCGGTGGGGTCCCAAGGGGGGAAGGAAGGGTCGAACATTTTATGTAGGTGCATCGCTTTTCCGGCATAAAAAGTAAGGTTTTTTATTACTATTATTTTGGGTATCGCTCCAAAACTATTGTTCCTTCTTCACCGTTGTTTACAATAATCATTACTGTGAATATCCTAGTGAGTTTATTGTGGTCAGCACCTACCTAGAACATTTAAGTTCTTTGTTATTTGATAAATTATTTCAAGCGAGGGTATGGAGGCAGTTGAAACAAACGGTTCGGGGTCCATTGAAACGTGTTTCTATTGACCCCGAACAAACATTTCATATGCAAGCAATTTGTCCAAATCCTGTTTTTTTAGATACCAAGAAACCGTCCGAAAATTATAAAAACGCATATAGAGATGCCAAAAATATATATAATAATACAAATATAAAAACGCTTAATAGGGGTAGGAAAAAGAGAAAGTCAACAATATACACCGATACCCCAGAAAAAGCAGATACAAGGGAAGAGACTGAAGAAAAGTACCGCAGAAAACAGGCTAAGAGAGTAAAAAAGAACCTACGGGAAAATATTAAGAAAAAAGCAAGAACAAGAGTCAACGTCAAAATGAAGAGTTTTCTACAGATAATGAATCTGAAAAATACTTACGTATAGTTTGCGTGGGAAGTTACGACCACAGCAGGCAAGGAGAAGGCTCTGAGTGCAGTCTGTGGGCACGCGAAGCTTGCACAGCAGGCGATCTGATTTGTTTGGGCCATAATTGTGAATCCAAATGATGTTTATATTTGAGTCTTTGAACCAATAGGTCTTTCTTGATTTCTTAGAAGTTGATAAATATTAGATAAAAACTTTCGATAGTGTTGTTTTTAAATAAATCGATCTCATTGAGTACCTCGCTAGTAACAAAAACTATTCTCTGACTGATTATCTTTAGTAAATTAAAACTAGATAACTAACCGGTGCGATGGTCTAGTGGTTAGCGTGCTCGCCACTAAACCAGCGGACCGGGAGGACCCGGGTTTGAATCCCAGTCGCGTACATTTCGTCGTGAAATGTTTTTCTTTGGCATTTCGCGGCGAAATAAGACTAGTTCCACGACTGGGGGGCAAACTTGATGACCGGCGGTATTGGTATAGGTTTTCCGCAGTTTCCCTATACCCATGACAGAAATGTCATGATGAATATAATACAGAAGGGCAAGTCGACTGCGGCCGCAACCAGGGGGAACAGGGAGAAAAGTTAAGAAAAAAAACGTATACAGGAGAGGAAAGAACGGTCACAATGAGGGAAAAAATAGGTCACAAACGCGAACAGCGTGTACCTTAGGAAAAAAAAACTAGACATGTAAAATAATATTAAAGCACCTCAATATGCCTTCGGTGATACCAAAACTGGAATGTAAAGCAATAAAACCGATTGCTTCAATTAAAAATGTATTTTATTCACAACAAACATACTTTATCACTTCGTACATCAGCTAAAAACACCTGTGTCAACTAGCCCCAGGCACCGTTTCGATTGACCCCGACACAGGGTCAAATGAAACGTTTTCCAAGACTTTTTAAATAGCTTCTACCTAAGTTCAGGACATATTAAAAGCAAAATCAATAATGCTATCATATACCCAGATAATCTAGCTATAATGAAAGCCGATTACCAAACAGATAAGGTAAAAAATAAAGTAACACTAACCAATTTTCTCAAAAACGTTCGAATTGACCCCAGCCTCCCCCATAGAAGCGTACATAATAAAAGTTTTTCTTGTTTATAATAAAAGCGTATTATGTCCAGAGATATATGGATGTCGCCTACAGAACAAATGTATATATATTTGTATATCTATAATTATTGGGATGTTGAATAAATTATCGCTGTGTATGCTTGAAAATTAATGCTTCATTTAAAAACATCATGCCTAAGGCTTTCAAACGTTTCGAAACGGTTGTGTGATCAACTACTAAAGATTCTGCAAGTTCAACCGGCGTTTGACATGAGTCTTCATGAAGTAATGCCCCCAATTCAACACATCAACATCATTATTTTTTAAGCGTCTAAACCAATATCTGCATGTTGTTTCCGCCAACGCATGGTTGCCGTAAGTCTGAATAAGAATTCTGTGTGCTGTCAGCTGCAGATTTTTTTTGAATAAACTAGTGCTCCAAAAAACTAAACGTAATAAAAAATCGAACAGAAGTTTTTTTCTTAAATCGTTTATTTGTTGCGTAACGAAGGAGATAACAGTAAAAAGAGACTACAAATCAATTTTACGAACTTTTTGGCTGGCAAAACAGTCAATGATTTTGTCGACATACATTTTATCCGCCAGCTCTTGTTCGGTCGACAAAATTGCAAGATTAAACAGCCGTAAATAGGTAATCGTGGATCGCAAATAATTTTTGATCAATTTGAGCTTCGAACAAATTCGCTCACATGTTGCCATACTTGCCCCAATTGTCGGAAAGATGTGAATTAAGATGACGTGGTTCGGCAGTGAATGATCCAGTCGATACTTTCTGATGAAACGCAGGAGCTCGGCAGGTCTTTGCTTCGAAAGTTCAGAGGCTTCTGGCGAAACGCCGACAAACCGTTGAAGCCGCTTCCGCTCTCGATAAAATTCGTCTTTGTCAATGTCGCTAGGAGCACTGTCAATATTGATCTCAATCTCGGGCCCCTACAGTTGCGAAGGCGACAAAAAATAATATTGATCTGCCATATCATAAAGCTGCTCAAATCTAGTGGTTATTTCCTGAACAATCCGGTCCAAGGAAGAATAATTTCCCTCCGTAGTTTGTTCTTGTACGTTAATTCGGCATCTTCACTTTTTCACCAAGCATGTTCTTGCGGCGAATGCATCCTTGAGGTTCTGTGCTGATCGCCAGTTCTGAGCATATGCTTTCCGTAAATGTTATACTTGGCATCAGCGATGCCATCCCGGTTAGTAGTTAGTAGTAGATCGTAGTACGTCTTTAAAATTTTTAGCTTGAGGGCGCAGTCTCGAATCGACAATCCTTGTTTTTGAAAGTAAGCTTGTGCATCGCACACTTCGATTATAACCGGTGCCCAAAACCCACGATAGGTGAAATACGTGAAAGACTGCACAGCTATTAATGATCCACCTGCTTCAGATCTAGTAATATGATTTTCGTCAATACCAGTAGTAGTCTCCAGAGTCTTTATAATTTTTGAAAATTGTTTCTTGACCATCTTAACTGCTTCTCCTCTGGCGCTCCAACGGGTTTCAACCAAACACTTCAAGCTTATTCCAGTTGTTTTGATGAGGACGTCCCAACGGTGTGTTGAAGCTAAGAAAGAACTTGTGTAAACTGTTCAGTGTACCGAAAAAGGTCTCGGAGTTGACCTGCGCTTTGGCAGCCTGAATCGCAGCTAAATTCAGGGAATGACTCGAGCAGGCGATGAATTGCGCTTTGGAGTTGACTTCCAGAATGCGCTTCTGGATGCCGGAGTATTGAGAAAATCATTGCAGCGATTTCAGAGGCATGCTTATCCTTGGTGTCGATGAAGGACTCCCGAACTTGTACCGTGTCAGCGGCTATGACACCGTACTGTAAAACTTGCGAAGTTTGATCCAGCCTTGAGATGCCAGGTGTAGCATCGAAGATAATCGAGAAATATTTGTCTTGTATCACTTGCTGTATAATTTGCCTTCTAACGTGATTTCCCAAAAACACGATAAACTCGTTTTGTATTTGTGGTGACATGTACGTAGTCGGCTACGTACAAAGCTTGGTTCGAAGCATATCTTTCCTCAGGACTGGGTCGTACTTGGATAGTAATTTCACCAATTCCAAGAAATTGCCCTGGTTTTGTCCTCCGAATTCACCTTCATCTCTTTCGCGATGTCCTCGGTACGCCGGATTCTGCTTTGAGAGAAAGCGAATGATGTCCAAGATTCTCTATAGTTAGTCTGTCCACTTTTTTTGCTCTTGTTTTGGTAAAATTTGGTCTTGCTGTCAATACTGGTCCCTACTCGCAGACGAACTTCAAGTTCCCTCCAAACAAGCAACGACTGACTGTGGGCGCTGCTGGTTTCATGGTTTTCAATTTTCGGTGATAACTTCCACCACTCGTTGAAGCCTTCGCTGAATTTGAATGCATACCCAGTTCCTGATCGTCCTGGAAGAGTATGCAAGAGAAGCAGAATAAGGAATCCTTTTTTGGCGCATAGCCCATTCACTTTCGCAGCTGTTTCGGATCCTTGAGTGAAAAGCTGCGTACAAACATCATCAGTAATGACTTCAGGCCAATCCCCAATATCGTTTAGCCCAGAGCGTTTCCTGTTATCTCGTTCGTGTGCACTTATTGACGGTCCAGGTTATTCAGTATCAATTCTTGAGGCATGTTCTGGAGGTCCAGCTTATTCAGTATCAATTCTGGAGGCATGTTCTGTTCACTCGTGTGCTTCAATCTCTACAACCTCCGAGACCTGAGGAACTTTTTTTCGACGTTCTGGCTATCGGATCCTACTGCTTCGGACTCATCGTTTCCTCCAGATTCGAAGTTCAGCTCGTTATTTGGTTTTCCTCTTTTTGACTGTCCAGTTTCTTTGCTTTCAGTCACAGCTCGACTACATCCGGCAGTCTCTGGCGAAGATGCGCGTTCAGCTTCGGGGTTGACAAAGGCACTCGGGACTTGGGGTCGACTCGGGACTGGGGGTGGCTTGTGGAGGCTTCAGAAAAGTCAGAAACGCACCTTCCTGTTTTTCTGCTCTTCTTCTCTTGCCTTCTTCTTAGCTCTATGTTCGGCTCCGTTTGGCAGCTGTCTGTTTATGTGTAAAACTTATATTCAATTTAGATTCCAGGGGCATATGTTTATAAATACGAATCAGAATTAAAAAAAAAATTACGAACGTTAATGTCTTGAAAAGCGAATCTTCTGCTAGCACCCTTTGACCTCTTCTGCTAGCAAAGTAGGAAGTTAACTGAAATGAAAATTACGACAAACGCTCAGTTCGATTATGCCAGCATAACATGGTAAAAACCTCTTGCTTTCTTGATTTTTCATTAAAAATGGAATAAATAAACTTACCTTTTCGGGTTCAAATCCACTACACTGCTTTTCAACGTTTTGGCTTCCTGTTCAGGTGGCCCTTAAAATGGCCATTGGGTTGTGTGACGTGATTTTTTTAGCCACATCACAGAAATCCTACCGATGATCAAGATATGCTGTCGATGCTCGGGTTGCGACCCATCCGTTTGTGTTAAGATCCTTTTCTCTAGTATGTTTGTCTTGTTACGTTTGAGGTTTTGGGTTGTGCTTTTGTTTAGACTAGGTTGGCGTGCGGAACTCGGTCGAGCGGCGTGTGGGTCAACGTACTGAGCAATCCAGACCGAGAGATGCACCTAACAAGGCTTCTCCGGGAATCGATGCATGCCCCGTTGAGACGCCGGTGCCCCACTGTAGTGGTATACCGTTCTGGAGAGCGGGTCGTTTAGGTTACGAGCGGAGGCTGGAGGTCTCCGCGCCGCGCTTCTGGAGAGAAGCTTTGCCCGCTTTCGCACGGTGACCCGGGGATGACAAAAGGTCCCGATTTGTTACTGTTCCGTTTTTGGGGTAACTCGGGTAGAAAATATGGATTCCGAAAGGAATATTCTATCAGAATATTCCAGCTCCCGAAATAATCTTTGAGCTCTCGATATTATACGAGATAACGTTCTCGCTTGAACCGGTGATTTCGCATGGTCCTATCCCGCGAGCATGTTGACATTTTTTCGGTCAACGCGCTCTGTCTCGCTCTCGCATAATCCCTCCTACGCCGGCCTTGGTCGCGCAAGGTACAGAGTTGCTAACGAATTTTCGGGTGAGACGGTGGTCTTCCAAATCGCGATCGCTCCTAACTTTTTAGATATCGTGACAGTTGTTGATCAGACGTCGAGCCACGAGCCTTGAGATAAAGAGACGTGTCGTGTCTCTCTCGCGCCCCTAACGTCGCGCTCTCACTCTCGCTCCCGTGCGTACGACGTTTTCGCGTTCGCGATCAAGTTTCGTTTACGTAAAAAGTTCACGGGTGGTTAACTCACCAGCTCCCGCACAATAAAATAAACTTTATTTTATTTTATTGGTGACGTTTTCGGTGTCGCGTAAGTGACAGATACCGTTGACAGTCAAGCTACTCCCCAGTGAATCCGACCCTTCTACTACAACCCACCGCCTGAGCGCCCGTGCTGTACCGCAACCGCCCTCCCGTGCAAGTGCATCCAGTTCAGTCCGGTTATGATTCCGGCGATACAAAAATCAGGGAGGTCTCCAGACTCCACAGGTCATACCGGTTATGAATCCGGTGAAACAAAAATCACGGAGTTCTCCAGCTCCGATGGTGGGTCAGGGCGGATCCCCCGACTCCAGGGCGTACACAAAATACTCTGGCGCCCCTGGAGTTGCGGATGCACGCGTGCGGGGTGGATGGCCGAAGGTGATGGTTCTCGCACCTAGTTCTCGTGTTTAAGTTCTCGATTTCGTGGTGAGAAAAATAATCCCCGTCACAGGTGATATTTGGTTACACTCAGTAATCGACTCATTCTTATTTCCTCCGCAAATCTTTCTTATCTCGCTACGCTGTTATTTTTACCACAATCGGTGAGGTTTGAGACAAATAACGCTATCTCAATCCCATATTGATATGCTGTTACGTTTCCATTACAATATCAGATGCTTGAATGTGGCTTAAGTGTGAATATGCAGTTACGAAGAGAAGCTCACCGAAGTTTGAATACATGGAACAACACGATTGGCGGTGCTCGCCCGGCTAGTCATCGATTACGTTTGTTTATTAATCTACGTCGCAATACCGTTATTCATCACACTTCGGTAGATGAATAACGGCCATCGAAAAGCGATAATTTGGGTTCTCAAATGAATTCTCAAAGATTTTGGGATTCTTTGAGTTTTATTAAATGTCATTATACAGTACTACCTCTCTAAGAGAGCCCTCGCTAAGAGAGAATTTCCCCGCCGTTCCACTTGAGCGCATTTTATAGCTTCCCCCACCTAGCTCGAGCTGTCCAGTGTACCCGAGGCCTCTCGAGTTTGTCGCGGACAACTCGATAAGAGATCGCGAGCGATTTCAGAAAATCGCACGTCGCACGATTGTCAAATGGATAATATTCCTTTGTATAATAATATATACGTTTAAGCCGTAAAGTCGGAGAAAAAAACATGCACCATAATTAAATTTCAAGTAGTAATTTAATGCAAGTAAAATATATTTTAATAGATATTAACACAGCATAGAATATTATTGATATTGATAAAAATTATCGAGGCTACATTATACTAGAGATATGTTTATGAGTAGTAGTAATAAATGCAAATATCGTACAGCATATACAATATGTATGTATCATAACATATATACTATACATCAGAGTATAGAGTCCTGTTGACGTCCGCAAGAATCGTAGAGACGGCTTCATTTTCGTGATCTGCTGATGTGCTGGGCTGATCACCAATTTTGTTGTTGCAATAATATTGCAACAACAAAATATACCAAACAGCAGAATAAAAAAAAACGCGAAGAAAAAGAAAGATTTACACATCAATATTCAATGAGATATACTTACGCATGAAACGACGAAACGCCAGTACACTTTCCGCAAGTCGTTTACAGTTTTCTCAACACTTTCGTTCGCGCTCTCTTATCGAGTTCGAGTGGAGAAACACATACACGCTACCACATGCGCGATTTTCGAGCGCGCTAACCTAGCGGTGGGGGAAGGCTTCGGCGACGAATTTCTCGAGAATTTCTTCCCCTAACCGCCCTAGACCGCTCTCTTAGAGAGGTAGTACTGTATTATTTTTTGCATTTATGGTCGTACGTTATTATTTATTGTGGTTGGTTGCTTTGTTTGTATTACAATGGCGACTTAATTTTAATCTCGTTTGCATGTAGGTACTATTTAGTTGGTGAGTTCTTGCCTGGCTTTCGAAAATAATATATCGATTGGAATTTTTATCGCGAAATAAATCACTCTTTGGATTATCCAAAAATGTTCATAAAAAACTCCCCGTGATCGGTAATTCAATCATTTGATGAATTTAAGATCGACTGGGAGTTTTAAGGTAGTTCTGTAGTTTTCGTCAAATCTTAGGAATTGGCTGAAATCTAAGTATGGTGTACCTTCATGGACCGATGCCCAAAAATTCAATTCTATTCACCGTTTAGTTAATGAGATAATTGCAATTGAATATGGGTATTTTTGTACGCGATCCCTATACCTAACGCGTAAACCGACAGGAGTTTGCTCGCATTTCTCGATATAGGTTCTAAACGGATCTTAGGATTTCAAAATAAAAACACACGTTTACGCAGTACTATTGTGGACAACAGTGTACGCTGCAGCCAGCTGATCGGCGCGTGGTCTGGGAACTCGGAGCGTGTTTTTTCCCCCGAGTTCTAGTAATTCTGAGACGGATGTGAAATAAATTTATTCTGCAAACAAATTTAATTCGTTTTATTTATGCATGTATTTATTCGTGTTATATATATTTATATATAAGTGTGTGTGTGTTTTTTTTAAAGAGGTTTAGCGGGAAAATGCCTCCGCACCGTAGCAAATAATTGCCGTGCATTGGGCTTGCACCGACTAAAAACCCCCGTTCCTCTGTGGCCTTACAAATTCTCCCGCGGGACGACCGCTAGGTATTACATCGCGGGAGAGGCCTTAGCCGTAGCTCTTCCTGTAGTGTTGTCAGACGACCTTACATCCCCCGTTCCACTCGAGATGGTATGAGTGGTTTAGGGGTTTGTGTCGCTGATTTCATCTATGACTGCCTGCTCTTCCGGCGTCGTCTTCTTCCTCGCGCGTTCTGCACGTCGCAACTCCTTCATTACTGCGGCAGCATAAGGCGATACCGCTGTCCATGCGTCTGCTGACTCCAGCATCAACTCAACCAGGTTGTCCGGGGTGATGCGTGTCTCCAGCTGATCCTCGACTGTCGCGCGGGAGGCACTAAAACGTGAGCATTGGAACAATGCATGTTCAACGTTCTCCTCGACTGCTACATATGCTGGGCAGTCCGGAGAATCTT
Organism: Ophion obscuratus; assembly: GCA_964007375.1. NCBI lineage: Eukaryota > Metazoa > Arthropoda > Insecta > Hymenoptera > Ichneumonidae > Ophion > Ophion obscuratus. Next base: position 56,978,373 of record OZ023315.1, on the reverse strand, counting down.
CATAATTAAACTTATAGAGATAAGCCCGGAAACAGCCGTGTCCTGAGATCACTTGAGTGAGATAATAGTTGAGCTCCCCGTGTAGACGGTTCACCCATATCTCCACCTTCGGGATTAGTCGATGTGTCCACCTTCCCTTGGTAGAGGCATCCCACATCGTCTGCCACTGGTTGAAACTGGTTGCTCTCGCTTCTGTCCTTGCATAACTGGGGTTTCTAGCTCCCTTCTGCTGGTATATCGATCTACGCTCCTTGGCAAGCAGCTCAATGGGTAGCATTCCCGCAATAACATTGATAGCATCCTCGGAAGCAGTGCGAAATGCACAGGCTACCCTCAAGGCGCCGACGCGATACTTTGCTGCAACCTTCCTGCGGTACTCCTGGATTTTCAGTGCATCAGCCGATATGGGTATGCCATAGGTGAACACTGAGGTCGTCACTGATGACAGGAGTTTCCTCCTCTTCTGTCTGGGGCCACCAACATTAGGCATGAGTCTCGCCAGTGTGGTAGCCACCCCAGCGGCCTTTCTGCTGATCTGCTCGGTTTGCTCTTTGAAGTTCAGCTTCGCGTCGATAATCACACCCAAGTACCGAATGAACAGTTGGGATGTGATTTCGGCGTTTCTAACCCTGAGCGTCACCGTTTCCATCACCTTCCTGCTGGATACGAGGAGAACTTCTGTTTTTTGGGCTGCAAGCTGCAGTCCAACAGAAGACATCCATTCCTTTATCTTGGCGAAAGCTTCGCTGAAGAGTGCGGTGATTTGCTCCAGGAATTTGGTGATGACAATCAGCGCCGCGTCATCTGCAAACGCTACGATGGACACTCCTTTCGGCAATTGTAATAGCAGCAGATCATTGGACATGATGATCCACAGAAGCGGTCCAAGTACAGAGCCCTGAGGAACTCCTCCAGTCACCCTATACGTCTTCGGTCCATCCTCTGTGTCGTACATGAGCCACCTATTACATAGGTAACTCGTAACTATTCTCCGTAGGTACCATGGTACACCTAATGTTTTTAGGGCATCCATGATACACTTCCATATCGCCGAGTTGAAAGCGTTTTTGACGTCGAGAACAACAACTGCGCAGTACTTCTTGGACTCTCTTGCCCATCGTTTCCCCGCAGTCGACTCCTGCGCCTGCTTCACCACTGTGTTAATGGCATCCAGAGTAGAGCGCTCTTTCTGAAGCCAAACTAACCCTCCGCCAGTAGAGGGTTCACGACCTTCTCAATCCTGTTATGGACGATGCGCTCGAAGATCTTTCCGGCGGTATCCAGCATACAGAGCGGACGATAGGATGAAGGTTCGTCCGGTGGCTTCTTCCTTTTCAGGAGGAGCACTAGCTTCTGCCATTTCCACTTGACCGGGAAGATTCCTTCCTTGAGACACGCATTGTACATGCCCAGGAATATTGCCGGTGCCAACTTGATCGCTACCTTGAGTGCGATGTTGGGTATCCCACCATGCCGGGCGTTTTATTGTTGCCCACCCTGGCAATTGCCGTAAGAAGCTCTTCTTCAGTTATGGCTGGGATATCCTCATCGACGTCCTCCTCGAGCTGGTAGCCCTCCTCGGGTTGCTCAGGGAACAGATGTGTAACAATCTTTTCCAGCAGAGTTGCGTCCACAGGTGATGCTTTTCAGCCGCGTCATTACTACTTTATACGGCCTGCCCCAGGGAGCATCTTCCACCTCGCTCAGCAGTTCGTTCCAGCTTTCAGCTCTGCTCTGCTTGATAGTCTTTTTAAGACGGAATGACACCTCATCGCGGTCGGTATGGTAGAACAATTATAGATACCCAAAAATCTCTGAAACGGCTCTTCAGATCCCGTCGAAACTTTGCTAAATGACGTCAAATGGATAGACGAACAGCTGTCTGCCCCTCAAATTTTCTGAATTTGAGAAAAAAACGGAGATTCCCTTATGATAAGTCAATCTACGTTTTTTTTCAAATTCAGAAAATTTGAAGGGCAGACAGCTGTTCGTCTATCTATTTGACGTCGTTGGGCAAAGTTTCGACGGGATCTGAAGAGCCGTTTCAGAGATTTTTGGGTATCTATAATTGTTCTACCATACCGACCGCGATAAGGTGTCATAACGTCTTAAGCTTCAAGCGCGCCTTCCTGTGCTGTTCTTCCAAATCGGGGAACGAGCGTTTGCCTCGAGCTCATTGCGCTAGGCGGCGAGTTCGATGATACTCCCTTTCGAGGCCGGACATTTGTTCGCTCCACCAGTGTACCGCCGGTCGAAAGTCGTCATCACGTTTCCGTGGCATTGTGGCATCGCATGCTTCAGTTACCCTCTGCATGACCACCTCGACCTTCTCCGTTGCACTTTCCGCTGCGAGGAGGCTGGTGTAAAAAGTTTCACGAAACAAGTCCGCGTCAAACATTTTCGCTTTCCAGCCCTTTCCGTTTGTCTTCGGTGCCTTCGCGGCTCTGCTGAAGTCTCCACTGAAGGCACTGATTTCCTCTGGGCAGGCTACTAATCACAAAAGTGAGGTCCACTACAGAGGAGGCTTCACCTTTAACAAAAGTGGGCTTTGTATCTGCATTAATTAGTACTACATCCAATAAGGACATAGCCTCAAGCAGGGCTTGGCCCTTCCTGTTCGTCACTTTAATATCCCATTCCACAGCCCACGCGTTATAATCTCCGGCTATGGCTACCGGGAAGCGTTATTTAGCGTCTGCGACAAAGTTGTCGAGAAAATTCTCAAACTCATCAGTCGTCAGGCTGGGCGGTGCGTTACAACTGTAGAAATGAACTCCTTTGGCTTTTATTCTCACAAAACCAGTTTCCATCCGACTCGCAAGATCCTGAAATGGAAACTTTCCGCAGGACCAAATTGCGGGCTTCCCACTTGCGTCAGATTGCCAGGGTCGCGTGTCTATGCGGTTCCGAGAGTATGGCCACGTCAGGCTTCAGCTCGCACACAGTCTGCATGAGCAGGTCCTGTGCTGCTTCACAATGGTTGAGGTTGAGCTGGAGTACTCTTATTTGCATCGTTTTTGGAGTGCCTGGGGAGCCTGGAGGGCCCGCGTATACGCTGGCCCTCGGCTGCTACCTGCGATGTGGGCTATGGGTGCCCCATCTCCCGCTTCTGCACATATGACACACTTTGCGCTTGCTGTGCATTCGGCAACTTTGTGACCAGTGTTACCGCACTTGATGCAGTCTTTAGCTCGGTCGACTTTGCTCTTGCAGTTCCGTGATAAGTGTCCAAATTTCCAGTACTTGAAACACTTTAGTGGTCTCACCACCTCTCGGATTCTCCAATTACATTAGTGTGTGTGTGTGTGTGTGTGTGTGTGTGTGTGTTTGTAGATATAACTTGGGTTATTGCAGAGCACTCGTCGCAGGAAATATGTAAAATATAATTCAATCTCATCCGGGTTTCCTTCACAGTTTTCCTCAAAAAAATACAATTTAAACTGTCGGCAAGATGTTGTAAATCCACGATCCGACGTCCTGCGACAGCGAATTTTTATTGCTGATCGTTGAGGTTATGGTTATTCTCATCGCGTTCAGCCGTATTTTCTTGACACTAGCCTGCCACAGTTTTCAGTCTTTTAGCAAACGTTTTTGTTCTTGTAAACTTTCCTTCGTATCGCATTTGGGTTGACATTTTCACGCTTTTTTTATTCGTATAAAATATTTCGCGAAAGACGGATCGTAGGAAGCTCAACACTATGACTGCAGGAAAATCGCGTTGTTGCCACGAATCAGCGCCGCTCTCTATACGAGTATGAGACCTATCTATGCGTGAGGTGCGAATGTGTGGGGCATATAGGGGTACAAGCTCTGTCAAAAAATTACAACCAACAGCATTGTATAGGCATTGGATGTTACTATACGCTTCGACCGAAACTTTTGGCTCATACGTGTACCTACAAAGCTACCTTAATGTACGAAATTCAGAAAACTTTGTTTTACATTGCAAGAACTCGCACCAGTGACACGATGGCAGCTAGAGGCAGCAAGTTTTAATTTTTTTCATTCAATAATAGTTCCGTCTACAACATGCGATCGGTCAAGTCGCAGAACTCTATAGAACTTATAAACTTTTCTCTATGTTTTAAACATTTTCCTTTGTAATTTTCGGTTCATTTTCGTACAAATGATTCGTTAATTGTTATTGCATAAACTATTATTATTAATTTTGTGTTACATAATGATTTTCTACTTACTTGCAGCGGCTGATTCCATTTAAAAAATTGAACTCGATTGATTTTTAGAGATTTGGCGTCCTCTTAAATAGAGCGCTGAAATATTTGCTTACTGCACTCGATTAAGAATCCCCTTTCAACTGTCCCACAGTAGTAGATATAAGGGAGAGGGCGCGCTGAAGCCTGGAATTCGACCTTCGACCATGACCACAAATTACTGGAACGTAAACTCTATTTTTCGACTTTTGGCGAGCTTTTTGGGATTTGGCCTCACTGTGCATCGAGAACGCTGTTTCTGTTTACGTGGTCAGACGACGTTACTCACGTACTTGAATATCACAAGAATCAATTTAACGTTTTCACAATGCCAAAAAGGAAATCCGCACATGATCGCAACAGTGCGGGTGCGGAAACGAAGTGCATAGCAAGAAATAGTGAAAATCGTACGCACCCGAGTGAAGCCGGGTATGACAGTTAGTAATATTATGACTGCAAAAGTTTGGATGTATGTTGGTTTGTTTAATGTTCTTTACTCAATCACGCTAGAACGGCTCAACGGATGTGGATGAAATTTGGCACACATAAAAGATTCCATACGGCTTACAAAGACAGTTTGTTACGCTCAATCACGCCGAAACAGCTGAACGAATTCAGTTGAAATTTGGCACACATGTAGACTGTGCCATAAAATAATTTATCGAACGAATGGTGGTGACACCACGTTCATGTGACGTGTAAAGCTATTGATCAGTCAAAAAAACTCAAAAAATCGGGCGAGAAAGTCGAAAAGTTGTGGAAATTGATAATGAAATGGTTCGTATATACGTACTCGATACTTTTCTTCGTTTTCATTGGCGAAAGATAGTGCAAGGTGCGCAAAAAAACGGGGTTCGATGTTGTCTCAACTCTATCGCGGTGAGCCGGACTATCGACGAGAAAAAACCTTGATTATATTGTGTCCCATTGGGCTGCCGAGGCACTGCAACAACCGCAGTCTCGCCGAGGAGAGCAATATGAGCGGCAAGTCAGTTTGAGTGCGTCTGAAGCGTCGGAGCAATCTAACTGTTGGCGTAAGCAGCGCGCTAATTATCTAGCGTCACGGCGGCATGCTGAGACTGTCGAGGAAGTCGTAGCTCGCAGTCGTGTTATTGCTGAAAGGGTAGCACAGCGGCGACAAGCGTTCACTATGAACACGTGGGCCGTTTTTGAACACGCTGCTTTAGAATACAATCCGGTTCTAGACTATGGCAGTCATTGGCTCATAAAAATGGAAGCGACGAGTAAATAGTACAAATACTGCGAGGCATTGAAACAGAAAGAGGAAACCGCTGGGATGTGTTATTCTGGAAGTGGTCATTCATGAATTAGAGGAGCAGGTTCAATCCTTTAAACAGCTTTTCACATGTGAAACAGAAGAATTACGTAGGTTTATTAATCGTATCTGAAAGCATAACAGCGGTTTGCACATGAGGCTCATAAGGCCAAACCCTGAACGTGGTGGGAATGCATTTGGGTATTCCGTGCTTCTAGCATGATGAACTATATGTCGGCTGTTCGAGAGTATCGATGGCCGAAAACTTACACCTGCAGGCCGAATACCTCATACAATGTTGTCTACAGAACTACAGTCCAACCTCCGAATAAGAATCCCGGCAATAAAAAACTTTCCCCAGTTTTTCACTCGAGCGCTTCCTCCACTCCGACTCGAACTCCGAGCTCGAGAATTTTGTGCGCGGAACCTCTGGTTAAGAAACCAGCCTGGGAGAGATTATTCGGGCAAAATAGAGTGAACGTTGTAGTGTAAAATGATGTCTGCATGCGTGCGTGAGTATGTGTGTGTGCATGTGTGAATGTAACAAAAAATCTACAAGTTTGTTAGAAATTTTTTGTATTCATTAAAAAGATATACATATATATATGTTGCCTTCATATAAAATGTACTATAGTCTGATCTCTTACGCTTCTTCACAGTTTCGGTCATTTTATGACATTTAATAGTAATTCAGATACAATAGTACACAATAATATTGAATAATATGTATATTAGCGTCAAACAAAAATTCGCCAAATAAATGTCCACGTGCAGTCGAAAACGTTTTTGCATGGGCGATGTGAATGATAAGTTGCAACTCGTATCGTTCGAGCGAGTTTCTTATTGAGAGGATCGTATGCGGAAAAGAGTGAGAGAGACAGACGGAGGTAGTGAGCGCGGAGCGCGCACCTGGTGGGGGTATGCGATATATAAGAAAAACTCTTCCCCTTGGGGGCTTTTGGTTTCTTATTCGGAGGTCGGACTATATAGTGCAAAGCACTATAGTTTTGTATTTATTTTATTTATTAATTGAGGTCTCCATTCATATCCTTGCAATCTTTTACGTATAACCATGCGTCCACTGCCGTCTTAAGCTACACTATACCGCATTTGCCAAGGGTACGGGGAAACTGGAAAACCTGTACCGAATTCGTTTATCTCCTTTGTTGATAAAATGCTAAAGTCCACGCTGACGAAGTCGGGGGCAAACGCTAGTTTAATATATATATTATATATATACATCCGTATTGCAAATAATAAAAACTTGTATCATTTACGCTTATTGTATAATAACTACCAATGGATAATATTAGTCTTATAGCAATATCAGCCATATGTCCAACATCGGTTACGCAGTGGGCAAAATCTAGTTCATTACATATTATATATAATTGAATATTACTTCAACATACTATTACAAGCCGGATTATCACCCGGTTGTAATATGACTATTACTACTATATTGTGCGAGAGCTAAGAAACTGCGGCACATGAATCCTTGTCTTCAAAGCGGCGTAACGGACTTTTAGCACCGCACAAAATGTTCGGAGATTCGTATGTAGGTGTGAATAAGCTCCAGAGCTGTCACTATGTCACTTTATTCGTAACACAATTCCAGCAGCCTTACATTGAAAGATAAGGTTATAATTGTGTTTGTGTATTGAGTTCAAAGATAATAAAAATGGTAACATTGGAATTGTTAAAGTATGGACGGTGTATTTGCTTCGGTATAGAACGCCACGCAATGCTGCTAAGGTAATTGGCGCGTACGAAATAATACGACGGTGGAATGAAGGGCTGCTGAGATATTTCCTTCATTTGATAAGTTCTTACACGGCCGCGGTCACAATGGTGAGAAGAGACAACACCGATCGTACCCGCGAGAACCTGAGGGAGGTTTCTATATTGTTGGGTCAAAATAAAATGTTTTTTCGATTTTTTTGTATCGGAAAGAAGAGCGAGGTGTACTCTATGTTCTCAGCATACTATATTAGGTATAAGTATGAAACTTTTCATTTTATTCCCACATAAACTTCGGTTTAACTATGAACGCGTTTTTCTCGAAACCACGTTTTCGAAGTTTGCGGAAGTGCTCCAACACGCCCTTGATGAGCAATCGGTATGAAATTTGGCAGGCACGTGTACAACAAACATCTTTATTAGTTGAACTAGAATTATCCAGAAATATTCAAATTTTTTCATTTTATGAACAAAGCTCCAAAAATGTTTGGTAACGAAATAAAACTTCCCCCTTGGGTCGACCACTATTTTATTATTCCTCAATTTTTCTTCTTGATTCCAGTTCAACTTATACACAATATTGTCCAAAGTAAAAATATGTTTGACTTTTTTTTTGCTTCAGATCACCTTTCGGGGTCTTCTTTGATTTTGTTGAAACTCATATATTTGATAAGCCATTGAAAATAACTCGACACGTATTTATATTTACCGGCGGAAAAACAGTTCTAAGGGGGGAAACGAACCCTCAAAGAAAGGCGCGTCGAGGGATGATTTCGCAGTTTCACCCTCAAGCCGTCCACCGACCTGAATGAAACTAAAACCAAAACTTTTCTAATGCAAAGCGATGAAAAATCCACGGTGAAAGTATTGAAAAAATAAGGGGTGACACACCTTTCTTTGAGGGGTGGTTTTCCCCCTTAAAACCTTTCCGCCGATAAAAAAACGTGTGAAATAGTTTTCAATGCTTTATCACTTATATAAGTTTCAATAACATGCCTTGAGGATTTCTGCAAGTGAGCGCGGGTAGGTTGTCTTAAGGCGGTCCTCTAGTTTCTCGGCTGTTTTTTACGGCTTTTTCAATAATTTTTTACGGGCAAAGCATCGAAATAATCAATCTCATTTTTTTTGCATAATCTTTATTAACATTTAAATAAGCTTTACAAATGTTTTGAAGTCAAAATATATAATAGAATAAAAGTTATAGTGGCCGACAGGAAGACATCAAGTAAAAGAGGTGCTTGACGGTGACCAAGATTGCGGCTGTTCTGCTCATCTGAAATAAAAAAAACCAAACGGCATTTTAATCTTCATATTTAAGACTAGCGATTGAACTAGAGTGAATTCTAAATTACAAAAGTTGACTTTTTTATACACTTTTGAAAATTACATTCTATTTTTTACTCATTTTTTCTTAAGTTTTTCGCTCGTACAAAAAAAACTATCGAAGCAATCATGATAATCCTAGTTCAATCGCTGGCTTATAACATATTAAAGATGCTTTATAAATTTGAACAAGATCGGTGCAATAGTTTCTGAAATATCGTGGTCACCGTTTCGAAAAATGGTGTTTCGAGAAAAATGCGTTTGAAAGTTCGTGCATGTGATTTATACTAAAAATTTCATCTCACCGTCAATCTACTATGCCTGGACCATACAATAAGCCTTCCTCTTCATCTTTGAAGTCACGCAGAGCTGCTCCGTCTTTCCTTTTCGCGATTTGGCCTGTTTTACAACATCACTCGTGCGCTTTTCTGAACAGTCGATCCGAGAACTATCACGCTGTTGAACATATCCTATAGCTTGTAGGCCGATTTTCACTCCCATGGTTTCCAAGGTCTTCAGGATAGATTTGAATCCTTCATTGAAGATTATGACAGCGAGAAACATGGCGATTTCAACCACTTTTGGCCCAGAATGGAGGTGCTTCGGAGCAAAAGTCCAGATTAACGAATTGAGCGACTCGTTATTATTTTGAGTTTCCGCTCCCAGGCATCTGCTTAACAATTCTTCTTTGGATAAATCCTCATAAATTGGCTTTATAACTTTTTGAATTGCTTCAGAAAGAGGCGGTTTATTGTGTTTGAATTGCTCAGCCTCTCCGAGAAACTCAGCTCTGCGCCATTTGCACCAACTAGATTCGCCTGCAGGACAATTTTGATGCTGTGGATTGCTGTCTGTGGAAATCTTGTGAAAGAATGTTGTCCAAATTTCCTTTCTCATTTCCTCGATAGAATCTGGATGTCTCCGAATAGCTAATCCATAATACGTTGTCATCTCACCAAATCAATTTATCAGTGAGTTTTCCTGCACCTTTCCCACCAATGCCTTTATTAGATTTCCTTGCATTTCGGAGCCGAGTCCCCATCCTCTTTTCAACGTGTCCAACACACTCTTTTTTCCAACAACAACATCTTCTTCATATGGTTCTGCCTTGAAAATACCGTTGAATGTCTTGCTGTCACCATCTCCTATGTATGTCGTATATCGAACTTGATGTTTATCTACTGAACGAGAAAACATTTTCACAACTGCATCTATTTCCATCTTCCCAGAACTTCCAGTATGATTTCGAGTACAATTTTCTTCATGATCAGCGAGCCATCCTGCATATCCAACTGGATCACTATTTTTTTTATTTTTCCACAAATTGCATCCAGCACAAAAGCTACCACTTTACCGGTGTACTTGGTAATTAAAGTTGAAACTCCGAATAAAGATGAAAATCCTCTTTTTTTCCATGTGCCATCTCCAGATACGGTGAATTCATTTTCTGCTTTTCCTTGTTCTTGAAGGACTTCCTTTTCTTGATATTTTATTTTCTATTATATTATATTATATTATATTCTATATTATATTTTCTAATATGGAATAGTACGTGTTCAAAGGAAAACCTTGTCCCATATCCATCAGTCCACAGAAAATTCTATAGCCTTCATAACCGACTCCCAACAAACGCATCACGAAAATTAAGCGACGATTTATTTCGTAGGCTTTACCGATTTTTGGACATGAATCTATTTCTTTTTCTTTTTCACACTTGCACGCCATAGAAATTTTAAAGCCCAATCCTCGTATATCACGTTGACGAAAAGTCACCGTACTTTTGCACTCTTTACAAATAACAACCGTAGAAATGGTTGAAAATACACTCACAAAATTCAAAATACAATACAAAACAGTGTTCAACGTTCACTTCAAAATGTTTATTTTGACGAAGTTTCTTCGCTGACGCCGATGTAAACGACTTGTCTTGTTCAAAAGTGTGTCGGTTGCCTGCGAATTTTCGCTATTTAGGTTGATCGTAACGAGCCGGGACGCCTCTACTTCCTTTTTTTAACATTTTGAAGATTATTTTAAAAAAATCAGCTACGTGCGACTCGCAAGAGAAAATATAGTACGCTTCGCAACTGCCACATCAAAACTGAACTAACCGACGCTTCACGGTGTCTTAGTCAATATTCGAAAGCGTCTGTCAACGGTTTCGGCTCCCCTTTACTCGGGCCTAATTCACAAAAGGTTCAGGTAGCAGTTAGATTTAGGGATATCAATACAATGGTCAGCGCCGCTCGGCTTTCGGAGCAGCCCGGCGCGCGCTCCGTATACCTGCTCCGTTCAAGGGCCGTAACTTGTGAACCACTTCGAATATCGAAAAATCCTTTGGCACACATTTTCTACACATGTTGTAGATGTGATTTATGAAAAAAAAAAAAAAAAAATTTCGACCCGAGAAACTAGAGGACTGCCTTAACGGTGAATTGCGAAAAACGATCGGCGATTTTTTTTTGGAAGGATTTTCTAAATGGTCCGGATTGCTGCAACCTTCTAGCTCGCATTATTTCCAAAAACGTCAAAGTACTTTTCTTAAAAGAGAAAAAGAATTTGACGATTCCGGGTTGCGAAATATTCCGAACGTTCGGTCGTATGCAGGCCGAGGAGGTATATAACTCGCGTCGAGCAATACCCGAGTTATTACGCTCGGATGCGATTGGCGATCCGTAATAGTATAAAGCATTTGTTAACTGGTATGCTGGTCTAGTGGTTAGCGTGCTTGCTTCTGAACTAGTACATCGGGAGGTCGCGGGTTCGGATCGCTGTCTCGTAGTTCCGGAGAAAAATAAATACGGGCGTGACGTAGCTCGAGCTGTATTGGTATAGGTTTTCCGCAGTTTCCCTATACCCATGGCAGAAATATCATGGTGAATGTCATACAGAAGGGGAAGTCGGCTGCGGCCGCACGGTGGGGATATAAAGTGGAATATGAGGAATGCATTAAGGGGGAAAAACCCCGTACAGATGGAAGTAAAAAAAACATATAAAGCATTTATTATTTTTATTGTTTTACACCCCTGTTGCGGTCACACTTTTTATTGGTCGCAGGCATTTGCTGCTTTTATGCGGTCAACCCAATAGCAAAGCGAATCGGGTATGCGATTTCCAATCTCCTTCAACTTCAATTCCGGGAACGCGCTTCGTACAACATCTGGAAAAGAAAATAAACAAACAATAACAAGAGGATGTTGTTAAAATGTCTGATAACTTCTATACAGCGAAGAACTTTACAAAATATTAAAATAAGATAACATTTATTCATACACACGCAAACCTATATACGTACCGATAATAATGTGAGGGATTGAAACACAAAAATTAGTATCTATTTGAAGAATGTAAAATAATTTTAAAACCGCTACCTACAGCGCCAGAATGAGAGAAGAATTACAGATAGAACGAAGTTTCTGAAATCTAAAAGTATACGGAGACTAATTATTATTGTTATTGACCACGTGAATAGCTGAAGGCAACCAACGAAATGAATTTTTTAAATTACATTACGCATAAATTGTGCAACAAACGTGATCATGATTTTTTAGTTTGAGTCTTGCTACGAATAACACGAATAATGCGCAAATGTTGGAATAGATAAAAAATAAAAACATACTGAATTCATGTGATTTTCCGAAGTAATGGCTACGCGCCGCATTTCTGTCTTTAAGCCAGTGCAAGAAAATGTTTTCAGCAGGGGAACCATAATTTTTATTCAATAAACTAACTTTCAAACTTTTGAAATATAAAGAATTTATGGAAGTACAAAGTAAAAAAATAGTGTACTTAATCACATCTTTAAATCCACTCCAAGAAAAAAAATATGCTACGAATGATCCCTTGAATAACCTAAAAAGAAAACGTCCGCTTTCAGAATAAAAAGTAGGCACATTAAATAAATTTATATATGTACTGAATACAGTAGCAAAAAGGAAGTATTAGAACTTAGAATTAATTCATAGCGTTTTTTTAATGAAAAAATATATTTTTTTAAATGAAAATAAACAATACATTAATGCAAGCCCCCCCCTCGCTTTCTACTACTTTTGACCATCTTTCGGGCAGGTTACGAATACCGTCGGAAGAACGCCTCGTCTTTAGATGCAATCCACGAATCGACCCATTTTTAACAATCTTCGTGAGAAGTGAACTTCTGCTCAGACAGGCTATGAGCCAGCGAACGAAACAAATGGTAATCAGAAGAAGTGATATCTGGAGAATACGGCGGGTGGGGTAGGACTTCCCATTTAAGTGCTTGTTTCCAAAAATGCCGAAAAGTAGTGAGCTTTTATTTAGAAAAACCGGTAAAAATTGAACTTTTTCACAAATAAGGGAAATCCCGAGACGAAATATCAAAGCAATTGTAATAGTTTTATGTACTTTTAAAAATATCAATATTTTGCAGGGGTGCCTAATACTTTTAGCCAAGGCTGTATGTACCTTTTCTCCTCTTGATATTTTCATCACAATATCTTTGTTTCATAGTAACGGAAATAAATTAATGAGACAAATCGTCGACTATCAACTTAAAATAGCGATACCAAGAAATTTTGGAAAACATCTTAAGAAAGACAGTGACTCCAAAGGAACAAAATACAAGTTTTTACTGCTTAAAATAAATATTCCAAACCTCATAGTTTTCAAGTTACGCTGCACGATACCAGCCTTTTGGAAACCTGTCGTTTTTTCAAGAAAAAACTAAACAACTCTGCGAAAAAAATCGCAAATTAAAAAAAAAACGAAACTACAAAAAAAATCGCGAAAAACCGGTGTTTTTAAAATGATGTACCCGATAAAAAAAATCGCAAAAATAAAAGTAAGAAAGGAAAATGAAGCTGGCTTTGTTAGCTTCAAAACTCCGTTTGGTAAATTGGTTTGCGATTCTTTTTCGCCGAGATATTCGATATTTTGTCCGGATAGAAAATTTACAGGGTGCCTAATGCTTTTCTGGCCAAGGCTGTAGATCCGGAATTCAATGAAAATGTATGCACAGAAGATGTAGAAGAATTCAATTACGAATACGAGAAAAGTTCTGTAGATTACTGAACGTGACAGATGGTAAGGTAAATGTCCCAATTATTGAACAGCTAAGGATCTGGGGGAATGAATTCGGTGAGAAAAAAATATAAAATCAAGAAAAAACCATCGCTTTCAGGTTCAAATGATCTTTGATATTTTTACTTTCGAAAAATCACCCTTTAAATTATTTTTAAATGATTTCAAATGAACAAAAAGAATAACAATGTGAAGAATGCAAATGTCCCAATTATTGAACACTGGAAGTGCCTATGTCCCTAATATTGAACAGGCAGGTCCCACTTATTGAACACTCTCGAGAATTCTTTTTCCGTTCTAAAAATATTATTTTGGGTTCAATATTAAGAAATAAAAGCAAAATCAAACACTTAAATAATCTTTTGTTAATCATGTAAAAATACAAAAATATATATTTAGTCTCTTTTGACAGGTTTTTGGATCATTCGCATTTGGTTTTTTTTTTGCTTTTCAACTTGAACTTTATTTTATTTTTATTTTCAGCTTCCTCGTTTTCATGTTCTGTCTTTGTTTGATTTTGTCGCAGCTTAGCTCCCTGAAATATCGGAGAGCAAAAAATATTGAAGAGTACGTTCGTATTTTTAGGTTACATTTAGGTTATATTCTCTTTTTACTTTCCTTTTTATGTTTATTGGACGAAAATACAAATAAAAAATATATTTGACGATCTTAGAGTTATTATTAAAAGAATAAAGGTAAGTTTATTCAGGAACTTACAGTTTTTGTTTGAATAAATCCGATTCACACGATCTGTCACACGTTAACTGTCTCGATGTTTTGATGGGTTTAATGACGCCAACTTGGAGAATTCGAGTGTTCAATAATTGGGACACACTGCATTTTCGATGTCCCAATGATCGAACGCCGTATTTTTAAACAAATAATTAAATAAAGTTTTTTCATAAAAATTGTTATTTGTAAGAAATTTTCTGCGGAACCTGAAACGCCTTTACTTTTTGAGATGCGACAGTTTTCGAATTTGTTTTGCCCTTACGCATGAGGCGGCGCGTTTTAGCAAAAACGATAAGCAGTTACCACGAGACGTCAAATCGAGTCACCGTTGCTGATTAAATAATTTTTTTCTCTATTAATCAAAGCTTTTTTTGCACAAGTAAGGTAACATTTCAATAGCTAAAAGTTCCGTATATGTAATGAAATTTTATAAATAAGCAAATGCATGCAGGTGAATGAGAAATAATAAACATACAAGATAGTGTTCAATAATTGGGACCTGTTCAATAATTGGGACATTTACCTTAATAAAAAATTATCAACCGTAAAACAACATTCAAAAAGGTCGGTTGGGCAGTGATGTCGGTGGGCCCAAAGTATAGAGAAGGGTAGCTTACAAGCATAGATAAAAAAAATAGTTCACTACGCTCTGAATAATTTGATCAAAGGCTCCATGAATCTGGGACGGTGGGCTTTACGTGCAGGAGAAATTGTAGAAATGCAAGCCGTCAAGTTTAAAGCCCCCGACTCTTGGGTAAGAATATCCATCATTCAGAAAAAACCATCATCGAATTGTCACAAGAAAGAAGACTAAATATATAACAAGACAACAATTATTAAACGCTGAAACACTTCAAAACAAAGCTAAAAAATATACAGAAACGATGAAAGTGAGCATGGCAGCGGCTGGCGCCGAAAACACCTTTAAGTCTGATTAAAGCCGACACGGAAAAAAAAAATATTTTTCGATATATTAAAAATAGATGTAAAACATATTTCAGATATATATTATACACTTTTGATATATATTAGATATATGCAATATATACGGGAAATGTATTGAGAATATATTCGTGATATCAAACTTTTCAGACAAAAATAGATCTTCAGAATGTATAAGAAATATGTTTGATATGCATATGTTGGACATATATTCAAACTATATGGAAAAAATATACTCACAATTTACTCAAACTACCTTCAAAATATACTAGAAATATGTTCATACTACATTTCAAATATTATTAAAATATATTCAAAGTGTATTTGAGATTTACTTGAAACATATTTGAACTATGCTCGAAAAAATTTGAACTATACTTGAAATATACTTTAAACCATTGGTTTTCAAAGTGGGCCCCCCCGGGGGGGAGGGGGGGTACGCGATGGCATGTCAGAGGGGGCGCATACGAAGCGAACGGACAGCACTCCACCGCCCGCAGTTCAGTTAGTCAGCTACACACGTTAGCTCGGTACACACACGTGTTCTTTGTTCCGAAAACAAACTGTTAACTTCGTGAAGTTATTTCTTTCAATTCGTCATGAGCTCGGCGAAAAAACCGAAATATGATGATGATTACATTAAATACGGTTTTGTACTTATACAAAAGAATGGTGTCGACTAACCACAGTGTGTTATTTGTTATGAAATATTAACTGATGCCCTGAGACCTTCTCGTCTAGAGCGACATTTGTCAACAAAACCTAGCGCATTAAAAGACAAGCCGAAAGAGCTTTTTGCTGCAGTCGGCAAGTTTGAAACGCATGAAACTGGATAGTACTGGATCCTTTTCTCAGTCATCTGAAAAAGCGCTTAAAGCTTCGTATGAATTATCGCTACTCATCGCTAAAGCCAAGAAAAGCCACATTGTTGGAGAAACACTTGTCAAACCATGCCTATTGAAAGCAGCTGATATCGTTCTTGGGCCAGAAAGTAAACGAAAATTAGCACAATTATCACTCTCTGAAAACACTGGGAAACGTCGCATCGATGATAGGGCTGAAGATATTACAAATCAAGTCGTGGAAGCCGTGAAAAATCCAAGTTTTTCGCAATACAATTGGATGTTGCACAATGTTGTCAATTATCAGTTTTCGTGAGATTTATTTAAAACGAAAAAACCAAAAAAGAGATGCTGTTTTCTACAGAATTAACGACAACATCAAGAGCATGTGATATTATGTCAGCAATCTCTGATTTATTTGACAAATATGAACTATCATGGCAAAAGTTGATAGGCGTATGTACAGACGGCGCTCTCGCAATGCTTGGATCTCGCTCAGGATTTGTACAGTTTGTCGAAGAAAAAATCCCAATGTGACTGGAGTTCACTGTTTTATAAATCGCCAAGCCTTGGCCGCTAAGACACTTTTAGAAGCACTCAACAATGTCTTAAAACTATGCATTAAAATTGTCAATTATGTTAAAGAGAGTGCGGTAAATACTGGAATTTCGCGGCTCTTTGTGATAGTTTAGGAACTGAACACAAATCATTACTATTTCATACGCAAGTGCATTGGCTATCAAAAGGAAATTTGTTGGCAAGATTATTTGATCTTTGAGATGAAGTAATTCTATTTTTGGAAAATAAAAAACAAACTGTGGAATTCAGAAAACCAATTGTCCAAGTAGTATTGGCTTATCTATCAGATAACTTCGATTCGTTGAATTGATTAAACTTGAAATTACAAGGTGAACTCGAACATAATTTATCATCGGGATGCCATCTCAGCGTATACTGAGAAATTACAACTGTGGAAACGTAAAATTTTAGCATGCAATTATTCCTGTTTTCCTAAATTATTCGCAATCTCATAAGAAGTGCGCTATGAGGAGGTTTTCGAAGATGATGATACTTAGAATAGCATATCAAATCATATGCAGCATCTTACTGATGAATTCAAGCGCTACTTTCCCAACTCATGTGATAATAACATTTATAAATTGGCGACGGATCCTTCCCATGTCAACATAGACGTGGTGTTAGAAACATTACAAGAGCAAGCTTTGGAAAGAAACATGATTCTGCTGCGCAATATGACTTTGAGAAGATGGATAAGCCACTATTATGGGTAAAATATCTCAAAGTTTGTCCCTGCATAGCGGAGCAAGCACTGCAACTGTATTTCCCCTTTCCAAGCACTTATTTTTGCGAACGGGTGTTTTCAGAAGTTGTAGCAGTAAAATCTAAGTATAGAAGCAAACTCAATATCAGTGGTGATTTACATTGTGCACTTTCTTCTATTCAACCAAAGATTGAAAACCTTGTCAAAAATATGCGAGCTCATTCGTCTCATTGATTTTGTTTTCTCTTACCTATCGTGTGTGAATTTTTTAAATAATAAAACCTTGGCAAATAACGTTTTGTTTTAACCCTAATTATCCATGCCAACGGTATTAATGGTTGCTTGAAGTTAAAAGACGGGCACAATATAATTTTTAAGAATTATAAAATTGCGGTGATGGGAGGGGGGGGGGGGACGCGCAGCGTTGTCATTTTAAGTAGTACGGGGGGTGTGGTCGTAAAATATTTGGGAACCCCGGCTTTAAACTTTTTTTTGCACATTGTTTAGATCGTTGCACCTTTTTACGATATTCTTCGTTGTTCATTAATTACGATTATGGTATTTGCGTTGCAAATATATGAATTGGTTCAAATTTAAATCATATCAGACAAACGCTTATACGCCGTAAGGTGGTTTCGACCCCGAGACCTCTGAGTGATGAGTTGTGACGGTGTCCATTGAGCCAGTTCTACTTATTAAATTTCTGAATTTTCGTACCGTCTACATATTGTACAATACACAATGTTAGTTTATTGGGAAAATAGGTGGATTAACAAACAAAAAAATAACATTATCAGATCAATTAGCACTTACTTGCGTTCGTATTGGGAGCGATGATCGCATAGAATTACATAACCTTAAATTGTTTTTGTCCGATCATTTATTCTGGCTATTGCAGCTAGGTTATCGCGAGATACCGACTTGAGGATTTTTTTCTTTTGCAATGTCATCTGTAACTGAAGTTGCTCAGCCAACTATGAGCTAATCTCTCGATGGACCTACACATACAAGGCGAGGTCATCTCAGCGACACATCTACTCGTCATCACCGATTTCGTCCGGATTCGCAGTATATGTAGGGCTTGTCTAGAAATGAAAGTGAGGCAAGTGGCAACTCCAGATGGGCAATTATTCAGGAAATAATTTTTTGTCGGGGATCAGTCAGCACATAAGTCTTCTATGGTAGTGTAATTTTCAAGCAGTGGTTGGCGTAGCGGCAAGCGTTCGAATCCGTAATGCGAACTTTTATTTCTATAGCTTTATTTTAGTTCTTACGATACTTACACCACAAACTAACCGTTGAGGTGTAATAATGTAATAATGCATAATGTAGTGTATTTATTTATATTTTCATAAAAGGCATAGTGCGGCATTATTTCAACAGGCGAATATTCGTGGAAAATTTGGAAAGCAATCTTTCAATAGGGGAGTTTAATCTGAGGCTTAAGAAGCAATAATATTAACAATAACACCCTTTCTTCAGACTACAAATTGTGCTATGGCATGTGTTATGCGAAGAAGTGTCGCTATATATATATATATATATATATATATATATATATATATATATATATATATACGAGGGTGGGGTGAAAAGTTTCCGGCCTGACCAAGAGATGGTGCCACTAAGTCTAGTTTTGGAGCACCGTCCTACAGTACCATTCCTACCGAGCTTGTATGTACAGTTTCAGCCCAATCGCTACGTTAGTTTGCGTTTGAGAGCACATTGCGCGAGACGCTTCCGTTGTTTTCGTAAAAATGGAAAAATTGGAAAAACGTGCTGTCATCAAATACTTCCATTTGAAAGGTTTTACACCAAAACAAATAAAAGAAGAGATAGATTCAACACTAGGAGACTCCTCCCCATCATATTCAACTATTAAGCAGTGGGTTTCTGAATTTAAAATGGGTCGTGTGAGCACCTCTGACGAGCCTCGCTCAGGACGGCCCGTTGAAGTCACAAGTTCAGAGATGATTGAAAAAATCCATAAAATAGTGTTGGAAGACCGCAGGTTGAAAGTGCATGAGATAGCTAAGACCTGTAGGATGTCAGCTAAATGTGTGCGAAATATTTTGCACAACCATTTGAACATGAAAAAGCTGTGTGCAAGGTGGGTGCCGCGTTTGCTAACGCTCGACCAAAAACTGCTTCGAAAAACCATTTCTACCGACAATTTGGCGCTGTATAGGCGTAATCCAAATGAATTTTTGCGTCGATTCATAACTGTTGATGAGACATGGGTCCACCACTACACTCCTGAAAAAGATTTAAGAGCAATGAAGAAGTTATCGAAGCTGTAAATCAGTATTTTGAGGAGCTTGACGAATCTACGTTTAAAACTGGTGTAACTAAATTAGAACACCGTTATGAGAAATGTATCAGCGTTGATGGAGATTATGTTGAAAAATAAAGCAAACAAAATTTTAAAACATCGTTTTTCTTGGTCAGGCCGGAAACTTTTCACCCCACCCTCGTATATATATACTAAAAATATATCATGTATGAATGTTTTGTATGTGTCAAATGGATCTGAAATATATTTATGGTATATAAGTTCACAAATAGATAAATATATATAGTAATGTATATTCAGATATACATAACATTCCTTAAATATATTCGGATTTCATATTCAAAATATATAAAACGTACATTAGTGATGCATCTTTGATAAATTTTATATATATCGTAAATGTATTTATATTTATCTATCGCATAGACTTTACTCGTATCCAAAAATTTAATTGACATATCCAATTTTTCGAACAAATTATATTTAATATACGTTTTATATATCTACCCATATGTTTTTTTATATATTTTATTTCCCAGTCGAAGTGGATTCAATTTAGAGCTGCATACAGGCCGCCCATTATCATTAGAGGGGCAGGAAACACTAGAGACAATAGTACCATCCCAAACATTAACAACACTCGCCCATACTATACAACCTTCGATTTCTGCGAGCGGCAAGCTTTTGACGACTATCTGGCGCGAGTTGAATAAACTGTTCACAGCAGAAAATATATTTCGAATTCCGGAAATTAACGACTTATCGTGTTGAGTGTTGGTTCCAAGCAATGTATAAACCCAAAACGGGTTCAAAATCAATATTTCTGGATTTTTGGAGCGGGCAATGTCTAATCGCATTTCGAAAAATAGATATGCAAGGGAAATATATTAGTTTCAACCATTCTAGCAAGTAAATATATTATACTTATCGCTTCTGTAGACACACATATTGCAATCAAACAATTCTTGCAGGTAGAACGGGAATGATACAGTCCCTGGATATTTATGGTTCTCCAATATGGAAAAACTTTGTAATTACAACGATAATATGCACGTGAGAGACGATATTGTTAAGTGACTATCTCTTAAACACAACCAATTTTCTTCTGCACGGCTTACAAACCTTTCCAAATATTCGCGGTATAATAACGGTTATGTAGAAACATAACCATTAGTATTCGAAAATCAAGTACATTGTTGGTTTTTACAAATTGCACTGACGCGTAATATTTGCGGCGAATCCGCTATTAACATTTGTCCGTAGTGTAAGAAATCCCTTGGTTTCACACTTTTTTTACGACTATCGTTATTTTAATAAGTATAACCCATAAAAAATATATAGTTCAAACCTTTATTAAATAAATAAGTGCTCGAACTATTTTCCGCAAAAGTTGTTATTAGCGAAGGCCTTATCTCGAGGGAGATTTTTTTCGTAAATACTCGGTCGTCTTGCTTTTTCCAGGAGCACGAAGTTAGCCTGGTTTCGAAAAAGCTTGATTCATTTCTACGCCCATGTCAGCGTTCACAAGTTATAGCCAAAAAACGAAATAAAAAAAAACTATTTTGTAAGGATGCGCCTTAAAAGCAGGGTTTCAGCGGAACCAACAAAATTGTATCGAATATTTTGATTGACTTCACGTTCATGTTGACGCACTTTAATTTCCACAAAATGTTTTCGATTTATCTATAGAAAAGACTTTTTTTTTCGGCGCAGCGTACGTTTATTTCGTCTATGGCAGATAGCTGAATGCTGCATGAGTTTATCTTTGTATCTATTTTCTATTGCAAGCCTAGACAAACATCGCGAATGAGCACGCACGCTTGAAATTTGGCGACACAACTGATTCCTTTTTTCTTTCTTTTGTGATGCTCTTCCTATTTATATTGGTCCCTTTACATATCCTCGGGATAGTCGGCACGGGTTGGCAATCGCACAGTGGATGCACCGGCATATTTGCCTAGATCGCTCTCGAGTATTTTCGCAAAGGAAATAAAAACCGGAACGTGAGTCCCGTGCAACCGTGGCAGCGTGCCAGGTCAACCAAAGGACCCGTTTACCGATAGCTCTTTTCCTGTCTTCCCTTTTCTATCTATCTCTTACTCTGATGGATGTCGATTCCTCTAGGGCATCGGCGAACGTAAATTGAATCGAATGCCGGAGAGCTCTCGGATAAATCCGTGAGCTGTTTATTGCCCGCTCCAAAGCCTTAGGCTGATTCGAAGCTATTTGGCAGTTTCGTTGAAAATTTGTTTATGCACAATATTAGAAGGGATGATCGATCGGATGCGGTTCTCTACATTTTCCCTTTGTCGCCGAAAATCTCTACCAAGATCGAATATTTTACAGAAAACACAAACTTTGATATACTTGGCGAGTTTTTTATAGCTAAATCAATACAACGATCAATTGATAATGGTTGATATTGTATAAAGTAGATGTATACCTACGTGACGATCCTGCTGTGTCAATGTTTATTTTATTTCTCTGCTATTTTCAGTAGCATAGTAAATTGTGAGCATAATTAAATTAATCAATTAAGCCTGATAATTTATTGTCCCATATTTATAGCCTTGATCAAGATATACGTTCGCTATAGTCCCTTATACAACTGAACGTTCTATTTATTACATGGATATTCTGTATTCACAAGTTCGACTCTTGGGAATACCGTCAATCGCGAGAATGCTCGGAGTTCGACACTTTTTCAAAATAAATGGGTCTAGATATATCCATGAAGTACGTCGATAAGAAGACTCCAAGCATACAGTTGAGTGTGCATTGAAGAGATGGCTTGTCTTGACTCAAATAATTCCGAAAGTATGACTATGTCAGTCCACGACGACGTTTATTTTCGCGTGTGAGCAGGGCGGTAGAAATCCGAGAGAACTCGATAGACGGGAAGTAGCAGCGAGGGGGGAGGGGGTGTTTGAGGGCAAAAAGATCAGTTGAACGAGAGCCGTTGAAAAATATGACGTGCATTAATGTTTGGAGTGTAAATGACGGCCATGTATCGATCTTGTGTTGTGCATGATTTTTCAGTTCACGGATCGACGTACACAAGCTGGCATGTACAATTCCCTAGATTTATGCGGGTATACGATTGTATCAGAATACGGATTAAGCTGCGTAGTGTAAATATATCCATGCGGAAGCCTTTAGTAAAAAAGTTCAAAATTATACCGTATATGACTTTCATAATATGGAGGTTTCGCGGAATAACAAATTTTAATTTCGTCGCTAGGATCATTCGTAAGTAAAAGCTCTATGCGGGATAAAATATTGACCGATGGCCTTTAAAATATGTACACAAGGCCGAGCGTTAGCTCAAGATTGCGCCAACAATCCTCGAAAACTGCTCAACAGTTGCTAAGTATATTGGGCGACCGCTAAATTGAATTCGTAATACTAAATCGGACATACCCGAGTGTAAAACGTAATTCATCACCGCCTAGCCACAAACTAGTGAAGTTATGCTTCGAATCGCCATTAGCTAGCCGTTTTGACTGCCCAGCTCCGTAACGCTTTGGTCGTCTAGTGACTGAAGATAAAAAAATTAGATAGTGACTAGATAGAAAGAAATATCTCACGGCTGTATACTATTTCTGACCTAGTCATGACGTAGTTTTTTTCTCAGCTAGTGACTGGGAACAAAAAATTAAGTGTCGTGTAGATGAAAAAAGCTTGCGGCTATACATCTACAAATTTACGTGAATTTTTTTGAACACCGTTTTCATCATTGCACCCTTTTACGATATTCTTCGCTATTCACTAATTACAGTTATGATATTGGCGCTGTAAATATTTGAATGATTCAATTTCAAATTATAAAAGAGAAACGCTTATGTGTAACGTGGTTTCGATGCCAGGAGCTCGGGGTGATTAGCTGTGACGTTGTCCACTGAGCCAGTTCTACTTGTTGAATGTTTTGAATTTTCGTCTACATGTGTTACAATACACAAAGTTGGATTATTGAAAAATGGCTGCATTAACAAATGTAAATAACATTATCGAGAACGATAATCGTATAAATAATAACCTTAAATTGTATTTGTCCGATCATTCATTCTGGCTAGTGCCGCCGCAGTTGGCTAGTGTTGGCTAAGTCATCGCGAGATACCGGTTTGAGGATTTCTTTTTATCCGCAACGCCATATCTGCAACTCAAGTTACTTAGCTACTCATGGGCCAATCGCTCGATGGAACTACACGTATTCACATAACCCTAGATTGAGACGGTATTATCGCCTATGAACTTAAAAAATTCGATTTTTTTTCATTCTCTTATAGTTTGAGGTTCTGATAGTGTGTCTCGAAAATTGTTTCATTTGAAATTCGAAAAACTTCCAAAGTTACAGAGGCTAAAGGCTGCGGTGCGTTAGGGCGCGGCAGGTAGTTATCCCCTCAACCGTTGTGTCCATTACCCACATGGAAATAAAATATATAAAAAATATATCGAAAGATACATAAAACATATATTAAATATATTTTGTACGAAAAGTTGGATGTGTCAAGTATAATTTTGGACATGATTAAAAACCTATGCGATATATAAATATAAATAGCTTCTAAGATGTACATTAAATATATTAGATATGTATGCTGAATATATGTTTAATATACTGGGGAACATAATGGAGAATGTATGCTGACATCTAAAAAAAGATACATTCAAGATGCATATAAAATATATTGAAATTGCATGACTAACGTACGCTTTATACATTTTTAATAGGATATCCGAATATTTTTAAGGTATGCTATATGTATATCTGAATATATATTACTATATATTTATATGTATATATTTACTAATATACCATGAATAGTCTGAAGATCCGTTTGAATCATATAAAATGCTCATACATGATACACTTTCGATCAATTCAGTGTATATATACATTCAACACACACACACACACACACACACACACACACACACACACACACACACACACACACACACACACACACACACACACACACACACACACACACACACACACACACACACACACACACACACACACACACACGCACGCACGCACGCACGCACGCACGCACGCACGCACGCACTCACACACACATTAGCTTTTGCCCACGGTTTTTCCCACTCTGTACCGCTTGAAAGAGTTATTTTGACTACCTGCCCACATGAAAATAAAATATATAAAAAATATATCGAAAAATATATAGAACATGTATTAAATATAATTGGTGCGAAAAGTTGGATATGCCAATTATATTTTTGGGTAAGAGTAAAACATATACAATATATAAATATAAATGCATTTAAGATACATCTTAAATATATCAAACATACAAACTGAATGTATGTTTTATATATTTTAAATATGGTTGGTTAAGCAACTTGTGTAACAGATGACGTTGCAAATGAAAAACATCTTCAAGTCGGTATCTCGCGAAGACCTAGCCGGAATAAATGATCGGACAAAAAATTGAAGGTTATGTAATCTCGTAATTCTATTCGATTATCGCTCTCTATGCGAACGCAATTAAGTATTTGATCCGACAATATTAGTTACTCTTGTAAATCCACACATTTCTCAATAAACTAACATTGTGTATTGTACGATATGCAGACGATACGAAAGTTAATTTAACAAGTAGAACTCGCTCAGTGGGGAACGTCCCAGCTCATCACTCAGAGGTTTCGGGTTCGAAACCACCTTACGGCGTGTAAGCGTCTGATATAATTTAAATTTGAACCATTGATATATTTGAACCGCAAACACCATAAACGTAATAAATGACAAGGAAAAATATCGTAAAAGGGTGCAATGATGTAAATAATGTCATAACAACATTTTTAAGAATATTTCAAGTATACTTTAAATATATTTCAAGTATATCTTAAATACACGTTGAATATATTTCAATAATATGTTAAACGTAATATGAACATATTTCAAGTATATTTTAAACGAAGTATGAACATATATCGTGTATATTTTAGATGTAGTTTAAATACATTTAAAGTACATTTCAATTATAAGTCGAATACAGTTAAAATACATTTGTAGTATATTTTGGGGGTAATTTGAGTACATTGTAAGTGTATTTTCAATATAGTTCGAATATACGTAACCGCCTATCCAACATATATATTTTTATATACATTCTGAAGATCTATTTTGGCCGAAAACTTTGATATCGCGAATATATTTTTAATGCATTTCCCGTATATATTGCATATATCTAATCTATATCTAAGATGGATAATATATATCTGAAATATATTTTACATCCATTTTTAATATATCGAAAAATATATTTTTACATATATTTTATTTCCGTGTCGGTATATATACCGGCTTGGGGAATTTCCCTATCCCTTGCAGTCCAATACCCAAAGTACCCTTACAAATAGTCAGTATACTTTTGAGCTCCAAACAAAGTAGACGTGCGTATTTAAAAAATTGATCGAAACGGCAAGTGAGGTGGTCGTGCACCGGAATCAAAATCGGCCGTCCATCGGAATCAACATCGGTCGTGCATTGGAATCATATCGGCTCGAATGCGAAACAATACGCTTAGTGTAGAGACAATGTGCGTAAACAACGGTCCAATAGACTGGCGTCTACCGCATCTAAAGTGGCGCGGACCGCCAGAGAGGAAGCGAGTACGGCTCAATATTCTTTTTTTGAAGCTGATGGAGGTGGTCTGTGTGGTCCCGGTATAACTGATTAAGGCAGTTCTGTAGTATTGCTCAAATCTTGGGAATTAGCTGAAATCTAAGTATGGTGTAGATATGACCTTCATGGACTGATGCCCAAAAATTCACTTCGATTCACCGTTTAGTTCATGAGATAATTGCAATTGAATATGGGTATTTTTGTACGCGATCCCTAAACCTAATACGTAAATCGATAGGAGTTTGTTCGCATTTCTCGATATGGGTTCTAAAAGGACCTTAGGATTTTAAAATAAAAATACACGTGTACGCAGTACTATTGTGGGATTGATTATAAAAGAATGACAAACTTTGACCGTTTCGTTACAGAGATATCGACTTATGAAAAGTGGGGAATTTATCCCACACCGAACTCGGGCCCATCTGTAACGGAATGGCAACAGTGTACACTGCAGCCAGCTGATCGGCGCGTGGTCTGGGAACTCGAAGCGTGTTTTATTCCCGATTTCTAGTAATTTTGAGACGGATGTAAAATAAATTTATTTTACAAACAAATTTAATTTGTTCAATGTATTTATCCGTGATATATATATTTGTGTGTGTGTGTGTGTGTGTGTGTGTGTGTGTGTGTGTGTGTGCGTGCGTGCGTGCGTGCGTGCGTGCGTGCGTGTGCGTGCGTGCGTGCGTGCGTGTGCGTGCGTGTGTGTGTGTGTGTGCGTGTGTGTGTAGATATAACTTGGGTTATTGCAGAGCACTCGTCGCAGGAAATATGTTAAATAGAATTCAATCCCATTCGGGTTTCCTTCACTGTTTTCCTCAAAAAATGTCTTTGTTACGAGCGAATACAATTTAAACTGTCGGCAAGATGTTGTAAATCCACACTGAAAAAAAAATTCAGTTGGTTTAACAAAATGTATCTTTAAATACGTTCAACTTGATTTTTGATTGGCATAACAAACATTTTGTTAATCTAACGATAGTTTTAGTGGTGTGAACTGTAGCTAAATAAGCTACAGTTCACACCACTAAAACTATCGTTAGATTAACAAAATGTTTGTTATGCCAATCAAAAATCAAGTTGAACGTATTTAAAGATACATTTTGTTAAACGAATTTAATTTTTTTCCCAGTGCACGACCCGATGTCCTTCGACAGCGAATTTTTGTTGCTGATCGTTGAGGTTATGGTTATTCTTATTGCGTTTAGCCACATTTGCTTGACACATGGCTGCCACAGCTTTAAGTCTTTTAGCAAGCGTCTTTTTTCTTGTAAGCTTTGCTTTGTATGGCATTTAGGTTGACATTTTCACGCTTTTTTTTTATTTATATAAAATATTTCGCGAAAGACGGATCGTAGGAAGCTCAACGCTATGACTGCAGAAAAATCACGCTGTTGCCACGATTACATCGCCGCTCTCTATACGAGTATGAGACCTATCTATGCATGAGGTGCAAATGTGTGGGACAGATAGAAGGTACGAGCTCTGTCAAAAATTTACAACCAACAGCATCGCATAGGCATTGGATGTTACTATACGCTTCGGCCGAAACGTTTGGCTCATACGTGTAACTACAGAACTACCTTAAGGGTAATTTACGCTAATTAGTTGTTATCCAGCGTAAGTTCAGCTGTATCAGTGCTAAATGTATGGCAAACTTTAAACGCGTTTTTCTCGCAACGAGATTTTGCAAGTCGGGCGCACGTTTTCTCAAAAATTATTAGACCGATTGACTTCGGGTTTTGCACACATTTCGAGGGAACCTTGACCTATAGTCTGAACTAGAATGATATCGATAGCTTGAAAATTTTTGTCTCGGTCTCATGTTTTAGTTGACAATTTTCCGGGAAAAGTTCTAGTTCGGACGATAACTAAGGTAAACGGCCCAGTTACTGACACTTCAAGAGCAGCGGTGTCGGATTTTTACTATTCATTGACGCGCGATATAGCTAAAATGAAAAGTAAAGGTTTTAACACGTGCGTTAAGGCTCCCTGAATGAGATTCACCTATTGAACAAGTGAAATAATTAATTTTTATTAATATAATAATTGTTTTAATATCGCTTCTCTGCTGCCGGGGTACCTGATACTAGAGAAACATCCATGTCGTAGTTTGTAACCCCTACGTATACCCGATTCATGACCCCCTTGACGCAGTTTGTGACCTCTACGTGTACCCGATTTATGACCCCCTTGGCACAATTCATGACACCTATGCGTACCCATTTTCTGACCCATCCGAATATCCCCATGAAAACGGGTTATATGGAAATATATGTAATTTCACGGACACACATATATATATAAACAAGTATAAACAGTAAAAAACATTCAATTAGTGCACAACTATTATATCTTCGACGCAGTCTTGAGGGATAAACTTTTTTTTCTGCCTGTCAACATTCACAATTATTAACACATATATTATAAACATTGAACAATGCAAAAAAATATCAGCAGCATTAAGTAACAAAATATTTTGAATACTAGATTTCCACAAATTTTAATAATTTGTTAATAATTTAATAATAATGAATGTTTAAATCATTGTTAATAATTTAATTAATTTATTATATCACGGCAAATTAGAATAAATAAACAAAAAATGGTTCGACGCAGCAGGTGACAAGTCGAGGGTCAACAACTACAACACAGCCTCAATTATGTGACGTAGTTATTAACACCACGGATTTAACCAAATATCTGACCAAAAGTTAAATTATTTTTTATCTCACCGACAGTCTGGTTCTTGCTGAATATGTCGATACCATTTTTATGTCGGTTTATACTTACAGGACGAACAAATTTCCGATTTACGTAGATCGTCGCACTTGCTATCAGCGTCTAGCACGGCCGCTGCGGAGCCACTGAGATGCGTGTTACACTGTTCACTGGTCAATTTCGATTATAAAATATTTCATTAAAAAAAGTGTGTTTGTCCAATAATTAAAAGTGAAAAACGCTCTTTAATTAGTCGATAATTTAATTATTATTCGACAAAAACTATATTTATGGCAGTCAAAACTTTGCCGTCTGGATCATAATCTGGGAAAGGGTCAGAAGCTGGGCCGTTTACCTTACATTAAGACGGAATGACACCTTATCGCGGTCGGTATGGTAGAACAATTATAGATTCCCAAAAATCTCTGAAACGGCTCTTCAGATCCCGTCGAAACTTTGCCAAACGACGTCAAATAGATAGACGAATAGCCGTCTGCCCTTCAAGTTTTCTGAATTTGAGAAAAAAAACTAAATTGGCTTATGATAAGACAATCTACATTTTTTTCTCAAATTCAGAAAATTTGAGGGGCTGACAGCTATTCGTCTATCTATTTGACGTCGTTTGGTAAAGTTTCGACGGGATCTGAAGAGCCGTTTCAGAGATTTTTGGAAATCTATAATTGTTCTACCATACCGACCGCGATAAGGTGTCATTCCCTCTTAATGTAGATTTTTAAAAAATTGTTCTTCTGTTTCAGCCGACTAGGATGGCCGCAACCCGTTCGCCTGATTGGACGAACGTCTCACGCCACGACCTGCATAACAGCGGATAACTCGTATAGATTTCAATAAAGTATTTTATAAAATTTTGTGTTGCTAGTTGAAACATGTCTTAATATGCTATATAACAGCACTGTAGGTTTGATAGTTTTCGCAAAATTAATTCCTAGAAATGACTTAAAAAACAAGCTTCTAGACGGTAATACCACCTTAAAAACATGGAGGTTTCACCTGCGAATTTTTCTTGCAGATACTCTGAAACATTAAATTAATTAATTTCATTGCGCTTTTGAACATAGTCCGTGCAAATATTCCGCATGAAATATTTTCACAATATCTTCCATGCAATGAAACGTCACCGTTTAAAGCTGAAATTGAGTTTGGCTTTGCTCGATTTTGCTTTTCGGCCGCAATCGTACTATTTCTAATAGAAAACGATTACAACATATTCGTGTGAAATGTATTTTTTGTATAATATTTGATTTCCTATTAGCATTATGTTTATAAATATTTCAATACTCATTTGCTCCAATGAGCATCCTTATGAAAGTGTATTCGCCCAATTCTTCAAAAGGCCTTTTACTTGAACCTTCACGACTTTTTTTTCCTTTTCGGGGATTTTTTCTACTCGAATAGCAATACAATTATTGCCCGCTGCGAGCAGATACAGTCGAACCTCGATATAAAGAATCTCTATCGAAGTTCGTTGCATCGAGTTCCTTAAAATCTTCTTTAAAAAATATATATTAGTACTATACATATAGGGATATTTTTTAAGGAAAGAAAGGTTTAAATTAAATCAATGTTTACAGGCAATTGGCAATTAGAGCATAATTTGGATTATTATGTCGTTGCATCAAGGTTTCCGGTGTCTATCGGAAGGGAATGAACAAATATTCGTTATATCTTCGTTACATCGAGGATTTCGTTATATCGAGGTCCGACTGTATCTGACATTGCAAAATAACATCTATCACAGGGAATCGTCATTCCAGTCGGTGAACGTTGTCAGAAACAATGTGTTCACTCTATCGCACTATTCTGTCCTATAAATACTACAAAAACTAAAGACGCATTGCATATAAAATGTGCTTACTCAGTCGAGCACGTTTTAATTATGATGTAAACTTAGTGAACACTAATTTTTTGAAAATGTATTTTTTTCGAATGTATACTTATATGAGTAAATTTTATTTTAACTTAAATTTAGAAAATGCGAAATCGTGACACCTTTCCTTCCCAATTTATTAAAAATATTAATTGCAAAATAATATGTTCAGATTTCACTCTCGCCCGATTTACACTGAATTTCTACTAACTTGCATATTGGGCCTCGCATTTCTCGCGTAGACGTCTCACTTCATACTTCCCTCCATCATTTTCGTATCTGCGACAATATACGAGCACTATAGGCGCAGATTAGTAACTCCCCGTGCGGAAATTGAACTAGGGCTTTGGTCGGGCCCATATAGAATTTCCCTAACTTTAATAGGGCCCTAATCGGGTAGCCTCACATGGGCCCTTAGTGGCCGGTCACACTTTGCTACTGAGGGCCATTAAAGGCAGAATAATGAGGGCCTTCAAGGATGCCTAATCGACGCCTCATGTAAACGATGGTGTGCCCATGAGTTATCCCTGTCAATGTATATGCTCACGTGTATGTAAATGTATGTGTTTCTGCGTATATGTGTCCATTTATATAAGGTCACGATACACTGCCAAATTTCTTATTTTATTTAAATAGGACCTATTTGAACGAGATAGGTTTTTTCCTTGTCCCACGGCCTACTACGATCTTACTTGTTTAAAAGATATTTTTTTATTCGTTTCAGCTATTCTCTTTAAATATCAAATATATTCGAATCGAATAAATAAAGATTTGATTCAAACAATTGTTTATTTGCTTACAATGTACACTGTAAATCTAAGTGTAGTATGTGCAGAAAATATTTCATGAATCCAAAATGAAATTAAGCACTCAATTGAGAGTTTACCACAACGATTTTGTATCGTAATTCGTCATGCCATGGCCTTTCGGAATGATTTTTTTTGAAGAAAATATTTCACCTACATGGGTATTGAACCTAGTACCTACCTGCTCATAGCTACGCACGCTGCCCCTATGCTACCGAGTACTTTTAACATCTTAGTTGCAGATATAGCCTAAGAGACCAAATTAATTCCTATAATTATTTGCAGTATCACATAAACTATATCAATTACTTAATATCATTATGATAATTAGAGAGTTTTATCGAATAACATGAGCATAACATATATATATATATATATAATAAGAATTATGTATATAATATATAATTCCTCTCTCTCTCTCTCCACCCTCTCTACCCCCACACCTCGTTGATATGAGTGTTGCAATAAAGACAGACTAATAGTTCAATCAAATAGAAAAATGGTTGACTCTACAAAAATTCTAATTAATTAAATTTAATTAAAATTTAATTAAAATTCAAAAAAATCAAATAGATCCTTTTAGCGAATTCAAGTAATTTTTTTTCTTGAACAGATGAAACCGAATCACAGATTTATTAGGATTGAATAAGATATTTAGTTATTGGACGATATTAAATATATTTTGATTTGAATAAATAAATATATTTAAAACAAATAATTCCAAAAATGGAATGCAATAAGAAAAATTTGATTTCACGGGAAATCTAGCTAATTCAAATTGTAATAAATAAAAAAGACGCGGTTAGTTAATATCAATAGAATTTCTCTGTCAGTGTAGGTGTTTGCTTTGCTATGTAATAGATAACGTTGATAATTTTGAATGCAACTTGAGCAAAATAAATTACTTCCCCTTCGGAAATGACCTTGGAAAAATAAACCGTTCTATTGGAAGTCCAAATAGGTATCTGGTTCAATTTTGTCGCAGACAGATTGAAAAAGACAATTTCTTTGAGCGGCCAAGAGAAATTCCTCTGAAATTTCAGTTACGAAAAAGGTGAATAAAGCCGAGAAAATAACTGCCGAAACATTGATTTTTAATAATAGCACTACAATTAGCACTACCACGCCAAATAACGTTGTGATTTTAAGCAATGGATGTGTAGTAGAAATTAGACAAATATTCGGATCCAATCAATGTCTAGAATCTTTTTTGTTGGAAGGTAATATCTGGAAAATGAAAACAGATCTGTTGACTTATCCTACACAATCGGGTAAAGTTCATGAGTGGAAAATACCATCAAAATCTTCGGAAGAAATCATTTTTCATATGGAAAGTATTCGGCGAAAAATAGTGACTATAGAAATGTAAAAAAAAACCGAATGGGATTTTTCAAACATACGCGCTAGCATCACTCCATGAGTGAATAAGGCAGTAAGAATAAGATGTATTTTTTTTAAGAATTTGTAAATGCGATATGTAATAATTTTTAATGCCCTTACGTTTTTATCCTATTTTTACCTATTATCGAATAATTGAGTGTAGTAATTAACATACCACAAACGATTTAGTCCAATCTATGTATACTGGTCCGTTTTCTAAAATGCCCAAATCTGGCCCTATTGTGGCAATCCCTGTCGGGATTGCCATAATAGGACCCGCAAAGGCCCTTATTATGCCAACCCCTGGCGGGATTGGCATATAAGGGCCTTCAAGGGCTTATTTGAGGCTTCCCTGATAAGGAAAGCCTCAAATAAGCCCTTAAAGGCCCTTATTTTTATGAGGGATGTCCTGTCAATTTTCCGCACGGGTCAACATGATTTGATCCTTCTAGTATAACTACTCGGCCTTTGATGTTTTCTTTATCATTTTCTGAAATTTTAAGGTGCTTAATCTCTCGGCGGTTTTTCCATACGATAGCCGTTTTCGACTATAAATGAGTCTAATAAATACGCTTTGTATGCAGCCATTAGCGAGAAATCGTTTACATCATGAAACACGATAGCGCCTTCGTGTTGCGGCGCGCTCTTCCCACAAAATAAATCTACTGCAGTAGTGTTAGTAGTGGCTAACAATATTGGACCAGTATATCGCCAAAAATTGATCACGGGCTGTCCGATGGAATGCAAAATTGATGGTAGGTCGGAGTTGATAGTTCTTCATACACCAGTCATTTGATGTAGACGTGGGCTGTCGGTTAATGATATAGGCCGAAAATCTAGCGTATGCTGCCAAAGGTTGGACATTATTTAAAGCTAAAGATGGTCTAAGGTTGGCTGTTATTCATACGGCGATTTTTGTTTTCAGCATAGGCTGCTGCAGTTATCAATTTCGGCTGAATACCGGGCTTATCCCGCGCTATGCTCCTGTTGTGAGCATTGCAAATTTTCTAATGAGTAAGTCAACATTGAGGGGGAATGATTTTTTTTCAACGCGATCTGTTGGTGTCTGATAACGAGATCATTTTTAGTCGTGGTTGTAGCAGCCTTAACCCTCCAATTACTATATATATATTAAGGAGGCACCATTTTTTCCTTTGCAGCCTATTCTCTTCGAGTATACGACGTCTGCTCGTATATGTACATGCACATACATACCCATGCACCCGCATACACGCGTTGACACATGGATACGTCCGGGTGCGCGCGCATGCGTGTTCGTGCGCGCACGCGTATCTATTTTTGTCTGCGGGTGTATGTATACATGTATACCAGGTGTATGAATGCATCTAGCGCACCATTACTGATAGAGCGCGAAATTGGCGGTGAACTAATTACACTCCTTGACGAGGTCGTGCTCTGGAAAACCACCGACAGCATCAGCAGAGGCAAGAGCCTGCAGTTTACTCCAAATTGCAGTAGGACGTTGAAACATCCTTCGCATTCGCGCGAGAAGCATGCGCAGTTTACTATTTCGTTTTCTGTGCTACTCTCTCTCTCTCTTTCTCTTCCACTCGTTTATTTCCCCTCTCTTATTTTTCCTCTTTTATTCCTCTCTATATCTTGCTCTCTGTTTACTGACCGAAATCACTCGAGTTGTACGATTGTTTTTGTGGCAATTGCTTTCTCATTAGTGTACCGAGAAAACGACTCCTTCGGTTGTTATCCCTCTGCTGCTCCCATCCTTTACCCTTGCCGATCCGTCGCATTCAATACCACCCACGACAACCCAATTCTCCGTGCGCGCAAATACGTTTATACGTGCAGCGGAAAAAAGATGATGAAAATTGGAATTTGTGTATGGTTTTTTTTTCACCTTATATATCTTGTACTACTAAAGGATTTAACCGGGATTTAGATAGAAGTTATTTAAAAAGATTCATATTTTTTTACGGATATTTTCAAATGTTTTGCATTAGCACGGTTGTGGAAAAAAAAAATAAATTGAGTGGCGCCAAACTCATTTTCAGCTCTGTACGGCGACGTTTTATTGTGATATCGTGAAAGTCTTTCATGAGGAATACTTTTACGGAACCGGATTGAGTTTTACGAAATAATCCACGCCAATGGATAAGAAATTCGCCTCTCATTTATCCGACATTATGGGTCTCAATTATTTTTATTTTGCATTACAATCTTCAAAACTGACATATGTAGGAAAATGTACATTTTCTATGCCCTCATATTTTCTTTATCGAGGATCGCTTAGTCTTTCAAGTACTCTACACGGTTAAGTAATGACTCTTAAGGGAAAGTTCTGCCTTGCTGGGCCAAAGAATGTTCGATTTTTCACCAATTTTTAATGCAAAAAGTATTAAATATAGAATATTTATATTTGGTATGATGACTATGCGGTCTTTATTGAAGATCAAAATATTTTTTAAAGTTTGACAAAACATGGTGGTGGGAGTGGGAGGAGCCACGTCTGTCGGTGCGCGGGCGATGACATTTTTTACTTGCGGAAGGCCTAAGTCCCGGACAGGTGATTTGAAGCAAAAAAACAAACATATTTTTACTTTGAACAATATTGTGTATAAGTTAACCTAGAATTAAGAAGAAAAATTGAAAAATAAAAAATAGTGAGCAAAAAACGGAAAATTTTTGGGAAAAAAAACAAACTTCCTCCCGATCGCTCATTATAATTTATTTTTCAATTTTTCTTCTTCATTCTAGTTCAACTTATACACAATATTGTACAAAGTAAAAATAGTTGACAATTTCGCCGCTAAACGGCTGTCATTGTTCCGGCGTTTCTCACAAACGTTCGCCGAGGCACGCGTTAACTTTATAAACAGCCTCTACCCTAGATTGGGATCTAGGGGAGACGTCGTTTCTTTGTAGAGGCGCTGGATGTTGGAACATGCAGCGCCTCTAGGGCAGGGTACAGTGGCACAGCCCTACCAACGAGTCTGTCACTGTACCCGCGACGAAACGCTAAAGTTCTTTTCTTGCCTCCTCCCTTACTGATCTTACAGAATCTGGGCAACGATCAACAGCCACGGAAATAGAGAGCCACCGGCCATCATCACCACCGCACCAAATCTCTAGAAATCGTTATCCAGTTTGAAAAAGTGGAGCTGATCTTGGCATTTCCGAAGTGCTGCCATACCGACGAACCTCGTAACCATCAATCAATGGCCCCTATACATCTCTTGACCGTTTTTTCCTGTCATAAATCCAGGGCTAGTTAAGGTTATTGCCTCACTCTTTATGTAAACAAGTAATATAAGTGAATGAAATAAATACGCCATAAATTAGCAAAGGAACAGTAACTTCTGAATATTATTTCCATGAATTTCCCGAACGAGAATATTCAATAAGTGCATGAATCGGTACACATGTGTAAGCTTTCCGATACAGCAATATATGTATCATATTCCGCATTACGCATCGCGCTTTCTGGTAGAAGATCAATACACGATTCTCGACTAGTTCATCCTGAAGGAACAAAGCTGGCAAATTCGAGTTCTCTATTGGCGGATATTGTAGCTAAAAACAAAAGTATCGCAAAGTACACATCTATGTGCCAGCGAAAGGCGTCCAGGGAACTTAATGGAAAAACCTCCAGTTCGAATATTCCGGTACGTTCCAGTTTCAGTAGTTAGTGCTACGAATTTTGAAAAAAATTACCCGCAACGAGAACAGGATAGTAGAGATATTTTCGGGGTTTGGTGTTATAATAACTCGCATTCGACTAGTCAGCAATTAAATTTAGACGGGCAGGTTTCCGAAAAGCCGGCATCGTGCGGCGTAACTTGAAAACTATGAGGTTTGGAATATTTCGCCTACGGAGTAAACAGGTGTATTTTGTTATTTTAAACTCACTACAATTTTTAAAGACTTTTCTCCCAATACATCTTTTGTATCGCTATTTTTGGTCCACAGTCGACGATTTGTCTCATTGATTTATTGCCGTTACTCTGAAATAAAGATGTTTTAATGAAAATATCAAAAAGAGGAAAGGTACATAATTTAATTTGTGGCAGGGTGCATTGTCTAGTTGGAATTTAATGGATTCGGCGTTATCATTCCGAAGAATCTTCGCAACCGACGATCTCAATACATTTTACAGTACTTCTCAGAGTGCATTCGCCTTTCACAAATAAACATTTCATTCACACTACTTGCCGCCATACAACCCCATACCATAACGCTGCATCCTCCGAATTTTATGGTTGGTACGACGCACTCTGGATGGTATTCCTCACACGCCCTTCTTCTTACGAAAGTTGGACCAGAGGTGCCGAAAATCTGGAAATTTCACAAAAAATTCGTATCTCAGGAACGATAAAAATTATCTCCAACACATGATGACTTATAAAATGAATTGGTTTCGCAAATAAAAGCAATGAATATGTCATACTTACTTCAAAGTTACATTCGTCTGACCATATGATTTTGACCCAATCTTCTTCGGCAAAATGGTGATCATTTTTAGCCCACATTAAACGCAATTTCTTATTTTTTTTAGCGCGCCACCGTTATTTTCGAGCCTTGCATCCTCTCAAGCCAGCCTTCTTGAGCTTTCTTCGTACTGTTAGGGCTGAAATATTTTGTTCCGTTTCGTTGTTAGGTTCAGCAGCCAGATCCGGCCTTTTTCGTCAATTTTTTAACGCAGTTCTCCCTAATGTTCGATCCTGCCGGGATGTGGTGACCTTTTTTCTTCCCGATCTTCTTCGATTCAAATTACTGCCAGCCATTCTCATTCGTTTAATTTCATATTGGTCAGCACAATGCGAACAATTAACTTATTTTGCTATTTGTTTCTGGGATTTCCCTGCTTCAAACATCATTTGAACTGTCATACGGTTAACCAGAGTGGGCTCACGTTTTTAACCATTTTTTGATACTCGCGAATATGTTTTTCGCAGTTTGAGGAAAAATTAATGAAACAGTAAAAAACGAACGCTAAGTAATCCAAAAATCCGCTCAAAAACATTATCGGTTATTTTGACTTATAGAAAAAATCTGATTTACCTTGTAATTATTTTTTATTTTAATTATAGCAGTAGTTTTAATCTAGTTTTCTAATTTATCAAAGGTATAAAAAGGGAGATAACATTTTTTGAACTAGCCAAGCCAGTTTACTAGAAATCTTGTACATAAAACTGTTAAACCGTAGGAATCATATTTTTCCAAATATTTTATATTTATTGACAAAAATCATATTACTATTATAACATAAAATTGATATCTCCATTATATATAACAGTACAACGCATGTACCACACAAGTACACTGGGAATGCTGTGAAACGACTTGGCGGGTATGATTAAGAAAAAAAAACTCGGGAAGGCATAACATTTTTCGTTCCACCGCCTAGAAAAATAACTATTTCGACAGTATGTATATTGTTTTTAATATCAATATATTAATATTAATATATGATTATATTAATTAAGGCGTTATTTCAGGATTTCATTTGGGCAAACCGAAAAGTAGTAGGCAGTGTAGTGGTATCTTTTAGCTTTAAATTATCATTTTTAATTTCCAAAAATATTCATTAACATTGCTCCTGTAGGAAGTCTCCTGGAGGTCCCCGAAAAAAAGTGTCCGGCGGTGTGCAAAGTATCTCCGGTTTGGATTATCTAAAATGGAAAAAAAAACAAAAAGATTCTTTTAGAGGATAGATGAATCCAGGTATGGATCGAAGTAATAGTCGAAATTTTACTTTTCGACAAAATGGTGGCTCCGGAAAGAAACAATTTCGATTTTCGACCAATTTTTTTTTGTTAAATCGTTGAAAAAAAACAGAAATAATTAACGGAAATCTTTTTCCTTCGATCAATACCTGAAGAATACATCTGACAAGGTTATATTAAAATTGCAAACCGATCGGTTGAGCCGTTTTTGAGAAATCGTGCTCACCGCCTTTGAAAACACCGTTTTGAGATAAACGCGTTTGAAGTTTCCCGCGCTTACTCTGTAGCGCTCCGAGCGTCCTTACAAATATGTGTGTGTTTCCGAGAATATTCGCTGGATCGATTTGAAAATTTCAGGCAATATACTCACATATTTGTACATTCCGAAAATGCAATAAAAAAATCTTTTTTTTTTTATTTCTAACTGCTTATAACTCTTTTTTTGGGAGTCTGTGAATGCGTTGACGCACTATCGATGGGCCAGTGCCCATCGGTAGTGGTAGGCTCGTGGTGGTGTTCCGTCGAGTGTGGGACTTGGCGACTACTCAACCGTCCCTACCCACTAAACACATATCTCCCTGTACGCCCGACACCAGCCTGGAACTGTTATTCACATTAAGACGGAATGACACCTCATCGCGGTCGGTATGGTAGAACAATTATATATTCCCAAAAATCTCTGAAACGGCTCTTCAGATCCCGTCGAAACATTGCCAAACGACGTCAAATAGATAGACGAATAGCTGTCTGCCCCTCAAATTTACTGAATTCGAGGAAAGAAATGTACATTGGCTTATCATAAGCCAATCGAGTTTTTTTTCTCAAATTCCGAAAATTTGAGGGGCAGACAGCTATTCGTCTATCTATTTGACGTCGTTTGGCAAAGTTTCGACGGGATCTGAAGAGAGGTTTCAGAGATTTTTGGGAATCTATAATTGTTCTACCATACCGACCGTGATGAGGTGTCATTCCCTCTTAAAATCCGTTTTTTACTCGTGTCTGAAATCCTTTTCTGTTATCGCCTTCGTTTAGTCTTCCAGGCATCCATCCATTCTTGTGCTCCGAAGGAGCACAAGAATCGTTACGTAGTTAGCGATTAGTCGCCAATTTCCGTGTCCGCCGTCATCAGTGTCGTCACATTGTTCGGTGTGATCGGTCCTAGTACTGTCTCCAGTCTACGTCTTTGCTTGGTCCAATGCTCGCACACGAAAAACGTGTGCTCTGCATCGTGCCGAGTTCCCCTGCAGTACTTACACCCAGGAGAAGCCAGTCTGTTCATCGTGCAGAGATACTTGCGGAAATACCCGTGTCCAGACAGGAACTGGGTCAGGTAGAAGTCCACCTCCCCAAATTTCCTCTCCTTCCACGAGCTGATTTCCGGTATCAGTCTTTTTGTCCACCGTACGTCCTCGTTTGCCGTCTATCGTTTCTGCCATAGCTCGAGCGTTCTTATCCGTTCCTCCGTCGCAGCGTTTTCCCTCCCAGAAAGTCCATTGCGGCGATGCGTATAACCCGTTAGTATATGAATATATTATTTTATTACGAAATGCAAAAATAATATTTATTTTTGCATTTCGACTAAAAACAATCAATATTTTCCATTTCCAGAGACTGGGAAGCGAAAAACATAGATTTCTTCGCAGTGGTCAGAGGCATTAAAGAATGTATATTTCTCGCTATACAGGAGCCAATTCATAAACTTTTCTCACGTCAACGGAAAGCAATGAAAAATGTTTATCCATAGAGTCATACATTTTGAATTGCCTTTGCTCGATGTGAGAAAAATGCATAGACTGAATGCTCAATATCTACACTCAGAAAAATGATTTATTAAGGACAAGGAAGTTTGTCTCCCGGCGAATAAGTTTTCTTATTCGTATGTCGGCCTACTACGATTTCATTAACAGCTAAGAATTTTTTTAAATTTAAGTTTACGTTTAATATTTACTAAATATTTTTCTTAACACCTAGTAGGATATATAAGTTAGAAGAAAAAGTTGTTTTATATCCGACAAATAGAGTTTTTCTTAACATCTAATAGGATTCTTCATAATCCCCCAGCTGGTTTTTTCCGAGGAATTGTGTCATTTTCTCCGTCATTATTTTCTCACTTGAACGTTTTTTTCTCACTTTATATTCTTACTTACACTTCAATCATTCCTCACTTTCGAGTTTCTCACTTCTGAAACGCAACCCTGACACTTGTGCCAAAAGCATTGGCATAGGAAGAAACTACATTGTAAGCGTATGCGTGAGCTACATCTGTCGAGCGGTCTGCTGTCGGGCCCGTCTCGTTGAAGGGCAAAGTGCGCATGCGCGCATTAGTATCATAGTCGCGAAATAAGAGGTTTTCGTGATTGGAAAGTAGTATTTATTTAATTTGAGGAAATCTTTATTCAATTGTTCTATCTTAAATATGGCTTTTAATTGATGTGAAAAATCGGTACGTAAAAAAAACATATTTAATGTCGCCGAAGAAATACTGTAGTTACAATCACATAAAAACTGTCCCCATACGAGTAAACATTTATTAATTTTTAATTAATTATGTTCTAATGTGCCAATTCATTAGAACATAATAAATCTTTTTTCTGAGTGTAGGAATGTAAAAATTTCAGTGTCTCTAAAGATACAAAATGTTAATTGTTTTTAAGTAATAGAATGGACGGTCGAGGGGAGATGTGGAATCGGAGGTAGAACAAAGTTGAGGCAGATTAGGGCACGTAAAAAGGGGAACACCCTGTACGGCTGGAACAAACCGATAAAAAAAACACTACTCGTCATAGCAATCATAGAATTCGCGCTTGCATAAGTTTGAACTGTGATGAAGTTTACAATGCTACAGTGTGGAAAGTAATTTATTACGATGTTAACTAATCTTATATAAGAAGTCGTCATACTTTTGTTCTATGTTGTGCACTAAAAATTGGTGTGGAAAACTTTATTCAAAGTTTATTCAATGCTTTTCAATAGAGCATTTTTGGAATAGATCATTTTCGATATACTCCAGTGATAAACTAACTATGCGATACCGTACGAGTTCGTTGGTCATATCATTTATTTCCAATTTTTACGACTATTCTTCTGGCAAGGACGTAATAGTTCCCCGCTGCTACGAGAACCGAGAATTTTTTCGCATAAAATTCTCACTGTGTGAATGAACGGCACGACAAAAATGGAATACGGAAAAAGAGACATTGTATTGCGAGCGATAAAGCTCGGCGTCGAGTGTTTCGTTTCGCTGCGCAGCTTTTTCCTCTTACCCCCCCCCCTCCGCGCCCCCCTCTCTCTCTCTCTCTCTCTCCTCTCTCTCAATCTTCCGCATAAGCACACGCGTCTCATCAACTATAAGTCCCTCGGACTTCCCTGCGGATCCCAGAAGGGAAACAGGAAAAGTGTGAGAGACGCGTGAGGGAAGTCTAAAATTACAATCCGACACGACAATGTCTAGAGCTCGTCTATCCTTTTCTCCGTGTCTGTCGTCTCTTTCAAACTCACGCGTACGTCTCTCGCCTTGCGTCCTTCTCAGAAAAACGTATAGGGTACGAGAATAGTACACCGTGCCACCCTCTTATAGTGAGTTTTGTCGTAAAATTACCAAGGGAGGCTTCTTTACGTTAAATTTCTTTTGCTCTTCGTTAAAAGGTCTCTTTCCCTTTTCCACCCGCTTTCACGTGCGCTGCATTTCGATCATCCTCCCACACTAATCCTGTCTATGTACCTACGTAAGAGCTTTAAAAAAATCTCGTTGTAGTAGGATCTAATTCATTTCGAGAAATAGAAATATTAAACCTGAAATCGTCGGTTTTACAACAAAACCTTTTTGATCATTATGTAGAGAAAGACCATTAAAATTAGAAGGGCGCACATTGCTTCTTGATGTCTTTATCTCGCTCACAATATTTTTCCCAAGAGCAAGTAGTTTTGACAACAATGAGTTTTTCACAAAGAAGATTTAGCGAGGAAAAAGTAGCGAGGTAGCAGGGTACAAGTGTTTAATTAGCACAATTCTTTTCAATCTCTTTTCTCGATCACTGCATAAAAATGCCTGTCCACTTGAGAGGAAATCTCTCAAAAATCCCTCTCGAGAGCAGTACTCGCCAGTGCGTTACTGTGGCCAGTGATGTCACTGCCTGCGAGCAAGCCCTCAGGCAGTAACATCTTACTCGCTGACAGCGGACCCGTAAGAGCTTGCTCTCAAGTACACAAATTTGAACGTGCTGTCTGATAGTTATTCGCAACGTTTCAAAGCCAGTTCGAATTGTGACAGTACTCTCATCAGAAGTATGACTATGGGACGACGCAATTGGACCAAAGGAGGTGCGCGTGCACGAATCGATGAATACAAAAACAATCAAATGCTTTGGAATATGAAATGTGGTGAATACCACAACAGGGAATTAAAAAATGAGTGATTTCCAAATTTGCATAACGATCAGAATGTATCGCAGTATACTGTAACCTCTTTAATCGGCACAGCGGCAGGATCAGCTCTGTTTCGCACAAGCAAAAACAGAGGTTGCGAACCACCCACTCAAGCGGACTGTGCGCAGCTGGGGTAGCTGATTGCAGTACCCCCCGAAGCCCTTTCTTATTGTCTAGCATGGTTCGAGCATCACGTTAGGGCCTGGCGCTTTTCCCCCCATGCGCTACGCCGATCGATATTCGGTACACAGTGGGGGGGGATTGCATCTGTGGAGGTTCCATTTATGGAAGTTCCAGTGTAATTGTTTTCGACGGGATTTGTTATTGGCGTTAATTTTTTACCTTTTAAACGTTTTTTGAAGGGATTTTATATCTTTTTGAAAGGAAAGAATTCTTATTTCTTTTAGCTTCAATCCAAAGAGAAGTGAATTTCAAATTCACTGTTGATTGTTTTTAGTTACTGTAAGACAAATACATATTTTTGCTTTTCGACTAAAGAGTATCAACACTTGACATCTCTAGAGACTGCGGAGCCAAAAACATGGATTTCTTTGCAGCGATCGGAGTCGTTCACTCGGTATAGAAAAGCGCATCCTTAAATTTATCTCACATTAACTCAAGGCAATTAAAAATGTATATCCATGGAAATATAATTTTTTTATTGCCTTCGTTTGATGTGAGACAAATTCATGGACTGGCTTCTCTATATCTAGAAGTTTGAGGTTTTCGATGTCTCCGATCGCTGCAAAGAAATCTATGATTTTGGCTTCGCAGTCTCTAAAGATAAAAAATGTTCATTGTTTTTAGTTAATGTAAGCCAAATACATATTTTTGGCTTTCCAGTGCCTAATTATATGAGCATTTTATTGTTTATTTTACATAAACTAAGAGCAATGAATATTTCATATCTTTAAAGACTACGAAGCGTGGATTTTTTTGCAGCAATTGGGACATTGGAAATTTTATATTTCTCGT
Organism: Ophion obscuratus; assembly: GCA_964007375.1. NCBI lineage: Eukaryota > Metazoa > Arthropoda > Insecta > Hymenoptera > Ichneumonidae > Ophion > Ophion obscuratus. The sequence goes on along the minus strand of OZ023315.1, from coordinate 56,934,134 downwards.
TATACAGGGGCCAATTTCTGAATTTTTCTCACATCAACTGAAGGCAATGAAAAATGTATATCCGTAGAGCTACACGTTTTTATTTGCCTTTGGCCGATGTGAGGAAAATGCATAGACTGGCTCCTCGATATCTCGAAATATGAGGTTTTCAGTGTCTCCGGTTGCTGCGAAGAAATCCATAATTTTGGTGTTGCAGTCTCTAAAGATATAAAATGTTGTTTGTTTTTATTTACTGTAAGACCGACAATAGAATTCTCGTGTAATCAGGAACTAGAAAGCCCAAAATATGTATTTGTCTTATATTAAATAAAAACAATCAACATTTTATACCTTTAGCGACTGCGTAGCCAAAATCATGGATTTATATTTCAGCGCCTTGAAACCTGTGGGTATACCTTTTTTCGTTGTATTTAAACAATGAAAAGTTTATTTTTATTGCTCACACTTTGTATTACCCGCAAATTAGTTATACTTACTCATAGGTGAAAATATGGATTTTTTCTTACCTATGTTCAATGCAAGACGATTCCATGTTTTTGCCATTTTAGTCTTTCCAGGGCAAATTATAAGCTTGCGGTCCTATTCTCAATTGCGATTTTTTTTGGAGGTTTGGATATGAGACACGATGAACTTTTGTCAAATTAATTTTTGGCCCTAAAGCGGGCCCGTTTGTTCTTCATATTCGATTAATTCTATGAATCGGTAATTTGCGGGCGGGGATCCTTCGTTAAATGTTTTATTCGTCCTAAAAAGGGCCGTTTCGTTCACGCTTAAAAACGCTCTAAACGTGACTAAAGATTAGTGCTGTACAAACGCCTCACTATGTACCATATTATATTGTATGTACCAGGTGTGTAAGTATGAAACCGGAATTTGCCCATAGGTGGCGCTAGATGTCGATGCAGTTACCGACACATCACGTCAACGGTGTCTTGTTATTGTATTGATATCCGACAAAGATTACCAACTCACAATAACACGAGTTTCATTCAGTAGCATTAGTTTATTAGAGATAAACATGTCGAGTTTTGTGCCAACAAATTATGATTTGCGGACAGCACTACTTTTCTGTTTTCATCTGAAGAAAACCGCAGCCGAATCGCATCGAATGCTTGTGGAGGAGTTTGGTGAGCATGCTGTCGGTAAAACACAGTGTTTCGAGTGGTTTAAATGGTTCAACAGTGGCGATTTTGACGTGAGGAACGAAGAACGTGGAAGACCACCGAAAAAGTTTGAAGACGCTGACCTGCAAGTCTTGTTGGACGAAGACGACGCTCAAACACAACAACAAATGGCGGATCAGTTAAAGGTGACCCGAGAAGCCATCTCCCTTCGGTTGAAAGCCATGGGAAAGATACAAAAGGTGGGGAAATGGGTTCCACATGAACTCAACGAAAGACAGCAGGAAAACCGCAAAACATCATGCGAAATGCTGCTCGCCAGGTTCAAAAGAAAGTCATTTCTCCATCGAATTGTGACTGGCGATGAGAAGTGGATATATTTCGAGAATCCTAAGCGCAAAAAGTCATGGGTTACTCCGGGTGAACCATCAACATCGACGGCAAGACCAAACCGCTACGGACGAAAGACAATGCTGTGTGTTTGGTGGGATCAGAAGGGCGTAATTTACTATGAGCTGCTGAAACCTGGGGAAACTGTCAATACTCAACGCTACCGACAACAAAGGACCGATTTGGATCGAGTTTTGCGTGGAAAACGACCAGAATACTAACAAAAACAACACAAGATGATTTTGCTGCATGACAATGCACCAGCACACAAAGCAAATCAGGTCCAGGAAACGATAAAGTCGTTTCGTTGGGAGATTCTTCAGCACGCGCCTTACTCGCCGGACCTTGCCCCATCCGATTACTAGTTGTTTGCATCGATGGGACACGCACTTACTGAGCAGCGCTTTACTTCTTACGAAGATTTACGAAAATGGCTCGATGACTGGTTTGCCTCAAAAGAGCAACAGTTCTTTTGGCGCGGAATCCACAAATTGCCAGAAAGATGGGAAAAATGTATAGATAGCGACGGACTATACTTTGAATAAGTTACTTTGTATCATATCATTACAATAAACGTGTTTTTTCTGTACAAAAATTCCGGTTTCATACTTACACGCCTGGTACACTAGCTGACGTACTCGGCTTCGCTCGGGTCCGTACGATATTCACTATTTCTCACTATGCACTTCTTTTTCGCACCCGCACTGTTACGACCAAGTGTGGATTTCCTTTTCGGCATTGTGAAAACGTCACATTAATCTCTGTGATATTCAAGTACGTAAGTAAAGTCGTCTGACCACAAAAACAGAAACAGTCGACTCGACGTATCGAGTGGAGCGCGCGGTGGCACGCACTTGCTCACTGATGTTTTCGCTGTCAATTTTTTTTTCAGCGAATCAGAATTTTTTTTTGGTTGCTCAATATTAAAGAGGTAGGAGCGTTAGCCACAATCAAAGATTAAATGAAAAAAAAACATATGTTATTGTCTAGACTATACTGGGTCTTTGCGAATCTTTTAATATTCTTTCACGACAAAACACCAGAGATAACAAATATTTTAATGCTTGTAATTTCCCGTGTGGTGAGATGGCAAGACGTTTACGCTACAGTCGATGTAATGTTTTGGGCTATTTGGCTATTTTTAACAATGGATCAACGCAAATTAAGCTTTTTTAAACATTAAAAAAATCCCCTATCTTGCCCATCCTAAACCATCTATATTGAATATTGAACCATCAAGGTTTGATGAAATAATACAAATCTTGGTTGATGAATAAAGAGCATTGCTGCTCATCTCAATGTCCGCAAGTCACCGTATTTCGGCAACACTTAATATGAATTGTTGGTAATAATAAATAATCTCATGACATGAGATTATTCGCAGCATAAATGGGCATAATTACAAATTACTCAAAGTTTCATTCTAAGTTGAATAAAACATTTGCTGACACAGTTTTTTTTCATAATAATCAGCGGTAATTTTATATTTTTTGAGTTGATAATAACACAATATTTTTCTTATTTACGTAATAACATATATCTAAATGCATAACTTGGCCCTTTAATTTTTTTTTTAATGTCTTACAAGGGGCCATTCCCTACTCCCCATTACCGATTTCGCTCAAATTTTTTTTCAACTTTTATATTATGCATTTTTCAATTAAGCAAAGAGGTGAATAATTTATTTTATTTATTTATTTATACGCAAAAGGCATACAGGACGTCATTTCTTAATGAGCGCATAATCGCAGAAAATTTGGAGTTGCTGATTGACTCGTAGGGAGGACAAACAAATATCCGCAATTATACGACGAACTCTTCCAAGATGAAGAAGGATTGCCAACGTATAGCATCAAAGTAATTCTCCATAAATGAACTCCACTGGTGCAACCCTGCGATGTATATGTTCATCGTCAGGTTAAAAACTTTATTAAAAAAATACATAATTGCTCTTATCTCATCGAGCAAGAAAAAGAAATAACTTCCCGAGATGATTGCATAAAAATACATTCGATTGTTCATCATCAATTATCCGCGCCAATATTTGGTAACATGTTACGTTACACCTGGTTCGCTTTTAAACTTTGCGATGAGAGAGAATGCTTTATGAATGTCAATCAAGTATGTTTCTCTATGGAGATGTGGTTGGAAAATGCGGCGTTTATAACGTGTGCTAGATGTAGAAATAATTATTGTTTCCCCTGTTTCTAGGATAAATATCATCCCGACACATCTAATTAATCGGATGTCAACGAATAAAGTTTTGAAGTTTCATGTGCAAAGTTTCTGCGCTTTAAGGCGTCTGGCGTAAATGGCTTATACGGTGCGAAAGTCGCATCAACATTTTTATTTTCTAAACGCTTGGCCATCTGGAGTTCCCACTTCGGGTACTTTCATTTCTAGTCAAGCCCTGAATGTCCTATAAATTTGAGCGAAATCGGTGATGGGGAGTAGAGAATGTCCCCTTGTTAATGAATTCCTGATTTCCAAAGTATACCCTCCCAGGTTTTTACGTATAACCCTTCCCAATCGAACCCTTTGCCATCGCTCCCTACGCGCACTTTGCTAATCTCACCTAACTTCCGTTGCGACCACAGCCGTCCTAAGCTGTGGATGTTATACCGCACTTGCCGAGGGTACGGGAAAACTGTGGAAAACCCGTACCTGTATAGCGATCCGAAGTATATACTTCGGATTCTCTGGTGCACAGGCTTTAACCCAAGTATCTACACCAAGGTATCAGAAATGTTAGTCTCCCACTTACTGGTTACTGCGCCAGCCGGTGCAAGGCTAATCGGTCTCTGCTTCGACTATCGGCCACGCACAATGCTGCTTACCTCGAAGTACCGCCAGAGCCAAACCGCGATCGCCCATCTAGCAGTGTCTGTCTTTTTAATTATATATTAGGTGTACAAATAAGTTTTACGACACTTCGATTTTGTATCATAACAGCTATTCTAAATTAATTCAAAGGTCCCGCTCACTTACCATAGATGGCGCTTGATATGTAGTATCGAAACGTAAAGGAGTCATAAACATAACCTATAAATTCTGTAAATTAAACATGCAGACCGATAAGCTATTTATTAGACACTGCATTCGCTATGAATTCCATCAAGGAAAAAGTGTTAGGAAAGCGTGTGAATCGATATGTTCTGTTCTTGGAGACAACATTGTATCTAAAAGTACATGTGAGTATTGGTATAAGCGATTCAAAGAAGGTGATTTCGACGTTAGTGACCGTGAACGCACGGGGCCTCCTGTAAAGGTGGACGATCAGGAACTGCAAGCGTTGCTGGATGAAAACTCTTGTCAGACGGAGAAACAACTTTTGGAACAGCTTGGAGTAACTCAACAAACTGTTTCTTATCATTTAAAAGCAATGGGTAAGATTCGAAAAGGAACAAAGTGGGTACCACACGTTCTGACTCAAGAAAATAAAAACAGCCGTCTTAACATTTGTGTGAGTCTTTACAACAAGCAACATAGAAAGTCTTTCTTGTGAAAAATTGTGACCGGCGATGAAAAGTGGATTTATTTTGATAATCCGAAATGCAAATATCATTGGGTTGACCCCGGCGAGCCGACAACATCCACGCCAAAGCGCAATGTTCATTGTAACAAAGTCATGCTGTGCATATGGTGGGATATGAAAAGCGTACTGTATTATGAACTTCTCAAACCTGGTCAAACAGTTACTACCGATCGCTATTGTCATCAATTGATGCAAGTGAATCAAGAAATTGAGAAGAAACGTCCATTTTCTGGTAAAGGAAAACGTCCAGTAAAACTGCTCCATGACAACGCGCGGCCTCATGTGGGTAAACCGGTCAAGGATACGTTACTAGCGCTTGGATGGGAAGCTGTACCACACCCGACGTATTCACCAGACTTACCCCATTCCGGAAAATGCAGAACGATTTGTCTGACGTGCGATTCAAAACATTTGAAGAAGTGGAAAAATGGGTCGCTAAATTTCTCACCTCGCAAGACGAAAGTTTCTTTGCGAAAGGCATCCGCGAGTTACCTGAGAGATGGCTGAAGGTCATTCAGTACGATGGAGATTACTTCGATGAATAACTGGGTTTTACTTATTTTTTAATAAATCTTGAATTTTTTGAAAACTGTCCTAAAACTTATTTGTACACCTAATATTTAATGAAATATTAGATCTACCAAATAAATCTATATTTCGTATGCATTTTTGCGGTTCATTGAAAGAAAAAGTTTAAACCGTCATTTTACTCAACTGGCACGTTCCAACCTCCTTGAAGTACACAAGTAACGTCAGCTGATCATGAAAACAGATACAGTACACTCGACGTGTCGAGTGGAGAGCGCGCTGGGTCTTGGATATTTTCGCTGCCAACATTTTCTCTCAGTGTGTGTGACAGTTTGTTCGCTGCTCAATATTAAAGGACGTAAGTAACGTCATCTGATCAGAATCACAGAAACAGTACACCCGACGTGTCGAGAGGAGCGCCCGCTCGATCGCGAATATTTCGCTATCAATTCTTTTTCAGCGTTTCTGACAATTTTGTTGACTGCTCAGTCCCCGATAATCTACCGTAATGGTACGTAGCCTATAACCTGCACCGGAAAATACGCCACAGACTGGTCAAAACCGCAGGAAGATCCGACCATTGGTTCAGCAGTTAATCGTAGATAGACAAAAACGGACTTTCGTTTATAAGTATAGAGATATAGCAGGCAAGGTAGCAATTAGCTGTCGATCTGCCCGAGACGAGTCTGAAGGGCGTCGCTCTTTGCGCTCATAAACTTTTTGTTAATCAACTCTCAAAAGGGCGTAAGTACTATATTTACGATATGACGAATTGACTTTATTCGATTCATCTTGACCGCGATTGTCGACCCATTTTTTTAGGGAAAAAAATCGCTCGGAAATTCGGCTGTAAATTATGCGCTCTTGCGGGATTGAGTGGCAAAAAGCACATTACACTTGTCAAATGTCATCAGATTTTTATTTCGTCGGCGTGATTTCGCGTGGCGTTGATTCAAAGTTCAAAAGTGAGAGATAAAATCCCATCTTAGTGTATAAAGATTACGTGGCGTGTTCGTCGGTGGGTTCGATCAGTGGGCTATACGTTTTCGTTTTTCATTATTGGGCGTCAAGACGCTGCCGCATCTCTTGATCTAATATGCAGTTTATGTACGTTCGCTGAGTGATACCATTTTTATCGCGTTCTTGTCGTCGGATGGATAATTTTCATTTTCAATTATATTATTTTATGGCAAAGGAATTTAGTGGAGTTAGGGTATCTTGTATATGTTTGGTATATTGATTATTTCAGCTTGTACCTCTCGTTCCAACAGCACATATCTCTGGCTCCAGATTTCCTCTCGAAGCGCCGTGAGTATATGCACTTGTGTACTTAAGACTAGGTAAGCACAAACGGAGAGCGGGGGCGCGAGCATAGGAGAGAGAAAACCTAAACGATTATATTTCGGATGGCTTGACTGCGACGGGGGAAGGGTGCATACTGTCAGGGATAAACCGGTGACATATCCAGCGACGGGTTAATGGATGTACTTCCGGTAGACAACGGAAACGCAACATATACGTATTCTAGCTACATATATATATGTCCATATTTCCATACACATATATGAACGTACACATACGTGTGGCACATTCGACACATTTCGCCTTCGTTGCTTCATTCCGAACTCCTTTATGTTGCGCATGCAGAACACCATACACCTTAATACACTATGCTACGCGAACAACCCAGTTATTCGAGGGTCGTTTTTCACATATATTTCTTTTGAAAATCATTCAAGAAACGTTCTTTTCCATTTAAATATATTATTCAAAGTGATTAACTTTGCACCTAATTAACTCTTTTATCTCGTGATCCTTTTTTTCATTGCAACCCGAATGATCTTGGGATAATACCTCTGTATTCTCGGTGTATCATGGTCACCGCATTGGACGATATTTTGTAGTGTCAGCATCTCCATATTACATTGAAGCCAACCGCAAACCCTATTGTCATATCATAATCGCATTGTCGTCGTGTGAATATAAGCTCACCACGAATCTTCGTCACGCATACGTATACATGCACGTACCCATTAAGGTCAAGCGAGGAAATCCGACCGACGAGGTATTTGCCATAGTAGGCAAACTCCTGGACTGCTCTTGACATCGTTCTGCGAGTGATGCTGACGAGAACCCGCGAAACAGTTTAAATTTGATACGACTGCGGAATCTACGTTGCAATGTCAGTTGCGACATGACTTTGGATTACCGTACGTGGGAGGGGGGGGGGGGGGGGGGGGGGGGCTCTTGCATTTGCATTACCGACGTTTGAAACTTGCGATAGGGACGAAACTTGGCACGGAATGAGCGTGAGCCTACTCTTTGGCGTTGATTCACGCTGGATCTGTACGAATATCGGATTAAAAGATGTGAGACGGAGAGAGCTCCGGGTCGCCCGTAATAATGCAAATGGATGCAAAAGATTGCAACTCCCTTGCATAAAAGTTGAATAATTTGGATGGGAATGGCAACTATTTCGTTTCTCTAGCCAGAACGCTAAAATAACCACTTTTTATTTTATCTCCTTCAGCAGTATTTCACGTATAGTGGTTTCTATGCCCTGACGTCGGCGGACGCGCACATACCGGCTAGTCCTCGTTCAGGAGCCGCACAGAGGAGTCACGTCGTCACTGCGGCCCATTTTACCAGGTAACCGAACTTTTTTTGTTATCGCAATTTTTTTATTTGTGGTTTAATGAAATTTTTATAATAATGTTAATATTTTTCATTCGATTCTTTGTTTAATTAGTTGCGATATCAGGTTGAGTTTTTTTTACCGTAAAACGAATACACAATTAAATAAAAATACAAATGTGATGAATGGAGGCATGGGGCTAAAACTAACAAACTGACGGGGTAACAATTAACGTGTTGATACATGCCCCGCAGCGATGGCAGCTAGGTTTTGTTGGTTTTAGCTTGAAAACAATAACGCATAGAAAGATGGTTTCGTACATAATAGTAGAGATAGTAGCATACCGAGCCATTGTAGTTTGGTTTTAAGGTCTCACACTAATGTAAGCTTCTAAAATAAAGTGATTTTTCGCGATTTTTTTTTTGGTGGAAGGACACGTATGAAGATAAAAATATTCAAGGATGGTATTAGTCATATCTTCACGTGAACAACAAAAAGTTTATCAAAAAATTATACAAAATGGTGACGCTGGAGCCGTTCTCGCGAGGCATGTTGAATTTGTCTGTGAGAGGCTCAGCGGCACGCAGTGCAACTGGTGCAAATTTTAATTTAGAAACAAATAAATTCTATTAATTTACACGAGTAAAGCTAGAGAAGTACGTAAGGGATTTCAAAAATATGAATTTTTGTGTAATTGGCAAGCATTTAAAGTAAAAAATCAATTTTCGACAGAAAAAAGGACAATGATTTGCTAATAACTAATGATATAATAAACTAATGGAAAATCCCGTACGTATTTCTCTTCAGAACGTTATTTTCAAAATGTGCTCAAAATTTGGAGTGAAAGGACTGAAAATTGTTGGAGTTTGGCCACGTGCCGTTTTGAAAAATTGTGTTACGATAAAAACGGTCGACGCACAGTGTTTCAAAGTCTCGAGAATTGTGACAAAATATTAAAGAGATGTCGGATTCGAAGCAAAATTCGTATATAGAGGTCTTCGAAGCTGCTGATGACGAATCCGAAATGCAAATTCAGAAACTCAAAATGGCGGATACAAAATGGCCGACAATTTTGCAAAAAACTTGTCAGATTTGAATAAAACTCCGTATATGGGGGTTTTCGTCAATACCAATGATTAATTCGAAATCCAAATTTTGGAACTCGAAATGGCCGATCCAAAATGGCTGACATGGCGACAATGCCGACATTTTAGAAAAAAACTTCTCAGTTTCAGCCGAAAATCCATTTATGAGAGTGTCAAAGATTGCTAATGACGAATCCGAAATGCAAATGCAGAAATTCAAAATGGCGGATACAAAACGTCCGACGTTTGTGCAAAAAACTTGTCAGATTTGATTGGAAACCCATGTATAGGGGAAATTTTTTTATTTTCTTGTACCGTGAAAACGTTATCGACGAAAAACGAAAAACATTCCCAACATTTTGAGGGTGCGTTTCAGCCCTTAAAACTGTTTTCTGCCGAAAAAAATACGTATTGCTTACTTTTCGGTGCTTTAGGTATAACATATCCAAATTTCAACAAAATCGAAGGGTGTCACCTGAGGGATGTTCCTTGTAAGCAGCTGTTTCTTGGAAGATTCGATGAAAACAGTCTGAACTATGTATTACATTTTAAACCAAAGTGGTAAAAATCGGTAAAAAGGGTGCCTCGATATTGCGACCCGCTCGATTGAAAATTTAATTTTTTAAAGAGTTGATATTTCACGTTATTGTTAGCAAGAATTTAACAAAAATCAATAAAAGTGTAATTTATATTCGAGTGCTACATACTTTAAGGAATACTCTCCATCCAGCCACATACAAATCGAACATACCGAGCATTAACTATTCACCTCTAAATAATTACAAATATTTCGGAGCGACTGCGTCTGACGCGCATCGTTCCGAAAGCGTTAACTCGGGATGATGCTCCAGAGCAGATATAGTGATTTACTGTTCTGGCCTTTCAGCATAGTATGCGGCAAAGGCATCCCTACAATATTGTAGGGTCATTTTCTTGAAAAAAATATCGAACTTTTTCGATTTTGTCTCATTTTTCGAGACTTTGAAACACTGTGTGACGTATCGGGTACAAAAAATCAGAAATATATAAAAGCAAAATGAAGCTGGCTTTGACCGCTTCAAAACCACGTTTGGTAAATTGGTTTACGATTTTTTTCGCCGAGATATTCGATTTTTTGTGCGGACAGAAAGCTCACAGGGTGCCTAATACTTCTTTTGATCAAGGCTCTGTATACAGAGTGTCGCAGAAGTAACTTACGCCCTTCTAGCATCTGGTAGGAAAAAAAATTCTGAGACGAAAAGTCCTCAGTCATTTTTTGATCAGACGCATAGATAATTAATTATGAATCAAAATAAATAGCCAATCAGGTGCGCGCTAGAGGGGAGGGATGGGAGAATGCGTTGTAATTGCGCGCGCGAGAGTGTATGCGCGTGTGCGTGTGCGTGCGCGTGCGCGCCTGCGTGTGTAGTGTGAGTGTACGTGCGCACACGCGTGTGCGTGTGTGCACTTGCATACATGCTTTCGGAATATCCCCTCCGCACACATTTTCAGACGCACGCAATTTCAAGGGATTCCCCTATCCCTTCCCTCTACGCTACCTTTCCGCTGTAGCGCGTACCTGATTGGCTATTTATTTTAATTCATAATTCATTATCTATGCGTCTGATCAAAAAATGACTGAGGACTTTTCGTCTCAGATTTTTTTTTCCTACCAGATGCTAGAAGGGCGTACGTTACTTCTGGGACACCCTGTATATATTAGGGTGGCCCAATATTGAGCTCTATTTTTCCCTTCTTTTCATCATTCAATTATCTTCTTCAAAGAAAAAAAAATTGTCCCAAAAGCTGCGAGCCGTCAACATATATTTGGAAGTCGTTCAGTCTCCCAAAAATTAAACTTTTCATTAAAAAATCGATTTTTTTTTCGTCCACTTCTCACCCATGACTTTTACGCTTTATAATTTTTTAAATAAGCTCGCGAAAGCTCTAGCCGGCCAATGAATATTTATCGGTCGCTCAAGAGCTTCGCAGCTTTCCAATTTACGCCATTTTTTTACTCTTCGCAATCATAAATTTGACGCTTTGTAAAATTTTTATAACAATTAATCCTTTTTTCTTTAGGAACGGATTTTTCACTTTCACCTCACACTTCTAATGCAATAAAACGACCTATAATTTCGTTTACGGAGGTGAGCTATAAAGAATTATTTTATGAGAACAATTATTATAATTCTCGGGTTAGAAGTGTGAGCTGAATTTGAAAAAATTGTTTCTAAAGAAAAAAGGATTAATTGGTTTGAAATGTTTACAAAGCGTCTAATTTATGAGTGAGAAGAGTAAAAAATTGCGTAAATTGGACATTTCGAAACTCTTGAGCGATCACTCATTGGCCGACGAGAGTTTGGGCGAGGTTAGTTTGAAATTTTTAAAGCGTAAAATTCATGAGTGAGAAGTGGCCGAAAAAAAATCGATTTTTTAATGAAAATTTTAATTTTTTTTGAGCGACGAGCGACCTCTAAATATTTGGTGACCGCCCGCAGCTCCCGCGACAATTATTTTTTTCTTCAAAGAAGACATGGTAAGAAAAAGGTAAAAAAAAACATGGTGATCCAGAATAGGTGTAACAGCGGGAAATCCCGGGTTCGGCAGGTTTCTTCGAAGATTTCTACGGAGCCGTTTTTTTTCTTCAACCGCGTCATCAAATGGTCCCTTCAGTCGTCGAAAGGAACGCTCGAATCCGCCATGATGGACGATCGGAAAGCGCTGAAGAGTAGACGAAGGGCCACGTAGTCGTAGCTGACGTCAGGAAGGTTCTGCGAAAACGCAGCGTTTGACATATATGCTAGCGCGCGTGACCTGACGTTTAGCAAATCATTCACTACGTGGCCTGTCAACCTATTCGGTTCGAGACTCGTAACAAGCCGCACGATTTGACGTTTCACCGATCGTGTGCTATCGCTCGGCGTATTGCCTGCTAAACTACGAAGCACGTCGCAATGCATGAGATTTACGAATTTTATCCTGATTATCCATTGAGAGTGCCTGTTCTGCTCGTTTTCTTAAGATATAAAAATAAACACGACCACCAAATTGTCAATGATCATCAAATTTTTGATGATCATTGATGATCATGAAAAAAAAAGATTTTTTTGCGTATTGAAAAAAATCAAAAGGTGAATTTATATTAACAAATTCTCAATAATGTGACGCGAAATTTTCAGAAATTGGATGTTTTCCGGTTTCCATTTCTCATTCGCCCATTCCGTCTTGTATAATGGTCGGATTTATCTCCTAAAATACATTTTTCTGAACGAATATCAATGCAAACTGTGTTCAAGCTGGGTTCCGAGTCAAAATTTTCGAGCCGCGTTCAACCCACAAAACGAAGACTTCCGTCCCCGAGCAGAAATCGGCGAGAGCGGATTATTGGGTATCTAAAGGAGGGTACAATGTTTAAAAATACTAGGGGTGTGCGGGTAGCAGAATTGGTCGGGTCGGGTCGGGTAATTAGACTATAATCCGATCGGGTACCTGAGTTTTTCGGGTATCTTTGATCGGAGGGGTACACTCGAACTATATGGAGTACGCGAATTTTTCGAGTTCTCGTCTCACATCGGGTACTCGATAAGTCGTGTTGCTGAAACAAAATTTCGTTTCATGGTATAGATAGCGCCACGGATACATACCAAAATGGACGAAATAGACTCCAGCTTTATGTTCTCTACCCTTCGCCGATAGGTTGGAGTTCACAAGAAATACAAATAATTTTAGCATTTTTGGTATGTATATATTTATCATTTTTTCCGGCAAACTTTTTTACGACACTCGCATTTCAGGAAATTTCGAGGTATTTGAACAGTATTATAACTTATTCGTTTTATCGTCTTCTTCGAGTTTTCGTTTTCTTACATTATTTGGTCGATACACCTACATAACAAATATTGATAAATATAAATAATAGATACAGATCTCCGAGTCGTTTACGAATATTCGAAGTTCAAGAGTACTCGACGTTTACGAGTACCAAAAATTTGAGAGCACCTGATTACCAAATTCGGGTACCCGATAGTGGCGGCGGCCCGAGTCAAAATGTTGAGCCTCCTCTGAATCCTCGCAAAACCCATTACTTTTGTAATACATAAGTCGCCAGCCTCCGTTGAACCGACGAAGCCCCATTTGTCGAGTTTAGTGCCATGAATAGACCTCCTGTTGGTCCAGTGTAGCCTCTGTTAGACCCCCCAAACCTTCTTTCGACTGCCAGTTTCGGTGAAACGTGCAGAACACAGGCCTCCTTAACCTGCTTTCAATCTTAAACCGTTGCCTCAACCACACCTAACCTGCTTTCGACCCAAATTCGATATCTCCTCCGACATTGTGGCCTGATCGGTAACCCGTTCGACAACGAAAATAATACGTTTTCCCTGATTATCGGTCGAAGAACGGTATAGGTAAATATGCATTATCAGATGATGAATAATTAATACACAATTAATAAAAATACATCGTGCCCTTATCAAATTATTAGTACAATATCAATATGCGAAGACAATCAAATTTGCTCAATATCGATTTATTATTATTTTATAGGCGATTCATAAAAGCATGCTCGTATATACAGTCTTACTCCAATTTTATCGGATCAATGGGCGTCACGAATTTTCCTGTGAGAAGAAATCTCACAGGAAAATTATTTAAAAATGCCAGGCTATCCAGTATAAGCTTACGCAAAGATTTTCATCCTTGACATTTTTGTTCTTAAACCCTCTAGTTCTTGAGTTACATTGCATTATCTAGAATTAGTCTTTTTTTAGCAAAAAATGAAATAACATTGCGAAAAAAATCGTACGAAATTTTATAAAAAACGAAAATGGAGCTCCTGCTACCCCGTTCAAGTTTATCATGGATAAACGTAACAATTTTTTTTGCATAAGTCATGCGTCCAATTCTCGATGGTCGAAAAAAAAGCCGAAAAACAGTCACGTGCAAAAGTGCGTACCGGGTCAAAAAAAATCACAAAAAAATATTTCAGAAGAGTAAAATAAAGCTGAATTTGTTCCCGTCAAAACGCCGTTCGGTAAATTTGGTTATCCTTTTTTTTACGAAGCTATGTAACTTTTAGTGCAGCTAGAAATATCGACTGGTGTATCCAAACTTTTAAGCGACGGTATATATTATACTCGAAATATGTGATTGCGTTAATATATTCGAATATACACTACCAGTCAAAAGTAGTCGGACACTTCAGATAACTGCAAAACTTAATATCACTTTGGATAATTGCAAACTTATGGTAGAATAATTATTATTTTACGAAGATACTTTAAAACTCTTTATAATTAATTAATTATATAGACCTTTATAGTATCTTCGTAAAATAATAAATGAAATAAATTATATTATTCTAACATCATTTGGCAATTACCCAGTGCTTAAAAGTTTTGCGATTATGTGGAGTGTCCGAAAACTTTTGGCTTGCAGTGTAAATCTAAATAACATATAATGTTGAAATCTATATGGCATGTTAGGGTGTTAATTATAGTCTATTTCATGTTCTAAAAGATTGAAAATGTCGGTTTGGAATTCAACCGCATTTGATTTTTTCTTTATTTTTTTGCTTTTATTTTTGTTCTTTTTGTTTTTTTTGTTCATTCAATAATGAGTCGATAAATGGCGATGGCCAATTACCGTCGATTTCAAATAAAAGGTTTCATTTTACTTTGTTTTCATTTTTAGCACGTCGAAAATTTAAAAAAATATTTCCACGCGTATGTGTGAAGCATATTTTTATTTCATTCCGCCAAATATCATGATATTAACTAACCGCGTCTGTTTAATTCTTTTTTATTTAAATTAACTAGATTTTTCATAGAACTGAATTTTTCCTATTGCATTCCATTATTAAAATTATTGATTTCAAATATGTTTATTTCTTCAAATCAATCTATTTAATATCCGATAACTAAATATTTCATTTGATCCTAATAAATCCGTGATTCGGTTTCATCAGCTCAACATTTTCATCTGTTAAAAAAACCAATTAGTCAAGTTCACTGAATGGATCTAGTTAATTTTTTAAAATTTACCTTCAATAGAATTTTTGTAGAGTTAACCATTTTTCTATTTAATTGAACTAATGGTTCATCTTTATTGCAACACGCATATCAAAGGGGCGTGGGGGTAGAGAAGGTGGAGAAGGAATTTTATATATATATATATATATATATATATTGTAACGGTGTAATCTGACACCTTCCAGAATAAGTCACCCGGTGACGCGATACATTTTTACGCGATACATTTTTTCCCCACCATGTAGTCAATGCATACTGCGTTATTCCCGAAGAGTATATAAGAGCGTCTTGCAAATCGAGATGCGCGTTCAATCGTCAAAGAGTTCAAGCGTTCATTCATTTGCAAACATATACGAGCGTAGTAGCCAAGCCACGTGCGATTTGCCCAGCGTAATCTTACTCCAGAAAATATCCATCGGTCATCACGAAGAACATTCTACAACTCCGATTACGCACTTTGATCGACGTTTACACTCCAGCCGTTATCGACGAAGAAGAGTCTCGAGAAGGCGCATCATATTACAATCGACACACATCCAGAAGAGAACGATTAGTCATACGATTGTAACACGAATAAAATAAAGAAGAACTCTTCGATAGGCGACAACGACGTTTTTTTTTTTAAAACATATATGTTCGCCCAACGGTGTAACAATATATATATATATATATATATATGTAACAAATAATCTCATATATATACGTGAGTTTGTTTGAAAAATCTTTCGGCCTACTGTAAACTGCTAAACAAAAAAATTAATTTATATTGGATCCCCGAGTAAAAATGAATATATATAATCATATATAATTGTATATTAATTTATCATATACAATTGTATACAAAAATTGGCCCGATAGAATTTTATATATTTGTATATAAACGTATACAATTGTATACGTTTATATACAAATATATAAAATTCTATCGGGCCAATTTTTGTATACAATTGTATATGATCAATTAATATACAATTATATATGTTCATATTTAGATCTACACTGCCAGCCAAAAATGTTCGGACACTCCACGTAATCGCAAAACTTTTGAGGGCGGGATAATTGCCTTATAATGTTAGAGTAATATAAATTATTTCATTTATTATTTTACGAAGATACTATAAACGTCTATATAATTAATTAATTATACAGAGCTTTATAGTATCTTCGTGAAATAATAATTATTCTACCATAATTTTGCAATTATCCAAAGTGATATTAAGTTTCGCAATTATCTGAAGTGTCCGAATACTTTTGACTGGTAGTGTATATTCGAATATATTAACGCAACCATATATTTCGAGTATAATATATATATATATATATATATAGTATTATGTAATATATACCGTCGCTTAAAAGTTTGGATGCACCAATCGATATTTCTTGCTGCACTAAAAGTTACATAGCTTCGTAAAAAAAAGATAACCAAATTTACCGAATGGCGTTTTGACGGGAACAAATTCAGCTTTATTTTGCGTTTTTGAAATATTTTTTTAAAGATTTTTTTTTTGCGACCCGATACGCACTTTTGTGCGTGACTGTTTTTCGGTTTTTTTCGACCATCGAGAATTGGGCAAAAAACATTGTCACGTTTATCCATGACAAACTTGAACGGGGTAGCAAGAGCTCCATTTTCGTTTTTTGTAAAGTTTCGTACAATTTTTTTTCGCAATTTTATTTTATTTTAAAAGACTAATTCTAGATAATGCAATGTAACTCAAGAACTAGAGGGTTTAAGAAAAAAATGTCAAGGATGTAAAAAGTCGCGTAAGCTTATACTGGGTAGCCTGGCTTTTTAAAAGAATTTTCCAGTGAGATTTTTTTCTCACAGGAAAATTCGTGACGCCCATTAATCCGATAGATTTGGAGTGAGACTGTATAGACGAGCATTCTTTATGAATCGCCTATAAAATAATAATGAATCGATATTGAGCAAATTTGATTGTTGTCGTATTATTTTCGACATCGAACGAGTAACCGATGAGGCCACAATGGAGTGATGATGAAGGAGATATCGAATTTGGGCCGAGAGCAGGTTAGGTGGGGTCGATTTAGGTGACAACGGTTTGAGATTGAAAGCAGGTTAAGGAGGCCTGTGTTCTGCACATTTCGCTGAAACTGGGGGTCGAAAGACGGTTTGAGAGGTCAAACAGAGGCTGCACTGGCCTAAGAGGAGGTCTCTTCATGACACTGAACTCGACAAATGGGGTTTGATAGGTTCAACGGAGGCTGGCGGCTTATGTATCACAAAATAAATGGGTCCTGCGAGGGTTCAGAGAAGGCTACAAATTTTGACTCGGGTTAGGGAACATGTGGGAACATGTGGGAACATGTGGAGAAGCTTTGCATTTCCTCATTAGGGGAGACGAAATCAGTCGGTTCGGGCAGACGAAAGTCCATACGACGTTTGTTGAGGAGATGAGAAGATCTCCTGCACCGCCTGACATCCGATTTTTCACGTCTTGATACGGATTGATTCCGGAAATCTCAAAGCGTTGCGACTCTGTGGTTTCTCTAAAGAATATTACCAGCCTTAGTAAAAAATGTCAAAATTTGCGCAATTTTATAAAAGAATGTTATTTATTTATTCATTCCATTTGTGGTCACAGTGAGTGGACAATTCGGGCGGTGCTGCAAGCTGCGAGTACGATGCATTGTTTACATGATAAAGATGAAATCAACGTTGGCTTTGAAGTTTCTGTACGAATTTCAACGTCGTTCGACCGTCCCGGCCATGGCAGCCGTCGATTTCATCTTCGATCAAGCTAACGATTCCGGAGAAGGGCATGGTGCATCGTTGTAACGCAGCTTGAGCGACTCTCAGCTCGCAACAATTAAGCAAAGATGAAATCGATGCTCAGAATGGTTTTTGGGGGCCGGGTTGAAATTTCGAACTTTGCATGATCAGAACGCTCTAAACTCTGAAATAATACTACCCCGAAAGATCAAAACTTCGAATGAATTTTACCCGAAAGACCAAAACTCCGAAAATCTGAACCCGCGTTGAAATTTCGAACTTTGAATGATCAGAACGCTCAAAACTCCGAAAGAATACTACCGCGAAAGATGAAAACTCCGAAAGAATTTTACTCAAAAGACTAAAAGTCTGAAAATCTGAACACCGTCAAAATAATTCGGCTATGGAGGTTTTAAAAGTCTCAAATTGTTCAATAAATCGCCGAATTATTTCAAGATTTTTTTTTATTAAGAAGTGATTTTACGTCAATTTCGAATTATGTCTAGACATTGTTATACGTTTTACATCATTTAACAGCCAACTGTGTAGACTTCCGCTGGCATGATCTTGACGAACCTTGTAATTTCGGAATATTAAAATTAGGAATTTCAAACCATCGGCGCATTCAAAGTTCGGATTTTCAACCCGGCCCCCACGTCAAAATCATGCCAGCGAAAGTCTACACAGTCGACTGTAAATGATGTAGAACGTATAACATTGTCTAGACAAATTTCAAAATTGACGGAAAATCAATTGTTAATAAAAAAAATTCTTGAAATAATTAATCGATTTATTGAAAAATTTTAAAAGTTTAAAAACCATAGGCGAATTATTTTGACGGTGTTCAGGTTTTCGGAGTTTTGGTCTTTCGTGTATAATTCTTTCGGATATTTTGGGGTAGTATTCTTTCGGAGTTTTGAGCGTTCTGATCATTCAAAGTTCGGAATTTCAACCCGGCCCCGGTTTTTGAAGCTTCAATCGAACATTTCTGAATTAATCCACTCAAATTCGTTCTCGATATAATCTTATTTCCGGTCAGAGCGAGTGAAAAAGTCGTGCAATGCTGCAAGCTGCCATTACGATGACAGGATCACTGTTTAAGTGTTGAAGATGAAATCGACATTACGCTTGCCGTTTTTGCGCGACTTTTAACGTCGTTTGACCGTACCCATCATGGCAATCATCAATTTCACCTTGGAACAAGCAAACGTTCGTTCGATCGAAGATGAAATCGACAACTGCCATGACGGAGACGATCGAACGACGTTGAAAGTCGTGCAGAAACGTCAAGCGTAATGTCGATTTCATCTTCAACACTTAAATAGTGATCCTGTCGTCGTAATGGCAGCGTGCAGCATTGCACGACTTTTCCACTCACTCTGACCGGAAGTAAGATCAAATCGGGAACGAATTTGAGTGGATCATTTTAGGGAGGTCCGGTTGAAACCCAAAAAACCATTCGGAACATCGATTTCATCCTTCATCGCTTGGTGCGAGATGGTAGTCACTCAAGTTGCGTTACAATGACGCACCATGCCCTTCTCCGGAATCGTTGGCTTGATCGAAGATGAAATCGACGACTGCCATGACGGGGACGGTCGAACGACGTTGAAATCGTTCACTCGCTCTGACCACAAGTGAAATGAATAAATAAATAACATTCTCTTATAAAGTTGCGCAAATTTTGACATTCCAGACTACGCTCGTAATATTCACCACCCTTTGAAGCATACATTTTTCGTTACGTGCACGTTTTTTTGCACTTTCGTTATTGACGGCACCCGCTACGAGAAAAAAAAATTTAATAAGTATGTCTTAGTAGTTATTGAAGTCCTAGGAACCTTGAAACGCATTTACAACCGTCATATTTAATTAAAAAACACTTTTGAATAGTCAAAATCTGAATTGAATTAGGTTACACTATGCCGCAAAGGGTTAAAAGAAACCACAAATAGAGTCGCAACGTTTTGGGCTTTCCGGAATCCATCCGTATCGGGACGTGAAAAATCAAATCTCAGGCGATGCAGAAGATCCTCTCATCTTGTATCAGTCCTTATAAAACGTCCAATCGACTTTCGTCTGCCCGAACCGACTGATTTAGTTTCCCCTAATGAGGAAATGCAAAGCTTCTCCATATGTTCCCTAACCCAGCTGGAACACACTTTGCATCGAGATTCCTTCAAAAAAATGTATTTTAGAAGATAAACCCGAACATCATACGAGACGAACTGGTCGAATGAGAAATGGAATCCGGAAAACATCAGATCTTCGAAAATTTTGCGTCAAATTTTCGAGAGTTTGT
Source organism: Ophion obscuratus (assembly GCA_964007375.1). Classification (NCBI taxonomy): domain Eukaryota; kingdom Metazoa; phylum Arthropoda; class Insecta; order Hymenoptera; family Ichneumonidae; genus Ophion; species Ophion obscuratus. Next base: position 56,913,790 of record OZ023315.1, on the reverse strand, counting down.
TAATAAAAATTCACCTGTTGATGTTTTTTAATACGCAAAAAAAAATCGCTCCGTATATCGAAATTTGATGATGAGTGACAATTTGCTGGTTGTGCTTATTTTTATTTATCAAGAAAACAGAAAGAACAGGCATTCTCAATGGGTAATCACGATAAAATTCGGAAATTTCATGAATTGCGGTGTGCTTTACACTTTGGCACCCACGACACCGAGCAATAGCACACGATAGGTGAAGCATCAAATGGTGCGGCTTGTCACTAGTCTCGAACCGAATAGGTTGACAGGCAACGTAGCGCATGATTCCCTAAACGTCAGATCACGCGCGCTGGCATCTGTCAAACGCTGCATTTTCGCAGAACCTTCCTGACGTTAGCCACGGCTACGTGGCCCTTCGCCTACTCTTCTGCCTTTTCTGATCGTCCATTATGGCGTTCTTTTCGAAGGTCGAATGCCTATTTTCTAATGCTACCCATTTGATGACGCGGTGGAAGAAATGAAACGGCTAAGTAGAAATCTCCGGAGCAACCTGCCGAACCCGGGATTTCCCGCTGTTACACCAATTCTGGATCACCCATGTATATATATATATATATATATATATATATATATATATATATATATATATATGTGTGTGTGTGTGTGTGTGGGAATCGGGAGAGGGTGAAGGAGAAATAATCAACTACTAACATTTATTTAGTAATTAAAAGGAAAGGAACTGGATAACTTTATTAAAATTAGTTCAATCGTAACATGTCAATAGCTTGCTGCTCGTATTCGCGTTTTGTCAATGACTCACTTTCTTCTCGCATGTCAATCTATTCCAAGGCCGACTCGCAACCCCCGTTCTCGGGACTTGACCCCACATTCGGCCATTCTTGCGTTACTCCGGTCTCCGGAGGATAACAAAAATATGGTTTCATATGATCTACCGCTGCAATTTTCACTCTAGGACCATCACCTTCGCTTTTACGTGTGACTTCGTAACGGTCGCACCTTTAACTCGGGAGACCTTATAAGGACTCAAATATTTAGCTCGTATTTTCGACCCATGATCAAACTGAGTGCGTTTTATGGCTACGAAGTCTCCCACTTGATACGACTTAGCTGGTTTGCATCGGCGATCATGCAGCTTCTTGTTCTCCATTTGGATAGCTAAAATATTCTCTTTTGCGATTGTTCGTAATTTTCTCCGCTTATCGTCGAACAGGCTAATAAACTCCTCTTCTATCAATGTTTTTAACTCGATGTCGTTTTTCTGTCGCAATTTCACGCCTACTAACACCTCGAGCGGGCTGGTGCCGATACTCCGCTGATACGTACTATTGATTGCACATTGTACCTTGTCGACATGACGGTACCATTTGCTGGGATCATCCCGGGATAACTTCGTAATAGCGGGAATGATGATGCGATTAATTCGCTCAACTTGCCCATTTCCTCTTGGTACGCCCGTCGCGATGAGGATGTGTTCAACGTTCTCTTCCCTATAATAATCATTGAATTCTGCTGATGTAAACGCTAGACCCCGATCACTGATGATCCGCCGAGGATTTCCGAAAACTTTTTGCTGACTTCTTAATTTTTCTACTACTTCCTTGACTGCTGTGGACTTGGTAGGATAAATCCAAGTAAATTTGAAGAATCCGTCAACAACGACGAAAAGATGTTTATACTTTTTCGTCGTCGCTTCCATAAGCCCGATATGGTCAACGTCATAGATCGATAGAGGGACCTCTCCTTTTGGTAGTGGTCTTAAATAAACTTTCTTGCCGCTCATTTTCTCGACTTTGTAATGCCTGTTTTCATGCGCCTTCCTTATTATATCTTGTTCCGTACTCATAGGTAACACGATAAGATTTCGGTCACCCACTTGTCTCATCAGAACTCCGCTTTCGCAAATGTAGTCCGCGTAAGGCTCTTTTTCTAAAACCTGTTTGACGATCCTGATTCTCTCCTCCTTATTTTGTTGTTGCTGTACCGTTGATGTGATTTTGTTCACGATAGCCATCACCGGGTAACGACTGAGGGCGTCAACATGTTTGAGGCGAGTACCTGCACGACGTTCGACTTCGTAGTCGAATTCTTCAAGGGCTAAAGCCCCCTTCGCCACCTTCGGAGGAATGTCGCTCTTGTGCACCGTTTTTTGTAATGCCGCACAATCAGTTACCGCACAATCCGTTACTAACTTAAACTCCACACCAAGCAGGTAGACGCGAAATTTCTTGATTGCTTGGATTACGACCAACGTTTTGAGCTCGTACGAGTGCAGCTTCTTCTCGGCTTCTGATGTTTTACGGCTCATAAAGTAGACCACGTAGAAACGATCATCTTCTTTGGTTTTTTTTTTGTAAAAGTGCTGCTCCATATCCTTCCTTGCTAGCATCGGTATGCAACTCCGTCAATGCATCAGGACGATATATTCGGAGTATTGGTTCACTCGTCAGGATTCGCTTCAACTCCTCGAATGCCTGTTCTTCCTTGTCTCCGAACCTGAATCTCTGATCATTTTTGAATATATCGGACAGTGGTCTTACAATTTTCGCATAATCTCGAACAAATTTGCGGAAATATCCAGTTAAACCCAAAAATCTTTTTATAGCCTTCTTGGATTTTGGCACCGGAATTTTTTTTACTGCTTTTACCTTAGTCCGTGACGGACCAACCGTGCTGTTCTCGATCACATATCCAAGATACTCCACTCGATTCTTTAGAAAGGTGCTCTTTTTCTAGTTCATCGTCAGTCCTTTTTCAGCAGTCACCTTGAGTGTTTCTTCCAGGTTCGTTAAGGCTTCCTCCCCATCTCTTCCCGGTACGATTAAATCGTCCATGTATGTGAATACAATCCATGTATGTGAACCCTTCCTCTCGAGTTCATGAAAGACCTCATATATGAAACGTAAGAATGACGTCGGGCTATTGCATAGCCCGAATGGAGTCTTCAAGAACTCAAATTGGCCATCCGGAGTCACGAATGATGTATATTGGATACTATCGGCTGCCATCGGTACATGAAAGAACCCATTCTTGAGGTATAAAACGGAAAATCCCGTGCGGAAAACTGATAGGGCATCCCTAATAAAAATAAGGGCCTTTCAGGGCTTCCCTAGTGCTTTCCCTAGTAGGGATTTCCACAATGGGCCCAGACTTGGCCATTATGGGGATAAACTTGTAAGGATTTCCACAATAGGCCCCGACTTGGCCATTATGGGGATAAACCTGTAGGGATTTCCACAATAGGACCCGACTTGGCCATTATAGGGATAAACCTGTAGGGATTACCACAATAGGCCCAGACTTGGCCAGTATAGGGATAAACAAGTAGGGATTTCCACAATAGGCTGAGATCTGACTATTATAGCGATAAGCCAGGTTGATGGTATTTCAATCATTCAAATCGATTATATACATCGATCGAATAATATTATCGAACGCAAATTGGGAAAAAGCGTAAGGGCATTAGCAAATAAAAAATCAACGATGAACACAAATATTCAGACAAACATCAGACAGTATTTATTTATCAAATTAAAGAAACTTTTTACATAGATACAAACAATTACTCATGGTTTCACTCATACATGGAGTAATGCTAGCGCATAAGTGTGAACAGTCCTAACCGGTTTTCTCGACATTTTTATAGCAACTAATTTCCGCTCAATACTCATCTAGGGAAAATGATTTCTTCTGAAGACTTCGCTGATATTTCCCATTCATAAACTTTATCTAACTGTGTAGGATAAGTAAATAAATTGGTCTTTGTTTTCGAGATCTTTCCCTCAATGGAAATAGATTCCAATGATTCAGTAGACCCATATATTTTTTTTATTTTTTTTTATTAGAATATATTTGTTTAAATAATGCAAAAGACTGGCATCACTATATAACTATAAGCAATGTGATAATCTCATAATTTCAAACTTAAGTGTTACAAGCTACCACAATTCTAAAAAATGTTATCATAGTGGATATTTACTCAAAAATAAATGTTTGCAGTGAAGAGAGTTCGCCTCACATTACTTTTTGTATTAATTTTGTCATGGCAGTTTGTCATAAAGGCTCACGTGAAAATACGCAATCACATTTCTACGCGCGCACACATACGTACACATGTACTCACGCCCACACCTATGCACAGGAACAATTACATAAAAATAAATACAGATATACCCTGACGCATTTAACATACACGAATATCCACTGCTGCGGATATTTTGTGGCGCAGAAATGGTTTTGATGAGGCGCCGTTGAGGCATTTTCAGGGCGCTAAAATGGTTTTGATGAGGCGGCACTGAGGCAATTTATAAGGCCCCGGTCGTTGCGCCTTTAATGGCCCTTGTTGACAAAGTGTGACCGGCCGCTAATGGCCCTCAGTGGCTTCCAGATTAGGGCCCGAATAAAGTTAGGGGAATATTATTGGGGCCCGATCACAGCCCCAACTCAATTTCCGCACGGGATATGCGAGCGTTCGCGAAGGGAGTCGATACAGTCGTCGATTAGTGGCATCGGGAATCTGTCTCTGGCTATCTTCTTGTTCAATTGTCGATAATCAATGCACACGCGATACTTGCCGTTTTTCTTTGGTACAATCACCATGGGACTAGAATATTTACTTCGACTTGGACGGATAATTCGTCCCTGTAACCATTCGTTGATTTGGGCATCCAGGATCGCTTTTTCTTTCACGGGGAGTCGTCGCGATTTAAACAAACAGGCGTGTCGTCTTGGAGTACAGTTTTCGTTTCGATGCTCGTTTGAACTTCTTTTCGGGGGTTATGCCCCTTAATAAGCTCCTCAACCTTTCCGTGATGATGACCGGTAACGTCCACAGAACCCATTTCGACGCAGTTCAAACTGGGTAGTTCTTCTGGGATGTTTCCGTCACCAATCCCCGTTCCTGATTCTTAATTGTTACGTTTCTCCATTGGTAATTTTCCGATCGTAACATACCCACCTCGGATATTAATGTCCATCCTTCTCGTTAATTCTATTCCCAGGAGCATGCCGTGGCTCATGGCATAATCGGGTACCACGTAGACGTCACCGGTAAAGATTCCCTCTGTATTGTCATGGTAACGGATAACATTCCGACAGCTTTTACGGTCGCTCTTCCAAAATCTTGGAATACTTACCCAGTAGTCTTTAATTGCGGGGTGCCAATTCTTTTATATTCGCTTTGTTTTAACATTGATTGTTTTGTTCCCGTGTCGATCATTGCTCGTATTGCTGTACCGCTGATCTCGACGATTTCATCGTCTGTCGCAGGTGGGTCGATCGCTACTACGTTTACGTGACTGTTCTTTCGCGATAGTTCCTTTTCATCACATTTTGAAGCGATATGCCCAAAATTATTACATCTGAAACACTTCGGTCCCCTACTTTTCTATGAACATTCACGTGCGATATCCCATGTTGGGTGATCGGTAGTGGCCAACGATTGGCCGATGCTCGACGCCGAGCTTGCCAACATTGGCACTCGAGCTTGGCCCGATCATCGACGGAGCCTCGGATGATAAGAGCGGCCCGATATTCGCAATCAATGTTGGCCCTAGAATGGCTTATAAGAATTGGCCGAGCATCGTGTAGGAGTTCATTCGAGAATCCGCCAACAATAAGTCCCCGTCAAGATTGCTATCATTGGCACTCGACCTTGGCCCGATTATCGACCGAGTCATGACGGATAATTGTGACCCGATATAGATCACCAAAATTGGTCCTGTACTGCCAAAGAAACAAATTAATTACTTTTGTATTGTAATTCGTCATTACCTGGCCTTTCGAAACGATTAGTTCGAAGAATATATTTCACCCATATGGGACTCGACCTTGAACCTACTTACCGATAGCCAAGTACGCTGCCCCTATGCTACCGAGTGCTCGTAACATTTGAATCGCAGATATGCCATAAGAGACCAAATGGATTCTAATAATTATAATTATTAGAATCATTATAATTAAGAATATAATTATTATCACATAAACTATATCAATTAGTTAATATCATTGTGATAATTAGAGAGTGTATCGAATGACATGTTATAGAATTTCTAAACCTAACCTATATATATATATATATATATATATATATAATTCCTCTCTATCCACCCTCTCTACCCCACAACCCTTTAATATGTGTGTTGCAATAAAGACAGACCATTAGTTCATTAGTTCAAGTTTTATTTGAAGAAATAAATATATTTAAAATTAATAATTCCAATAATGGAATGCAATAGGAAAAATTTGATTTCACGAAAAATCTGGTTAATTCAAATAAAAAATAAATAAATAGACGCGGTTAGTTAATATTAATAGAATTTTTCTGTCAGTGTAGGATGATTCATAAAAATCGGCAGAGTATCGCGTATGAGCTCGTTCGAGAATCGGCCAACAATGAGTCCATTGATTTGGTAGTATATTTGTTAAGAATAATGTCCAATGGACTCGTAAAAAGTATTTATCTCGTCTCTCAATGACTTCGACGCGAAAAAATGAATCGTCAATATACGAATTGCGGTTCGATCATGCGTTACTTGGCCGAACATTGGCCTCGTATCGGCAAACGAATGATTGGCGAGTCTATACTTCGTCAAACATAGGCCTCATATCGATAAACCAATAATGAACGAGTCTATACTTGGCCGAACATTGGCCGCGTATCGGCAAACGAATGATTGGCGAGTCTATACTTCGTCAAACATAGGCCTCATATCGATAAACCAATAATGAACGAGTCTATATTTGGCCGAACATTGGCCGCGTATCGGCAAACCAATGATTGCGAGTCTATACTTCGCCAAACATCGACCTCGTATCGACAAGCCAATGATTAGCGAGTCTATATTTGGCCGAACATTGGCCTCGTATCGGCAAACCAATGTTGGCTAGTCAATACTCAGCCGAGCATTGGCGTACAATTGGGTAATCGATCATCGCCCCGCCAACACTGGTCCAAGTATTGGCCGTTACGGTTCGATTGGCGAAACCTACATGGGATGGTCGGTTGAACCACAACTAAAACACCTCGAGGTTTTCTTGTTTCCTGATTTTACCTTTTCGTCAACTTTCTTTATTTCATTAAATTTACGTGTGGTCAGATCACTCGGTTGTTTCTTTCACCCTTTTCTTTCATTCGATCGTATTGTTCTAAATTTTTCCGTAATTCCGTGATAGTTGAGGCGTTGTATAAAATTGTTTTATTAATTTCTTCATCTATTACTCCATCGATAATATACTGTATAAGTGCTTCTTCCTCGATCGAACCTTGATTCACGATCTCACTCATGGCGTACACATACGGTCGCGGTGTTTCCTTCGGCAGTCTTTTTCGTTTCACCAGTTGGGTATGAACCATTGCACTATTTATTTTTGTCTCGAACTCGCATGTGAGCCGTCGTTTTAACTCTTTTCACGTCATTATGCCCTTTTGTAACGCAATATATTGTTTGGCAAAGCCATTTAATAATTTTTTTGCGTAAATAACTTTCTGTAATTCGCTCCACTCAAGCAGCATATTTGCTTCTTCAAATTCTTCAAACGATTTTTCGATTGGGTATTTGTCATCTCCAGAAAAGTGGAAATACTGCCTTTGACTTCTTTAATCGTAAATAAACTTATTGGATTATACGAATGTCTTCTGCCTCTTTGACGATTAGTTTATTAAACTAATCGTCTTACTTTATTAAAATTAATTAAATCGTAACATGTCAATAGCTTGCTGCTCGTGTTCGCGTTTTGCCAATGACTCACTCTCTTATCGCTTGTCAATCTATTCCAAGGCCGACTAGCAACTCCCGTTCTCGAGACTTGATCCCACATATATACGACGTGTGTTCAGAAAATAACGGGAATTTTTCAATTTCGCGGTTTTGGAGTGTCCGACTGTCATTTCTTTTTATGTTGGTATAAAATCCCTTGAAGTATGATACAATTTTCAGTTGTATTCCTTGTTTACTTTGTCTGTGGCAGCCGCTAAGGTTAGACGTGTTTTTATGAGCTCGGCGATTTTCGTTTATTAAAAGAAATGGATCAACGAATTTGTATCAAATTTTGAGTAAAAAATTAAATAAAATGTGTGAAATGTTAACGAAGGCCTATGGTGAGTCTGCTATGAGTAAAACAAGAGATTACGAGTGGTATAAACGTTTCCAAGATGGCCGTGAAGACGTTGAACATAACGCACGCCCCGGACGCCCCAGCACATCAACAACCGATGAAAACGTGGAGAAAGTGAAAGAAATGGTTATGAACGATCGCCGAATCACAATCAGAGAAGTCGCTAATGATGTTGGCATATCGATTGGCTCATGCCATGAAATGGAAAAATGGAAAATCGGTAAAACAATTCATGGCTTTTGCACCACGATAATGCACCTGCTCACATTTCATTGCTTGTTCGTGAATTTTTGGCCAAAACAATACTGTAACGATGTCCCAGCCTCCATATTCGCCAGACATGGCTCCGTGTGACTTTTTCCTATTTCCAAAAATAAAGAGGACCTTAAAGGGCCGCCGTTTTACAAGCATAGATGACATTAACAGCGCATCGCTGAAATAGCTAAAGGCTATTCCAAAGATCGAGTTTGAGAAGTGTTTCGAGGATTGGAAGAAGCGCTAGCACAAGTGTAACATTAATGTAGACGAATAATTAAATATTTTTTTTTCAAAACTAAAATTCCCATTATTTTCTGAACACACCTCGTGTATATATATATATATATATATATATATATATATATATATATATATATATATATATATATATATATGTTATGTTTGAAAATCTCGAATTATCACAGTGACATGAACTAATTGATATAGTTTATGTGGTACAATGAATAATTATGATACTAAGATGCTACAAACACTCACAAGGAACATTCCTCAGGTGACAGCCTTCGATTTTGTTGAAATTTGGACATGGTATAAAGCACCGAAAAGTAAGAGATACGTATTTTTTTATCGGCGGAAAAACGGTTTTAAGGGGTGAAACCATCCCTCGAAAAAGGCATCTCTAGGGGTAATATAGCAGTTTTACATACAAAGAGTCCACCGATTTTAATCAAACAAAAACGAAAATTTTTCTAATCCGAAGCAATGAAAAATCCACTATAGTGGTGGACTCCTTGTCTGTGAAACTGCTATATTACCCCTAGAGATACCTTTTTTCGAGGGGTGGATTCACCCCTTAAAACCGTTTTTCCTTTTCAAACATTGGGAAATTTTGCGTTACGTAATTTCTGTACGCCCCCTAAGTAGTTAGGTTGGAGAGTCGAATCCAAATGTAAGTGAAATATTTTCTTCGATTAAAAACATATCAGACCGCCAGGGAATGACGAATTATGATACAATATCATTGTGGTAGAACTATAAATTGCGTATTTTATTTTATTTTGAATTTATGTAATATTCTATGCATATAGTACACTTGGATGTGCAGTGTCTCTTGTAAGCAAATAAAGATTTATTCGAATCGAATCTTTATTAATTTAATTTGAATATATTTAATATTCAACCAGAATAGCTGGAACAGATAAAAAGATATTTATGGAACTAATAGAATCGTAGTAGGTCGTGGACAAGAAAAACACCTATTTGATTTAAATAGATCCTATTTGAATTAAACCTTTTTTTTGGCAGCGTAATTTCTGAGAAAAATACACGCCCGATTTAATAAAATATGTTTGGAAAAAAACTCGTTTAAAGTTTTTCATGCAGTTATAGAGAAATGAAATTTACAGAAGTAAAGGTGGCTGGATTGGGATTTCAATAAGTAATTTTGTGTAACAAGTTTTTGTAGAGGAAGTGGTCTTTCTATATTGGCCAAGCCAACGATCTGTACCAACGAGTGGGTTGCGACTTCTCCCATGGACACCCGATGGGCACTCATCGGCCCGATGGGCACCCATGGGCACCCGACGAAGGGAACATTTCCAACAAAAAAATGTCAATCCGACATGTCTTTCCGAGTAAAAATATTGTCACTGGCCTGACATTTTATCCGGGCCGGATCACGCTATAGTACGGAGCAGTGCAGCCAGATCGCGCGCAAAAGTTACCCCCTCTCTAGTCTCTTGCGCGCCCATCACACAATCATAGTAGCGCGTGTCCGTGAGCGAGCGACGCTCGGACGTATTCGGGAAGAGCCGAGCGCCACCGAAGTTTCCCGACCGCGCCTTCGGCAGCTACACCAATACATGGACGCTGAGCACGTTCATGTGCGGCCAAGCCGAAACGAAGGATTCGAGGGAAAAAGCAATCTGAGCACGACTCGCGCGTGACGTCACCCGCCGGCACGAGCGAGGCTTTTAGATGATTTCAATGCTTATTTAGCTCTTGATTCTCTGCGTTATTAATGTATGCAAAAAATGTATCGCATACTCCCGCCGCTTATTTTTTTCAGTTTATACGTTAATTTAAATATAATAATAAATCTAAATTACAACTTATTTATCTTCTAAAATATTGTTTACGCTTTACTCGCACCCGTCCTTATGCCAAATAAATTATAATTCATAAAAGTAAGCGGAAATATATTTATATTCGTATTATTATATTAATTTTCATAGCTCTCATAAGAAAACTCTCATATAAAAAACTCTCATATGAAAAAAACTTCAAAACCTTAGATTTCAACGAACCAAGAACATACATCTTCACATTTTCAATCATGACGAATTTTTAAGAACAATATCACCACAAACACATCTGAACCAAAACAATATACATCACGTAAATTATCAAAACATAAATCAAACAACACAAAATCACAACATGTTATACTCAACCCTTACTAATAGACATTAGGACATAAATAATAATCTTTCCACTGATCCTCTGAATAATATAAATTCGACAATCACATAAAATAAAACGAAAGAATGGCTTATAAATCTCTCCAACATTGATACTCTCAAACATAAAAACTCTCAAACATAAAAACTCATATCCATAAATCAATCTCCGAACTTGAGTCCAAATTAGATTTTTTACTCCACAAACCTAGACAAATCGAAATTAGAACCAGATTCACGAAAATCTTAAAAAAAATAAATATTCAACCTCATTTTCCAACACTAATCAAATTATAAAACACACGTCTTCATTCTTTAAAAACAACCCTCAACTTTTAGTTAGACGAGCTGACAAAGGAAATTCAACAGTCATTCTTAACAAATCAGATTACATTACAAAAACTCATAATTTACTCGCAGATTCCTCAACTTACAAATTAACAAATAGAAATCCCATCAAAACTCTACAAAAAGGCATTAACAATAAATAGTCCAACACATAAACTAGCTGAATTTATACAATCTAAACTTTCTAAATTAATCAATACGACTAATTAACACCTCAAAGATAGTTTCCACCTAAAACATTCACTTTCTAACATCTCAATTCCACTCAACTACAAATTGGTCTCGTTTGATGTTGTTTCTCTCTATACCAACATCCCATTACAACTTGTTATTCAAAGCCCTAAAAAAAGATCAAATCTATTTTCAAAAACATTTCCTTTAAACGAAATAATTAAAGCCATAGAATACATCATGTTCTCAACTTTCTTTACATTTCAAAATAAAATTTACCAACAAATCTCAGGGTTACCAATGGGCTCACCTCTGGCTCCAATACTATCTAACATCGTCATGATTGATCTTGAAATAAATTGTCTGAAAAATTAAAATATTCGTTACCACTATATAAAAGATATGTTGATGATATTATTATTGCTCTACCAACAGACAAAACTGAATCCACCAAAAAGATTTTTAACTCATATAACTCAAAATTACAATTTACATCAGAAAATGAAGTAGATAAAAAAATCCCGTTTCTTGATATACTTTTAATCCATAAACAAAATTCAATTATCACAAATTCGTATAGGAAACCAACCCGGTCAGGCAGATTCATAAATTTCTTTTCACACCACCCACTTTCCAAAAAAAGCCATAATTTACATGCTAGTTGACAGAGCAATAAAATTATCTCATCCTTCATTTCACAAAGAAAACCTCAAACTTATTAGTAACACGATGACACAAAATTCCTATCCGATCTCTTTCACAGAAGAAATAATAAAACATCGGCATTCGGCAAACATCGGCAACATTCCACACTCAACAATCAAAAAAAGAATAACAACAATTTTGATTCTTCCAGACTAATAAATGTTCCTTACACAAAAAAACATCCATCATCAACTAATTCGTGTTTTCCAACAATACAACATAACATTATTCACAAACAATAAACACAACATTTCATCGATTACTGTCTCCACCAAAGACAAAATAAATAAGAACCAAAAATCCAACATAGTTTACAAAATCGATTGTAAGGATTGCAATGCCACATATATCGGCGAAACCAAAAGATACCTCGAAACCAGAATAAAAGAACATAAAAATAGCCTTAAACATACTACCACAATACACACAGTCTTAGCACACCATGCAATAGAACAAAAACATGACTTTCAATTCGACAATGTAAAAATTTTAAACAATGAAAATTGGCTCAAAAAAGACTAATCCTAGAAATGATCCAAATTAAGGCACACTCCAACGCCTTAAATTTTAGAACTGACCTACAATAACTAAGCTCGATCTATAACTCTATTATATAACTATTAAAATATTTTACAGTACTTTACTTGACATAACAATTTTTACTCTTAACATGACGCACCAATTTTATTTCTCTTGACACGTCACTGCCTAAAGGATCTTTCTCCCCCGATTCGCAAAATAAAGACTCTAATAAGCTTGACGAAATTAAGACACCACTCAGTTTCTCTCAAACTCTCCGTGATCACACAACTCAATATGTAACTGAGAAATGTAAATTTCGAGTTTTTGTTTATTTTGGAAGAAAATTTTTAAAATCTTAAACTCAATAGGTAATCATCACAGTCATTTAATACTTGATTAAAATTTCTTTTAAATCAATCACGTACATTAAATTTTCACAAATAAAACACAAAACTTTCTTATAGTTATTAATCCCTTACAGATGATAAAAATCGCAAAAAAACGATAAATTCTTCCATCTATTGAGTATACTCCAGCAAAACAGTATTTACTTCCACAAATACTGTCTTCTGAAATAACCTTCCAAATATAAGCAAAAGCTAGAAACATCAACAACATCGAGGTTAGTAGTTTCTCATATTTCATTTCTCTATAACTCCATAGTATAATAAACCACACTCTCACGCATCACCCATTTTAAACACCGATGAATAAGAAGAATTAACGCAATACAGGAACTTATGCATATCAAATCAATATAGTTATAACCAAAACAGAATTAACATAACAGTTATACAAAACGACACAACAATTTTATAACACAATCATAACATAAAACATTCGTGAATTTAATTCCTTCAAACTTGATTTGTAAAATTTGTGTATCAAAATTTATAGAAAAAAATATAATTTCTAAAGAGGACCCGAACCAAAGGGTCGAAACGTAAGAAAGCATCATTTATTTCCATCGCTGACCTTGGAAAACCTCTATTGGCCGGACTGAAGCCGAATCTTCAACTAGCAACTTGTCACCAACACGACCGCACACATCTTTGACTCATTAATTCTCATACTTTCATCAAGTGATAAAGCATTATCCCCAAAAACAAGCCAATCATCCATCCGGCCACGAATTGTCAGTACCAGAAAGTGCACATATTCTACAAGTTATGAGATGGTCTCGTTGGTCGCGTTCCTGGCTTCGGTCCGCAGGGGCGCGGGACGCGGACGTTCCCCGCGCTCAGTGCTTTTTTAAATTATTATTACTATTAATTCTTATTTGATTATTTTTGTTAGTTATCATTATTATTTTATTTAGTTATCGTTTAGTGTCGAAAAATTTATCGAGCACTCCGATCGCTTATTTTATTACTTTGTACGATAATTTAAATGTGATAATAAATCTAAATTTCAACTTATTTAACTTCTAAAAAATTGTTTGCGCTTTACTCACACCCGTCCCTATGCCAAATAAATTGTAATTCACAAAAGTAAGCGGAAATATATTTATATTCGTATTATCATATTCATTCTCATACTTTCATCAAGCGATAAAGCATCATCCCCAAAAACAAGTCAATCATCTATCCGGCCGTGAATCGTAAGTGCCAGAAAGTGCATTTTTAACACAAGCGATAAGATGCTCCCGTTAGTAGCGTTCCTAGCTTGGGGGCGCCGGATCGTTTCCCGCGCTCAGAGCTTTTCTGTTTTTTTTTAATTATTATTTTCTTTTTGTATGGGGCGAATTGTTTATACGTGAAACACGCTCATTGAAAGAATATTATTCTGAAAATAGGAAAACTGCTCATGATATTTTACGATTAAATTTGTTTTGTTCTGTCAATGGTGAGTGTTCACAAATAAACAATTCACCCCATTACAATGAAAATTACCTGTAAATGTAAAAACATACAAAAATGCCACTTTCTGGCACTTACGATTCGCGGCCGGATAGATGATTGACTTGTTTTTGGGGATAAAGCTTTATCGGTTAATGAAAGTTTGAGAATGAATATAATAATACGAATATAAATACATTTCCGCTTACTTTTATGAATTACAATTTATTTGGCATAGGTACGGGTATGAGTAAAGCATAAACAATTTTTTAGAAGATAAATAAGTTGTAATTTAGATTTATTATTACATTTAAATTAACGTACAATCTAATAAAATAAGCGGTCGGAGTGTGCGATAAATTTTTCGACACTAAAAGATAACTAGTTAAAATAATAATGATAACTAATAAAAATAACTAATCAAATAAGAATTAATAGTAATAATAAATAAATAAATACTGAGCGCGGGGAACGATCCCGCGCCCCTGCGGACCGAAGCCAGGAACGCTACCAACGAGACCATCTCATCGCTTGTAGAATATGTGCACTTTCCGGTACTGACGATTCGCGGCCGGGTGGATAATTGGCTTGTTTTTGGGGATAATGGTTTATCGCTTGATGAAAGTATCTTGATATGAGTATGGGCCCATTAATTATTTCGTTTAAAGGAAATGTTTTTGAAAATAGATTTGATCTTTTTTGAAGGCTTTGAATGACAAGTTGTAATGGGATGTTGGTATAGAGAGAAACAACATCAAACGAGACCAATTTGTAGTTGAGTGGAATTGAAATGTTAGAAAGTGAATGTTTTAGGTGGAAACTATCTTTGACGTGTGAATTAGTCGCATTGATTAATTTAGAAATTTTAGATTGCATAAATTCAGATAGTTTATGCGTTGGACTATTTATTGATGATACTATTGGACGAAGTGGATAATTATTTTTATGAATTTTTGGCAACCAATAGAGACGAGATAGATTGCAATTTTCAGCTTTTAAGTATTTGTATTTTGTTTCATCAATGATTTTTAGGATTTTCCATCTGGAGAGAATATTGTTAATGCCTTTTTGTAGAGTTTTGATGGGATTTCTATTCGTTAATTTGTAAGTTGAGGAATCTGCGAGTAAATTATGAGTTTTTGTAATGTAATCTGATTTGTTAAGAATGACTGTTGAATTTCCTTTGTCAGCTCGACCTGAACTAAAAGTTGAGGGTTGTTTTTTAAGAATGAGGACGTGTGTTTTATAATTTGATTAGTGTTGGAAACTGAGGTTGAATACTTATTTTGTTTAAGATTTTAGTAAATCTGGTTCTAATTTCGTTTTGTCTAGGTTTGTGGAGTAAAAAATCTAATTTGGACTCAGATTCGGAGATTGATTTATGGATATGAGTTTTTATGTTCGAGAGTTTGAGGTAAAGAAAACGAAACTTTTCACCTAGAGACAAGAATGTGGAAATGTGTAGCGGAGTATCAATGTTGGAGAGATTTATAAGCCATTCTTTCGTTTTATTTTATGTGATTGTCGAATTTATATTATTCAGAGGATCAGTGGAAAGATTATTATTTATGTCCTGATGTCTATTAGTAAGGGTTGAGTACCAGGTGTGTAAGTATGAAACCGGAATTTGCCCATAGGTGGCGCTAGATGTCGATGCAGTTACCGACACATCACGTCAGCTGTGTCTTGTTATTGTATTGATATCCGACAAAGATTTCCAACTCACAATAACACGAGTTTCATTCAGTAGCATTAGTTTATTAGAGATAAACATGTCGAGTTTTGTGCCAACAAATTACGATTTGCCGACAGCACTACTTTTCTGTTTTCATCTGAAGAAAACCGCAGCCGAATCGCATCGAATGCTTGTGGAGGCGTTTGGTGAGCATGCTCTCGGTAAAACACAGTGTTTCGAGTGGTTCAAACGGTTCAAAAGTGGCGATTTTGACGTGAGGAACGAAGAACGTGAAAGACCACCGAAAAAGTTTGGAGACGCTGACCTGCAAGCCTTGTTGGACGAAGACGACGCTCAAATACAACAACAACTGGCGGATGTACCTACGGTAATGATATGATACTTTGTATCATATCATTACAATAAACGTGTTTTTTCTGTACAAAAATTCCGGTTTCATACTTACACACCTGGTATAACATGTTGTGATTTTGTGTTGTTTGATTTATGTTTTGATAATTTACGTGATGTATATTGTTTTGGTTCAGATGTGTTTGTGATGATATTGTTCTTAAAAATTCGTCATGATGTAAAATGTGAAGATGTATGTTCTTGGTTCGTTGAAATCTAAGGTTTTGAAGTTTTTTTCATATGAGAGTTTTTTATATGAGTTTTCTTATGAAAATTAATATAATAATACGAATATAAATATATTTCCGCTTACTTTTATGAATTATAATTTATTTGGCATAAGGACGGGTGCGAGTAAAGCGTAAACAATATTTTAGAAGATAAATCAGTTGTAATTTAGATTTATTATTATATTTAAATTAACGTATAAACTGAAAAAAATAAGCGGCGGGAGTATGCGATACATTTTTTGCATACATTAATAACGCAGAGAATCAAGAGCTAAATAAGCATTGAAATCATCTAAAAACCTCGCTCGTGCCGGCGGGTGACGTCACGCGCGAGTCGTGCTCAGATTGCTTTTTCCCTCGAATCCTTCGTTTCGGCTTGGCCGCACATGAACGTGCTCAGCGTCCATGTATTGGTGTAGCTGCCGAAGGCGCGGTAGGGAAACTTCGGTGGCGCTCGGCTCTTCCCGAATACGTCCGAGCGTCGCTCGCTCACGGACACGCGCTACTATGATTGTGTGATGGGCGCGCAAGAGACTAGAGAGGGGGTAACTTTTGCGCGCGATCTGGCTGCACTGGTACGGAGGCCTTACTTACGGCGTGCCTTGATTTTCCTGATCCGGCCGGTTTCAGACGATATGCAGGCAACTGGATTTACGATTACCTCCATTTTCCTGAGCCAGCTAATTCCAGGCGATAGTCAGTCAAACGGATTTACAGCTTGTGGAAATTCGCCGGATCCGGCTAGCGTTACGCAATGAATAAGTAACTGGACCTATATACAGTTTGGCGCCTTTCACACGCCTAACCTCTTGTCAAACACCAGACGAACTATATATCATCGTCAAAATATCAAGACAGATTGTCCGCTCTATGCATACATTTTTATTATTTCTGACCTTTTATTTATTCTTAATGAATCTGTGATTCGGTTTCATCTGTTCAAAACACAATTTTATTGAATCCACTGAATATATCTATTGAATTTTTTTAATTTAAATTAAATAGAATTTTTGGAAAGACAAATATTTTTCTATTTGCTTGAATCAATGGTCTGTATTTATTGCAATACACACATCGACGGGGAAGGGGGTAGAGCGAGAGAGAGAGAGAGAGGAATAATTTATATATATAGGTTCTGTTTGAAAAATCTATAGCATTATATTCAATAAAACGCTAATTGTCAAAATGATATTAACTAATTGATATATTTTATGTGATGCGACAAATAATTATGGTCTCTTATGCCATATCTGCGACTAAGATACTACAAACACTCGGTAGTGTAGGGGCAGCGTGCGTAGCTATAGGTAGGTAGGCTTAAGGTTTGATTCCATGTGGAGGCGGCGAAATATTTTCTTTGAAAAAGAACATTTCAGAAAGCCAGGGAAAGACGAATTACGATAAAAAAATCATTGTGGAGGAATTCTAAACGATGCATTCCATTTTATTTTGGATTTGTAGAATATCTTTTTCTATATTCTATATTCTAAAAAATATATTCGAAACAAATAGGATCTCGGTAGGCCGTGAGACAAGGAAAAAACCTATTTGATTCAAATAGATTCTATTTAAATTAAATATTTCTTTTGGCATTGCAATGAAAAATGTGCAGAAATGGTGGTTTCCGAAGCAACAGCAAACTTCTCTCTTCGAACTGCACGTTAGGCCTTGATTTTGTACAAAAATGATCAGGGCTTGATAAAAATCCAGATTAAGGCTGGAAAAAGACATCAGGATGCCTGATGAGGTATTTCTTGCAGATGGAGCAAGATTTCTACTCGGGTCACTGTCTCTAAGATTGGAACGTGGCAAAAAGTGGCGTTTTTTTCACTTTATGGTGTAACATCCTCAATTGGGCATTATTCGTCAGAAGTACTGCAAAGCTTTTGAATACTGGAGTAAATGACATCGTTCTGAGAAATACGCAGAATTGACTGCTAACCCGTACGGAGACTCGCCATGCCAGCCACAAAGGACCAGCTGATCAGTCGAAACTAGATGGAATGACTGGAATCTTCGCGAGATCTGTCGAATTGCACGGAGCGAAATATACAACCTATATTTGGGATGGAGATCGCAAAATATTCAAAAATACTCTACTAAGAGTGAACCGTACGGTACAGTGACAGCCAAAAAAGAATATGATGGGCATATCCAAAAAAGGGTGGGTACGCGATTGCGTGACGTGATAAAAGAAAATGCAGGTGTCGGTCGAAGCAAAAAGTTGATTGGAAAGTTTATCGACAAACGTACTACTTATTGTGGACTTGTATTTGGGCCGTATTAAAAATCAGTTGAAAAAATGAGAACAGCTATAACACCTCAACACAAAAATTTAGAGTTTTGCACCAAAAGGAAATAACAATGATATTGTCCTAATTGAAATTGCAACCAACAAGCCGGTCAGTATATTCAATGATGGCCGATAAGTGTGCACTGGAAACATCGAATAAAGGCCGACAACTTGGTTGAGCAGCCAAAAAAGAAGCTGAAGATATTGTTGCGACTGCAGAAATAATACTGTATGGCGCAGGGGTCGCAAATAGAGTGTAGAATGTTTTTTTTTTTAATTCGATTCTAAACTACTAGTCTATACACAAAGGCACAATTTTAACAAATTAATTATTTTAATGATGATCTTAATGATGCAATGCAGTTTAGAAAAGGTTTTTTTTTTCATTTCATAATAAAAAAGGTCTCATTCCTTTCTTTTTTCTTCTATTAGTAATAGAGATATAAACAACGAAAGTTTATCTCGTTGTCTGTCACCTGACGTTTGCAAAAAAAAATATTTTTTTCAATGGAAACTCATTTCTGTAAAATGTATCGTTTCGTCACAGTTGTCATTTCAGCAATTAATGTTTTACCAAAAGAATCAAAACACTTTTATAAAGAAATAACTAACCCGGTGTATTGGTCTAGTGATTAGCGTGCTGACCAGCGGATCGGGAGGTCGCAAGTTCGTAGCCCAGTCGCGTTACTTTCGTCGGGAAATATTTTAGAATTGAAAATGCTTCTCAAACTGTATATGTTTGTTGAGGTAGGCTGGCTATAGGGGTCTGAGTTAGCTGGGTGTCACACGAAACTAACCCTACCTCCACTCCACTGCCACTGTGTTGTAGTAGAGTGGGGGAAACTGCGATATACTACATGCCTGTGATTGGTTGAAAAATGCCCTCTCCCCATACAATTCTAATCTTGTTATTAATTTGAAAATGATTTTACAACTTATATGACAAATATATTACAAAAAATGATACAACAATTATTATACAAACGAACCCAAACAAACAAACAAAGGCAAACGAACCTAAAGGAACCAAAACAAACCTAAAACAAATCTAAACAAACCCAATTATTAGGGCTTGCAAATATTCCAAATTATTGTTATTCGAATATTCGATATTTTCTCGGATATTATTCGAAAAGTTTTTTTTTAACGGCTGTTTGAATAATCAGTCTTCATTTGCCAATGTCTTACCATATGAGTCTAGTTTCAGTGAACAAAACAATGTTAAATTAAAATGAAAGAATAAATTGGAATTGGACTATTTAAAGGCACTACACGCAGTCTTACAAAAAAGTAGTGCCGCCATAAGAGGTGAAGGCGATCGATGCAAAGAATACACCCAAACAACACAGTCTTATAAAACCGAGATCATAGTATTGTCATGATATCTATAATAAAATCAACCAACTAAAAACAAGTAACACCATAAAATCTCCAATGTAACATACCACTAGAAGTTAGAAAAAAGTAAGTAACCACTTATTCTAATAGCAACCTCATATTCGGTTTGTAATGTCACAGCACCAAAATACAAAAATTAAAGAGTTTTAATCAAACAAATAAGTTATCACCAGGGAGTGGTTAGTGCAATAAAATGTGAAAACGATATCTTACGAAAAACTATTAATATGAGGTCGGCAAATCAAAGTAACGCACACGAAATGCGTTTTAAATCCTAACATCAAACTTTGGTTCTTTCGTTCTTTAACGTTTTCAATGGTAGTGAGACCTAAGAGCGTCCATGGAATCATCCTTTAAGGAACATCTCCGATGGTTGCAAATGTATTTCGTGGATGAAAGCACCCTTTCACACTCTACCCTTGTAGGTGGGATGCATAGCAGAAAGTCGTATGCTCGGCTCAAAGATTCTTGTCTCTGGCCTTTTCTATCAAACAGCGCCATTTGCATTCGGATTGATGTTTCTAATTCTTCGCTGACTGATAAATTAGCGGTAGATGTAGAGACAGTTGCTGAAACGGTGTCATTGCTCTTTCTTTGCAATGGTTCTTTGAAACTCATTTCAGGTTCGTCTGTTTCTTGCGTTCCCTTATTTCGCAGCTGCTGTTGGAGATGAACTAAGGCTATGTCATCCTCATCATCATCAGAGTCATGTTTTTCACAAAAATATTTTTCATTGATCTTCATTATTACTCTAGTAATTGTATCGTTTCCTGGAGACGGAAAGATGTTCGAAGGTGGCTCTGCGTAATATTTGCTGGGATTGTGTAGATATTTTAATGTACAGACTGGGTCTGATAGGCGTCTCCTCGCAATCCTGTTTTTCAGAGCCTCCGATAGCCGGTTACTCGTAAAACTGTTTGTCGCTTGAAGTTTGGCAACCGTGAATTGCAGGGCTGTTTCTGCTGTGAGTAGATATGCATTTGCTTGACAAAGTGCCTCTACTGTTGCCTTTACAATGTTGAGAGAAGTGGACAACTCCTGCAGTGAAGCCGATTCAGTCGAACTAAACGTAATTTCTTCCTTTAGATCGATAACAGTCTTCATAACAGAGTTTTTTGAGTAAAAAATCTTGTGACCATATCGGCCAAGCTACTCCATCTCGTTTTACAGTCTAGGATCATGCCTCTTTTTTCTGTTCTTCCGGAAGATAGTTATTGAAAATCTCGCTCTTAGTGGGTGATTTCCGAAAATTTTTAACCATTTTGCGCACTGCGTCAATAACGTTTTTTTAGATTCACATCCCTGTATACGTGGAGTTTCCTGTACAGATGTTGCTCAACTACAAACCCACCTTCTTCTTCGCCATCACCGTCAGGATGATGCCATCAGAATTCGCCATCGTCATCCTCTTCTGTCTCCTCTGTGTTTCCTGCAGACTCTTCACATGCTTCTTTATTATTGTTCTATTACTTTTTGTAAATAACATCCAACACTGCACATTAGATACCATGTGCGAAACAATTGATGGTACGAAGGTATTTGTCGACCCATAGCACACATCACGCTTGCCCCGTCAGTCACTATGCATGCTACGTCCTCTTCCAGGGATAGATCATAGTATGCTAGTTTATCTTTCAAAATCTCAGTACAACGTTTCACTGTTGCCCGGCCAGTTTAGACAATGTTTAGACAATGAACGTTTACGTTCATGTAACGTCGATTACGAGCTGAAGTCCATTCATCTAGAGAGACGGAACATTTCTGTTCTTTGTCCTTCAATTTCTTCAATTCTTTCTTCACATCCTTCTTTAATTGCTCACTTTTTTCTATTACGATTTTTTTATCGTCTTTGGTGACTTCGGTAAGTCGTCATAGCCACTTTTCTTAAAAAGCTTTCGCATGGAATCAGAGGTGCAAAAAGGCCGTCACAAGCAGTCATTTTCGACACCACATTTTCCATATCATGTTCAGTTTTTTGTAAATATGCGTCAATTAATTTAGCTTTCTTCTTCATTGGCTCATTTTTATTGACTTTTTCTTAATTTGGATGTCTGAGCGATGTCGCCGTGGCCGAAGGTTCATTGACCTTAGTGTCGGTGGGGTGCACTTTTAAGTGATTGTGGAGGCATGTAGTCGTGTTTTGGCATTTCGTAATATTCTTACAGTTTTTGCACTGGGCTTACACTCCGTCTGAAGTTCTTAAGAAAAAGTTCCATACTGACGATCGGTCCGGCAGGATACCTTTGGTGTACTCTTTAAGTTCAAGCTTCGGTTGCTCCATGTTTGTATGCTAAATGTAATACCTGAAAGATAAAAAAAAAATATATATATCAAGTACCACACTCTACTTCACAGCATTTTGTGGGTTGGTTAGACTAAATAACTAAACTTTAAAAAAATATAATATGTATTTTTGAAAAGTTAATCACAAAAAGCAAAAAAATGTTTTCAAGGTGATAATCAGTATTATTATAATATAAGTCAAATTACAAATCAGAAATGTAGTTACTTACATCGAACAAAACACTTATTCCTTAACTGGATAATAAATAGACAAGCAGGTATACAAAACGCTTGTTTTACCAATATCAAAACTTCACTATAAGCCACAAAAATTATAACCACAACTGCGTTTGCTCGCAAATTATAGATAAATGCGCAAACTAAAGTGGCCGAAGGAGCGACGCAACCACGAAGCACGGATCCCTCGAGTGTTGCCAAGCACTCCCGTGTGTTGACGAATTCTGCCGCGTCAACCGCTCGCAGGCTCACGACGCAATTTTGTTTGAACGTACTTTACAATTATATTTTGGGCACATTGGAGTTTGGTGTTAAGGAAATCGGTCGAATATTCGAATATCGACAATTTGTATTCGAATATTCGTAGTAGTTTACTATTCGAATAATTCGAATATTCAAATATTGGAATGCAAACCCTACCAATTATATACTGCAATGTAACAATATTTTTTTTAATAATAATCAAAACCAACTCATATCATTTACATGTCCGTGTTTTTTATTAACCGAAAAGTCTGATTACATTTTCAATGCCATGAAATAGTTGCAGTTTGTGTAATATCTGTAGATTTTTCTTCAACATTTTTCGGCGAAAGACGACTAGTTCCGTTACTGCAAGGCGAAGTTGGGACCGGCTGTATCAGTATAGGTTTTCCGCAGTTACCTTATGCCGATAGCAGATATGTCATGGTGAATATGATACAGAGTCGTGAATATGAGAGAAAGTCGGTTGCGGTCTCAAGGTGGGGGGTGGAATGGGCGGTCGAGGGGAGATACGGAATCGGAGGTAGAACGAAGTTGAGGCGGGTTGGAGCACGTAAAAAGGTTAAACCCTGTACGGCTGGAGCAAACCAATAAAAAATATATATATATATAAAGAAATAACTTTCATATTTGCTTTTTCCTTACTCGAAAACATTTTTAAAAAATAGCAGACATATAAAGCAAGACATATAAAACAGACAGAAATAACAGACATATAAAGCAAGACATATAAAACAGACGGCCAAATATATATGGAAAATGTATACGAAAATGTAAATCTAACTACCCTTTTCTTCTTTAGCGTTTTTCTCGAAACTATGTTTTATGAAACGTTACACGTTGTATGTCAAAATCGATTTATCCGATTTACTTTAAACTCGGAAAAAGTATGATTTTCAATATGTTTATCTATTTGTTATTAAGAAAAAATTGAAGTTGTTACTTTTCGAAACGCACACTTTTTTTGACTTGCCATTTTCGTAACTTTCAAAATTAAAAAAAACCCAAACTTGGCAAAGACTATGTATTAATTGTGTGTAAATTTCTGACGTGGTTATCCGAATCTTCTCATCAGAAAATAATATTGAAAATCGATCTGTCTTTTAGGCCCCAATCGTATGCAGACCCCTTAAAGCAATACTAGAAACTGTAAACGTATTTTCGTGGGAACCGACTTTTTTAAAATTAGATCACACTTAAGATAACTTAAGATCATACTTAAGATAACATTTACATTAGATCACAATGAAAGATAACTTTCGAAGTATTTGACCGATTCACGTGAAATTCCAACAGCATGTGCTTCATTCCTTCATACGGGAAGTCAGTCGGTTCGATCTTTATTAAATATATTGTGAATTTCTTAACTTGATTGAATGTGCAAAGAAGACGAGATTTTGCGTTCATTCATTTATAAAGTCGCCTTTTTATACTTAATTTTTTTGGTGCATAATCCGACTCCAGAATATCTGTGGAGGCCAGACGTTCAAAAAAAATTTGTCGGCCAGTATCCACCCTTATTGGGGGGTCAAAAGAGAAAAAGAAACTAAATCCCGGGCGGTACAGACATTTTCATCTCTTTTCTTTGCGTTATATAGTCTTCGTACGTACGAAAAGCCACGACAAAATTGGCGACGATTTTTAACTTCCGGAACCCACCCTTGTCGAGAGGTGAAAGTCGGATGTAAATCGTACTTCCGACGGTAAAGACATTCTCATCTTTTTTATTTGCGTTATCGATATTTGGCGCCTAAAGAAAGCCAAAAAAAAAACTGGCGACGATTTTAAATTTCCAGAACCCACCCTTCGATTTATAGTTTCATATTGTCCCTTTGGTATTACGTTTTGTTTCCTTTCTACGAAGCTCTCTTTTTTCTCTGCGAACATGCAATGATTACAAATCAATTGCTGAAACCAGTCGCATCCCATCATTCATCACTATTCGATGTGCCGGAACGGGTAATTGAACATAAAAAGTGAGGAATGAGTACTAGTGACAACGATTGAAATGAGTTTAAAGTATTCGACAACTAATATATAAACGCGAATGAACCGATTTTGCCCCCGTCCCATGACATCCCGATGTTTATGGCGATCCAGGTGTGCGTGTCATTGGGCTTTACTGGATCGTGGCCAAAGTACTTGATGAAGGCGTAGAATATGTTCGATGTCGTAGGCCATTCTGGCGTGGATCCTATCGTCAGCGGTTGCAAATGCATAACTGCCACGAAAAAGCTTTCTATTATCACTAATCTCCCCGGTACTTCCGTTATTCTCCCTTTTTCTGTCCCGCACACTCAATCATATATCATTATATCGTAAACTCTCCACTTACTTTTTATCCCGATCGGCGGGATCGTTTTCTCCCTCTCACAAATTCGTAAAACGAGCTTATATCCGCCAATCTTTCACAGGCTAAGTTTTCTTCATCATCCCGGGGGGCGGGGATAGTATCACGTACAACGTTTTCTTCTAGTTGAATGCATATCGTTATTGCCGTTAAAAGAGTAACAAGAAATCTTCTTATTTCCCCTGGTTACGAAAATGAAAAGAAAAACGTTTCACGATTATCTAAAAAGGTCCACTGAAATTGTATTTTTCTTTACTTTCCACTGTACGAGTCTATCACAATCTTTTTGGCTAAAGCGAGCGTAAACACTCTTCTTTGCGTACAAATGCTGTTGGGTTGTCTCCCCCCAGCATGCAAACAATAATAAAACCTTTCCAGCTCGAGCTTCGAACACTACCATGGAAAATCGCTCGAATCATACTGATATGAGAGGCCACCATTTTTTATTTTATTGCTACACAAGAGGTACGAAAATCTTCGGAAACTAGATTAAGGCGGTAGTCTGGTCTAGAGCGAGATTTTTTACGTCATTTTTGGGCTGCAATAACTTTTAAACCTTTGAAGTTGTCTTGACGAAATTTTATATACGTATTTATTGTTCCTTTGAGAATGTATCTACATAAAAAAAATATTTTAAAGATTTTCATGTAGTTTTTATTTTTTTTACAACACGGTCTGCCGAAAACCGCCTTAATCGGCGCCCACTCTGGGTGATGTATGCATCTGAAAAAAAATATACATATACATACATATATATTCTCAATCTGAGTATTCTGAGCACTGGTAGCAGAATTAGTACTTAAACAAATTTTGTTACAAAATGGCGGCCTGTTAAACTTTGATTAACGATATTTCATACATTTTCGGGTATTCGACGAGTTATAAAATGTGGGAAAAATTATTGTTCGACTGAATTCTGCTACCAGTCCTCAGAATGAGGCTACCGAAGGTATGTGCAAAATTTGCGCTCGATCGGTCAATTAGTTATCGAGATATCGTGGGCGCCGGTTTGAAAAAACATAGTTCTGAGCTAAACCCGTTCAAAGTTTCGATACCGTTAGATGAGGTTTGCGCGCGGCTTGCTTAGAATTTCTCTTACTCTGCTAATTTTTGAAATATCATTAAACGGTTTTCACGAGCGTATTAAGAAAGGTCTAAGGAATAATAAAATGAAGAAACAAAATTGATTTTGTCAAACTTCTAGACCAGACGACTGCCTTAAAAACAAGCTAGCAGAGATTTTTTCCAACTTAAAAAAATAGACCTCCTGTCAAGGTAGCACGAGCGATTTCTATGATTTCTATAGATTTTGTTCATATTTTAACCAGACATTGTTCATATCATTTTGTATGTTTGAGTGAAATTCAGAACAGGTGATTATTTAGATTGGGAGATAATGGATTGTAAAATTTCAATAACTTTCACTATTTCAAATACTGCATGGTCTGCATTGAAATTGAGACAGAATAATTCTTTGTAAAAAATATTTGCCCCCTATAATAAGAAGACATATGGCAACACCGCTTCGTTCCACGTATCAAATGACGTGAGGGTGCGCGGCATATTTCAAATAATACTGCAACACAAATTTTTATTTCGAAGTAATTTTTTATTAAACAAAGTTTTTAATTAGTTATGAATGAACCAAGACTTTCATTTGTTAATGAAGATAACATAAACAATATAAAATATTGATGTTTATAATACTACAAATATTTTTTTCATGATAAAAGTTTTTAACTTTAGGAACACGATAATTTTTTTTCTCGAAACATTAAACAATACTGTTTTGCGGTGTTGCCATATGTCTTCTTATTATAGGTGACAAATATTTTTTACGAAGAATTATTCTGTCTTTATTGAACGTGTTTAGCAAAACTGAATAGTAAAGGTAATCCAAAATTTTTGCACTCTTTCCCTAACTAGTTTGCTATCTAAACCTAATTTTCATTCAAAATTTATAAACGCAATAGAATGGTACGAGGAATTATGCGACCTGACTTTCGGTCAATGCAGACCCTGTAATGGTAAAAGTTGCAATTTTAAAACTTATCTCCCAATTTAAATAGTCGACTGTTCTGAAATTTCACTCAAACATGCATAATGACATGAACAATGTCTGGTTAAAATTTGAACAAAATCTATAGAAATCAAGAGGCGCGCTCGTTCTACCTTAAGCCAACTTTATGTTGAAAAACCTATCCAACCAATCTTGCATTCATCATCAGTCTTGTCTATAAACTGTAGAAAATCTACGTCTTACGTAGAAGACAATGATTCGCAAGTAGTGTTGAAGTCAAATAATATGTTCTTCGTTAATTTTAAAGTTCAGTCTTTGTCGAAAATCACCATTGTTTTGTTCCACGCCATTGTTAATCTCCTTAGTCCGGGTTGACCGGAGAAGGGACCTTAAGGCGGGATATACATTACAATGATCAAGAAATCGATTTCTTTTTTCTTCTTTAAACGATAGAACTATATATGTAGAATATTTTCCCAAAGTTTCAAAGAAAAATTCGAAAAACTTCAAACGTTAGAGCCCGTCAACGCTTTGTCCCACCGTTCGGATTCGGAGCGGGCGTAAACTTCAAACGCGTTTTTTTCTCAAAACTGCATTATCGAAATTGGTGTGCAGGATTACTCAAAAACTATTAAGCCGATTGAGTTGAAACTTGGTAGAAATATTGATAATAATGGTACTTTCTACTTGACGAAAATGGTTTTTGAGAAATTGAAAAAAAAAAATTACTTGTTTAATCCACATTTTATAGCAATATTGCGTGAAATGTTGACTTTTTATGTAAATGCGTGCCATTTTATTAAATTTGCATTTTCTTCATGTAAATTACCGTCACATAGAAACGATACACATTCCAACTGAAAAATGTTTGATTTTTTTTGCAAATCAAAGTCTACGGGCAGCTAGACTGCACGCCGATTCGCAACTCCCGCGGTGACTTTGCTGTAACACTGCCACAGCTCTGCCATTTTGATGATGAATTACTTTGAAAAAATTGTTTTGTATACTTAAATATACTCTGAAAGTATACTTAAAGTTTTATAATTGTAGAATAATTATTTCTTCGTTTAAAAAATCCCTCAATACTGCTTATTTTTTCCCTCAGAGTATTCCTCAGAGGTACGGGGTCCTTCCCCTTTTACCATCCCCTTCTTTTATTCCTTCCATTCCTTCCGACATTCACAATGCTTCCAGAGTCCCCCCCCCCCCCCCCAGAGTGTTGACCGCCGCCGGTCTTTCCTAATGCACTACTGTATCGCATTTGCACGAGGGCCCAGGGAAACTGCGGAAAACATGGGCCGATACAGGCGGCCATATTTTGGCTGAGTTTCAGTTGTATTACCATCAGAAACTCAGACAAACTGCCTTCCACTCATAGGTTGACGCTCAAACCAGTGCACGGGCAAGCGGTCACCGCTCCAAGTATTGGCAGCCTCCAATGGTGCTTAACTTCAGTAACCGCCGAGCCCGCAAAGCGACCACGCGTCCATCTCTGTCGGTTTGCCTAAATGTATATCTCGCCTTAAAAAAGCAGTATGAATGCGGTACAAAAAGTTTAAATAAGTACATTTTCGTAGGTCGTGTTGTTTATCCTCACAAAAAGTAGTCGAATCAATTATTATCATCCGTAGCACGCATTGTACATGTAGCTTCATTCTACTTCACGGGATTTGATATTTTGAAACTATAGGTATTAAATGTTAGTGTAGTTTGAAAAATCGATTGTTTGAAAGAAGGGAACTGAAAAGAAACATAATAAAATAATCGAAACGGAAGAAAATAAGGCAAAAGAGGAAAATAGGGAAAAAATATGAATTGAAATACATCGGTGTGCCTGCCACTATATTAGGACGTCGCGTCGGGAAGTCGAGTGTTCGAGTCCCAGCGTTGTAGACTCGCAAAAAAAAATACGGAAGCACAGTGGTCCCAAAAACCAAAAAAAATGTTCAAATGTTGAAAAAAAAAGTTTTTTCTTCGAAGGACTTCTAACTTTTGGTATAGTGGTCTTACTAATAATACATATAGTATGTATCATAACTGTTAAAGAAAGGCAAGGATCTCTTCTTGGCTTAGGAATCCATGTCGTTCGTGAGCGTCGCATCGGGCGTCTCGCATTGTTAGCCGACGCACCGAAAGCACATAGTTCGTTGACGCACTGAAAAATTCGTTAATTTCAAATGCGCATGGAAAAATGAGAAGTCGAATAGAAGTCGAAAAATGAGAAGTCGAATCAACTTTACCAAATGCATTATTTTGAAGAAAGTAAGTACAACTTAAATGTGTTTCTCGAAATTCATATTAAGGATATATCAAGCAGTAAATGAATAATAAATGTACCCATGTACGATTTTAGAGTCGGGCCAACCTCGGCGCAACGATGATCGCCTGAGTTAGAACGGCGGCCCGACTCTGTTCACCAACGTACGCTCGGCGTCCAATAAATGCCGGGATGATAACATCGGACCAACGTTACACCCAAGCGGCGGCCCTACGTCGATTTCGCCGTCGATCCTACGTTGATTGCAGCATCGGCCTTACGTT
This sequence comes from Ophion obscuratus, assembly GCA_964007375.1. Taxonomy (NCBI): domain Eukaryota; kingdom Metazoa; phylum Arthropoda; class Insecta; order Hymenoptera; family Ichneumonidae; genus Ophion; species Ophion obscuratus. The sequence goes on along the minus strand of OZ023315.1, from coordinate 56,883,717 downwards.
GACGGCAGCATCGAGCCTACGTCGATACCAACGTCGGGCCTACTAGTCCAGTCAAAAGTGGCCAAAGTCGCAAATTTTTGCGACCGCTTCGTGAAACATGTATTCTTATGTTAATCGACCCGGGGAATCCGAATTTCTAGGAATTTTAACTATTAACAGTGAAGAAACGGGTTAAAAGCCAAAAAATATGCATTATTTCGAGAACGAGGAGGAAATCGCAAAAAAGTTTCGAACAAAAGTTGTAGAATGGAAGATTTCACCTCGTAGATGTATATGATGTTTTTTCTCTATCTCCAATAGTTTAGCCGTGAAATTGAAAAACAAATTCACACCAATACCATCAACGCGCGAGGCACACGGACGTGACGAAATCGAGAGGGATGAGCATCGCTGGCATCTCCTCTCTCTTTCGCTCTCGCACAGCCGTTACCGCGCTTCGTTCGGGGGTCCCTGACGTTCGATCGGGTATTTTCAGCAGCCCAGAGGTGCGTTAGCGGCTTCCCCTCTCGCCGGCGTGGCGCGACAACCATCAACCTGGCTCGAGAGTCCCCGGGACCAATCAGGTGTCTTCAGCGGGGCAATGTTAGGTAGGGCATCGAAAATTACAAATTCGTTACCCGCTAATATTTTGTACACTGAAATAAAAATTGCGGGAATAGAGCATGTTGTTGGAGCGGAGCGTCTTTTTTGGCGTCATTTGGTGGCGTGGCGTGGTGTATCTCGTATCACAGCAGAGCGTCAATCAATTAAAGCGACGAACAGAAAAGTACCTTTTCAAATAAAAGTGCTATGGATTTATTAAATTATTGAATGTGTATATATACATAAATTTGTGCACTTGGAGCCAGGGACATTATAGGTAAGTTGAAGTTAGATTATGCTTTAATACCCATACATCTATTTAAAACCGGAGCAGTTTGCTTATTAATTAATCGTTTCAAAATTAAAAGAAAGCACACTAGCTTATTAAATATTCATTTTACTCATCGATAAATTACTGGAATTGAAGTATTTGATTCAAAAGTCAATTCTTAAACTTACAAGGGGACACCAACTGTGGGTCACGGATTCAGCTCAGGTTTGTCTGGAATTAATAGCACCACTAGAGTAGGATAGTCAAAGGATATCTAATTGTCGCGACACAGAATAATAAGTCGAAAAAATGTTAAGAATATTGCGCAACGGCTGTGCTCTGTCCGTTACTTTTGTATTTCGAAGAGCCCCGTAGCTCAGGGGCAGAGTGCCGAACTACCACCCGAACGGCGCGTGTTCGATTCTTCTCCGTGGCTTTTTTTTTCATTACTAGAACTTACAATCATTATGTACAGTACATAAATTTATTTATAATATTATAATATCACAAATACTCAAAATTGTGGATAAATATGATATAACGTATATAAATATATATATGTAACGTATATAAATATGTATATAATAATAATAATAATAATAATTTGTAATAGTACAATTTCTTTTCACAAAATACTTTACCGTCAAAATAACGTGAAAATATTTCGGGTTACAATAAAAATGCTATTTGGAGTCGGAAAACGGTTAATTAGGAGTGTTGCTTTCAAGGTCAGCTCATACCAGGTAAACGAGTGCTATAGCCTGACACTGAGCAAATGGAGAGGGCGCAAATAATGTCGAAAATGTAATATTGTAACCCGAAATATTTTCACGTTATTTTGACGGCAAAGTATTTTGTGAAAAGAAATTGTACTATTACAAATTTTATATATATATATATATATATATATATAATAATAATAATAATAATAATCCGTAATAGTATAATTTGCCGTCAAAATAACGTGAAAATATTTTGGGTTACAATATTACATTTTCGACATTACTTTCTCTTTCTCCATTTGCTCATTGTCAGGTTATAGCACACACACACACACACACACACACACACACACACACGCACGCACGCACGCACGCACGCACGCACACACACACACACACTCAAGGATGCAGGTGAATGCGTCCAAAAGGTACGCACAACGAACGCGGGAGATCTGCTGATCGTTCTGAATAAGGAGAGCTCAGCCAAAGCATCGGAATTGCGAAACCAATTCGAAGGTGTTCTTGGCGAATCAGCAACGGTGCAGAGTAAAGTCCAGGAAGTGGATCTGGAGATCAAGGACCTGGAAGAGGATGCGACGAAGGAGGAGATATCGGCGGCTCTGCAGAGAGTCTTGGGACCGGACTATCCAGCCACGGAACACTCTCTTAAGTCTCTGCGTAAAGCATATGGCAGGACTCAGACCGCGGTAATCCGAATCATGGTGCCTGCTGCCCGGAAACTTCTGGATACAGGAATCATCCGAGTCGGCTGGTGTAATTGCAGAATCCGAGAGGTGGTAAGGCCACTAAAGTGTTTCAAGTGCTGGAAATTTGGACACTTATCACGGAACTGCAAGAGCAGTGTCGACCGGGCTAAAGACTGCATCAAGTGCGGTATCACTGGCCACAAAGTTGCCGAATGCACAGCAAGCGCAAAGTGTGTCATATGTGCAGAAGCGGGAGATGGGGCACCCACAGCCCACATCGCAGGTAGCAGCCGATGTCCAGCGTATACGCGGGCTCTTCAGGCTCTCCAGGCACTCCAAAAACGATGCAAATGAGAGTACTCCAGCTCAACCTCAACCATTGTGAAGCCGCACAGGACCTGCTCATGCAGACTGTACGCGAGCTGAAGCCTGACTTGGCGATACTCTCGGAACCATATAGACATCTAGACACGCAACCCTGGGAATCTGACGCAAGTGGGAAGGCCGCAATTTGGTCTTGCGGAAAGCTTCCATTTCAGGATCTTGCGAGTCGGATGGAAACTGGTTTCGTGAGAATAAAAGCCAAAGGAGTTCATTTCTACAGTTGTTACGCACCGCCTAGCCTGACGACTAATGAGTTTGAGAATTTTCTCGACAACCTAGTCGCAGACGCGAAACAATGATTCCCGGTAGCTATAGCCGGAGATTACAACGCGTGGGCTGTGGAATGGGGTAGTAAAGTGACGAACAGGAAGGGTCAAGCTCTGCTTGAGGCTATGTCCTTATTAGATGTAGTACTACTTAATGCAAGTACAAAGCCCACTTTTGTTAAAGGTGAAGCCTCCTCTATAGTGGACCTCACTTTTGTGAGTAGTAGCCTGGCCAGAGGCAACCAGTGCCACTGGGTAGTCAGTGATATCTACACTCACAGTGATCATCAAGCGATTCTCTGGGAGATTCGCGGAGACTTCAGCAGAATAGCGAAGGCACCGAAGACAAACGGGAAGGGCTGGAAAGCGAAAATGTTTGACGCGGACTTGTTTCGTGAAACTTTTGACACCAACCCCCTCGCAGCAGAAAGTGCAACCGAGAAGGTCGAGGTGGTCATGCAGAGGGTCACCGAAGCATGCGATGCCACAATGCCACGGAAACGTGATGTCGACTTCCGACCAGCGGTACACTGGTGGAGCGAACGAATTGCCGGCCTCCGAAGGGAGTGTCATCGAACTCGCCGCCGAGCGCAACGAGCTCGAGGCAAACGCTCGTTCCCCGATTTGGAAGAACAGCACAGGAAGGCGCGCTTGAAGCTTAAAAAGGCTATCAAGCAGAGTAAAGCTGAAAGCTGGGGCGAACTGCTCAGCGAGGTGGAAGATGCTCCCTGGGGCAGGCCATACAAAGTAGCAATGACTCGGCTGAAAAGCCAGCCGATGCCATCGCCTATGGACGCAGCCCTGCTGGAAAAGATTGTTACACATCTGTTCCCTGAGCAACCCGAGGAGGACTACCAGCTCGCGGAGGACGTCGATGAGGACATCCCAGCCATTACTGAAGAAGAGCTTCTTACGGCGATTGTCAGGGTGGGCAACAATAAAGCCCCCGGCATAGATGGGATACCCAACATCGCACTCAAGGCAGCGATCAAGTTGGCACCGGCAATATTCCTGGGCATGTACAATAGGTATCTCAAGGAAGGAATCTTCCCGGACAAGTGGAAGTGGCAGAAGCTAGTGCTCCTCCCGAAAGGGAAGAAGCCGCCGGACGAACCTTCATCCTATCGTCCGCTCTGTATGCTGGATACCGCCGGAAAGATCTTCGAACGCATCATCCATAACAGGATTGAGAAGTTCGTGGACTCTCTACTGGCGGAGGGCCAGTTTGGCTTCAGAAAGGAGCGCTCTACGCTGGATGCCATTAACACAGTGGTGAAGCAGGCGCAGGAGTCGACTGCGGGGAAACGATGGACAAGAGGGTCCAAGAAGTGCTGCGCAGTTGTCGCTCTCGACGTCAAAAACGCTTTCAACTCGGCGATATGGAAGTGTATCATGGATGCCCTAAAAACATTAGGTGTAGCATGGTACCTACGGAGAATAGTGGCGAGTTACCTATGTAATAGGTGGCTCATGTACGACACAGAGGATGGACCGAAGACTCATAGGGTGACTGGAGGAGTTCCTCAGGGCTCTGTACTTGGACCGCTTCTGTGGATCATCATGTACAATGATCTGCTGCTATTACAATTGCCGAAAGGAGTGTCCGTCGTAGCGTTTGCAGATGACGCGGCGCTGATTGTCATCGCCAAATTCCTGGAGCAAATCACCGCACTCTTCGGCGAAGCCTTCGCCAAGATAAAGGAATGGATGTCTTCTGTTGGACTGCAGCTTGCAGCCCACAAAACAGAAGTACTCCTCGTATCCAGCAGGAAGGTGATGGAAACGGTAACGCTCAGGGTTGGAAACGCCGAAATCACATCCCAACCGTTCATTCGGTACCTGGGTGTGATTCTCGACGCGAGGCTGAACTTCAAAGAGCAAACCGAGCAGATCAGCAGAAAGGCCGCTCGGGTGGCTACCACACTGGCGCGACTCATGCCTAATGTTGGTGGCCCCAGACCGAAGAGGAGGAAACTGCTGTCATCAGTGACGACCTCAGTGCTCACCTATGGCATACCCATATGGGCTGACGCACTGAAAATCCAGGAGTACCGCAGGAAGGCTGCAGCAACGTATCGCGTCAGCGCCTTGAGGGTAGCCTGTGCATTTCGCACTGTCTCCGAGGACGCTATCAACGTTATCGCGGAAATGCTGCCCATTGAGGTGCTCGCTGGGGAGCGTAGATCGATGTACCAGCAGAAGGGAGCTAGAAATCCCAGTTATGCAAGGACAGAAGCGAGAGCAACCAGTTTCAACCAGTGGCAGACGATGTGGGATGCCTCTACCAAGGGAAGGTGGACACATCGACTAATCCCGAAGGTGGAGATGTGGGTGAACCGTCTACATGGGGAGCTCAACTATTATCTCACTCAAGTGATCTCAGGACACGGCTGCTTCCGGGCTTATCTCTATATATATCTTAATTATGAAGATTCCCCGGACTGCCCAGCATGTGTAGCAGTCGAGAAGAACGCTGAACATGCATTGTTCCAATGCCCACGTTTTAGTGCCTCCCGCGCGATAGTCGAGGATCAGCTGGAGACACGCATCACCCCGGACAACCTGGTTGAGTTGATGCTGAAGTCAGCAGACGCATGGACAGCGGTATCGGCTTATGCTGCCGCAGTAATGAAGGAATTGCGACGTGCAGAACGCGCGAGGAAGAAGACGACGCCGGAAGACCAGGCAGTCATAGATGAAATCAGCGACACGAACCCCTAAACCACTCATACCATCTCGAGTGGAACGGGGGATGTAAGGTCGTCTGATAGCACTGAAGGAAGAGCTATGGCTAAGGCCTCTCCCGCGATGTAATACCTAGCGGTCGCCCGCGGGAGAATTTGTAAGGCCACAGAGGAACGGGGGTTTTTAGTCGGTGCAAGCCCGACACACGGCAACTATTTGCTACGGTACGCAGGCATTTTCCCGCTAAACCTCTTTAAAAAAAAACACACACACACACACACACACACACGCACGCACGCACGCACGCACGCACGCACGCACGCACACACACACACACACACACACACACACACACACACACACACACGCACACACACACACACACACACACATGAAAAACCTCTCAATGGATCGAAAAAAAATACAGGTTTGATGCCGTTACATATGTTTTAAAGGTAACTCGATTATATTTTAGGCTGAGTTCACTTGCCCGCCCGGTACCACGCGAACGGCTCAGCGCGCGGTACAAGATTAAAACCTGGTTTTCCAACTGCGATACGGTGCACACATTTCCGGCGTATTCCTTTGCCCGGATTGGCCGCTGTCAATAGAAGTATGTACACTGTGTGGCACTGTGTCGTAGTTGGAAAACCATAAAGCAGAACAATGTTAGCGTTCACATGTCGATGACCGGGCGGGACCGCGCGGTCATGTAGGCGCTAACAATGTTTTGTTTGAATCTTGTACCGCGCGGTATGAATTTTGCTGCAAACTTGCTATCTTCGTTATGTGAACTTAGCCTTATTCAGGGAAAAATGACTTTCCCGTGAAAAATGGACATATATAAACATATATTAAATTTATATATATTATTATAATATCATAATCGATCCAACTCTTTTTCCTCGTTTTTGAGAATGTGACCATACGCGGCAGTTTCTAGAATAGTGATTTCAGTCGACGTTCGTTGATTACCTAGAGTGCTCAGTTACAAAGCGAATGCGAGATCACTGAACGATCTAATCTGGATCACGCGTACAATTTCCACGAATGCTAAAATTTCGCGTTACGAATTAATAAAACAGTAGCGATGATACAGAATTTTGAGGGGAGACGGATCATTCCAATTTTATCAGCAAAAACAGATTGCGTGGGTGAGTCTCTGAAAGGGATAGTCAAAGAAATGACAGTATAGTCTTACTTCATTTACGTCCCATTTTACTAAATCAGTTGCCTCAAAATACATCAATTATTCGGCAGGATAATATACTCGTAGATGTTTCTACCAAAAAGACTTTTCATGATTATAACTAAGTTACTATATTTATCTTTGTTACAAATAATATTATTAATTTATACTAGTGAACTCCATTAACATGATTACAATGAAATTTGGAATCTTTTTTTATATTATGATAGCTCGCTGACCAACGCGTGCACGAGATTTTTCATGCCAGCTTGGCCGACGTTTCATCCAAGCCCTCGTCGTTCGAACTAACATTTTCATGTGTTTTCAATATTTATAACACTTTTGGCCGGTTTGCAAGACTCGAAAATCAATATGTTGTCGTTATTCTAACCCAGTTAATAATAACTTATTAATCCATACTTTAGTTCGCCCCCGGAGTTGAACTAAATATGACGCACGAGGTCTACGTATTTCCATAGACGTTGCCTATTTCCGTCTATTTCCAAGCGATATAAACTCAAACGCACACAAACAAAGAACGGTCCATTATTTTAATATATATAAACATATACTATTGCATAAGCATTAGTATATGAGTATATATAATCATATATGATTACATGTGATCATATATGGCTATATATTACTATATATGAGTACATAGAGACAAATTTCGTTCATGATCATTTATGACAAGATCATACATGGTTATTTATGTTTATATATGTCCATTTTTTCCCGGGTTTTGATTGCGTGTTCAAGAATATTTTACTATATTACTTAAATACGTTCCAGCGATCGGTACATTTTTTTATTGCCCATCATCGCTGCGCTAACATTTTTAAATGAGTTCCGGAAAACACGCTCGTATTTTATTTTGCGCAACTCTAGTATTCACTCGTATATTTTCTGTTTGTACTGTTAACAGATTCATCACCTTAAAATTAGTTATATAAGTTTTTTTATATTGCATCATTCGTGAAACGTATTATTATATTAACCCTTCAACTGCCATTGTAGCAAATTTGTTACGTTCACTTTGACCCCGTCGGTAAAAGCGTAAGGACGCTATAGCGGACAAGCTACCTACAGTTCCATCAAAGCGTTACCCCCACTCGTAGCGCATAAAAGGCCTTTTTCATGAATTAAAAAAAAACTCTAAAACTTTTTTACTCGATCAATATACCATCTTAAAGAACACATCTTGAAGAACTTTCAGTAATTTTTTTATTGAAAAATACTACATTGTTTAGTGGCAAATGGCCGTCAATGAAATAATGTTTTTATATACACGGTTTGCGGTGACCAACATTGCGGCGAAGTGGATCATCTGAAAAAAAATGCGGATGGATTTAGTCAAATATAAGTATAAACTAGTCTTTAATCGAAGGATTTTAAAAAATATTCATTTTTCACAAAATGGCGGACAGTCAAAGTTAATGGTTCGATTTTAACGAAAAAAACGGCCATTTTTTTCGAAAAAAAAAATCGAACGATTAAAGACTACATTTTTATGTATTAAATAAGCCTGCAAAATTTCAAGAAGATCGGTTCATTAGTGTTCGAGTAATCTTGGTCACCGACTTCAGAAATGCCATTTTGAGAAAAACGCGTTTAAAGTTTCAATTTCACTTTACACGAAGAAAATATTTTTTTTTGTAAACTTACATAGAGTCATCTATTCCGGGACCATACAGAAGCCCATGCAAAACGGAAATTTGGTGTTGCCTTCGTAACATTCTTACTTCACGAGTGCGCTCGGCCGCACGTCTCTCTGCCAGTGTAATCCGTACTTCGTCCATTTTATCAGCGTATTCGTGCGCGTTGTGTCCACAGCTCACTCCGATTGAGTTCAAATAAAATAATAATGATTTTGAACCTTCGTTGAATAGTCCAACGGCAATATAAGCTGCTAAATTTACAACGATTGCTCCACTCGAGACGATTTTTGGGCTGATTTTCCAAATAAGTTGGTTGAAGCTTTCGTTGTTACTTTGATTGAAGCCACCGACGCATCTTTCGAGTAAAGTTTCCTTACTCAGATCGTTGTATATAGGTCTGATGGCATCCAATACATTTGATGGAAGTGGTTTGTAATCGTGTTGGAAAGCCTCGTTTCTCGTCTGAGCTCGTTGATAAGAACACCACGATTCTTCACCGGTTGGACATCTCTCATGGTGTGGATTTGCATCGGTTGAACTGTAATGATCGAAGGTCACCCATATTGCCTCATGTATATCGTGAACAGAAGCAGAATGGCGTCGAATAGCAAGTCCATAGTACACAGTGAGCTTGTCAATAAATTTTCCTGTCAGCTGTCCTTTATCACCAAGCTTTTTGTATTTTTTTTTTTACTAAATTACGAAGGCGGGATCCCATACGCTTTTGGACGTGACCGATGCATTCTTTTTTTATAACTTCTACGTCGTCATAAGGATGAGAATTTAATAGCCCAGTGTACGTTTTCGAATCTCCGTCTCCAATATAGTAACGGTACAGGACATTATATTTTCCTATTGAACGCTTGAAGATTTCGATAATGGAGTCCACCTCCATTTTTCCCGAGGAGCCTTCGTGATTTGCACTGCAGTTATCTTCGTGTGTTTCGTACCATTCTTCGTATTTCGCATCATTTAGCTTATGTTTCCACGATTCACACATTTTACAATACGCACTTTTTACCACAAGATCAAGTACTTTTCCACTGTAGTAGCCTATGACGGATGTAACTCCGAACAACGACGTATATCCTCGCTTCCTTCAGGATCCATCTCCGGAAACTGTTAATTGAGGAGTTGCATCGCCTTCTGCATTAGGTGTATCTTCAATTTCTTCTCGTACGGCTTTTTTAAATATTACTTCTGCACATGTTTTCACAAACTCATAAATACTTTTCTAAATTATTGAATATGTAGTCTCGGTAAGACACCTTGGTATGTCCATAAGTCCCCAAAATTGTTGTGTCCAGCCAATCCTATGCCGAGAACTCGCATGGTGAATATAAATCGACGATTTATTTCATACGAATGTTCCAAACAAGGAGAAGATGGTATCAAATGATCTGCACATGAGTCACATTTCACAACGATTTTGAAGCCTAGTCCTCTTGCACTTGCCGTTTCAAATGTAATATTTCCATTACACGTTTTGCACTTCACTAAATTTGAAATAGCAGCAAACACAACCCAAAAGTTCAAAATCCGATATTCAATATTAGGACTTTGATTCACAGTCATATCAATATTATTTTTCAGTTTCTTCGCAGACGTGCTGAAACTTTCAGTTTCCGTTTCGGCCAAGTTGGGAATAAAAACACCCTTCCTTTTTTTTGGTCGAGATTTCCGTAAATTATCACTGCTTCTTGTTTGTCGCGAACCTTTTTTTCGATCCATTTTTGAATGTAAAATGAATAAAAACGGCGCTTATAATATTATGAACGGCGGAATATACGTCTTATATAGTCGAACTTTCGAGCTACACTGACGAGTTTAGACCATAACAGACAACGAAAATACGTTTTTATAAATTCCAGTCTATTATATGAATGTTGTGAATGCCAGGTATACGACCCTTTTCATCGAACAATGCATTGAATGTCGGAGGGAGGGTCGAGCGCGCCAGACGGCAGACTAGCCGGTCGTTTACACAACGGATTCTTCTCTTTCAACGCTCATATCTCAGTCAATTTTGTTCGGATCGACTTGAAATTTTCAGGACATATTCTCAGATACTTATACTTAAAAAAATGCAATAAAAAAATCGATTTTTTCAAATTCGCAAGTGGGGGTAACCCCTTAATCTATGCTAGATGCAGCTACAAATGCCGGGACGTGCGTTTTTTCACGGGAAAGTAATTTTTCCCTGAATAAGGCTAAGTTTACATAACCAAGATAGCAAGTTTGCAGCAAAATTCGTACCGCGCGGTACAAGATTCAAACAAAACAATGTTAGCGCCTACGTGACCGCGAGGTCAGACCCGGTCATCGACATGTGAACGCTAACATTGTTCTGCTTTATGGTTTTCCAACTACGACACAGTACCACACAGTGTACATACTTTTAGTGACAGCGGCCAATCCGGGCAAAGGAATACGCCGGAAATGTGTGCACCGTATCGCAGTTGGAAAACCAGGTTTTAATCTTGTAACGCGCACTGAGCCGTTCGCGTGGTATGGCGCATTGCATTTGAATATTTTGCATAAAAATAACCCAGGAAAATATTGGGATTTCTGAATGTGGTAGTGCAACTCATCAGAAAAAAATCACACAAAGATGTCATTAACATATTCTCATGGAGAATCGAATTTCCAACAAAAAAGATTGTACGAAAAATTAGCTCAGAACAACCGTTCAAGTGGAATCGCTGTCTGAAATTGAATTGATACAAAAAAATAATTTAAAAGGCTATAAAAATCGAATTTTTCGCTTTACGAAAAAACATTTTGGGTTTTTTTTTAGAGAATGTTCTGCTCTAACATACAATTTGCATGGAATCGTTCTCAAAATATTTCTCTGATACAAAAATGAATCAAGTACAAAAAGAAGTATAAAAGAAACGACGTCCATCATTGATCGTGTTTCGAAAAGTTTTATTCAATGAATGTGGTTTAATAAGATAAAATACTTTGTTTTTACATTATAATGCGTAATAATCATCGTCCCTTTTTTTAAGAGTCTGTTTGTTGCAATTAGGGTATTTCTGTCGATGATTTTGCACTACGCCTAATAAATATTGTAGCTGCTCTTCGTTTTTTGTTAATGAACCTTTATATGCTTCCATCAAAGTGACACCACGTTCGGCTACATCATTAACGACCTTTGGATTTAAAAGAAAATCGAAGCAACTCAAATAACTCGCACTTTCCGGCCATAATTCAATATTTACTCTCAAAAAATCATGAGGTCAATTGAATTGTTGGAAAAGAAATAAGGATTCTTGAGTAACGAAATCGCTTATGTCTTTTTTCAGCAACATTTCCTAATCATTTTTTTTTAACAGTTACTCACTCGGTAGGGTTTTTCTCGAGATTGCAGAGCTTGTGCCATTTTTGCTTTCACACTTATCGGCACAGCATTGGCGAAAAACGACAAAGCAACAATTGTCTCATTAAAGTACCACAAGTGACTAGCTAATTTTTACGAGGCAGCCTCCCCTACTACAGGATTCGCTTCGCAATAACGAATGAAATTTTCTAGCAGTGACAGATTTTGATTTGGGGCCAAAATGGGGGGAAAATGTCGCGGTTTTCCGTTCGTGGCACTAGTGTGAAGCTTGTAATTTTTCACTACGAGCTGCCGCATGCTGTCGCCAGGTGGCAGCGTCTGCTATGGCGCGCACGTCGCTTAAATAGTAAAATTTAATTTCAGACAGCGATACGACTTGAACGGTTGTTCTAAGCTAATTGTTCGTAGGAACTTTTTTTGTAGGGAATTCAATTCTCTATCAGAATAACTTAATCACATTTGTGGGATTTTTTTCTGAAGAATTTTACTACGACGTTCCGAAGTGCCAATATTTTCCTGTGTTATTCTTATAGAAAGTATTTAAATGCAATGCGCCATTCGAAATAATTTTTTTTGACCTCTCCTTCGAGGATTCTTCTTTTTTTACCTTAACACAGGACTTCCACAGGAAAGTTGAATTAAGAAATGGTTGAAATTTGACATATATGTTATTTAATACATTATCCAAACATCTGTGCAATTTGAATAAGTTTGACCACCCCAAACCTGAGATATTTACACTTAAAGTTGGCTTGGTTTACATGTAACAAATGCGTTATGATGGGCAAACAGAGCGTCATTAATTCTACCGCCAAAACTAAAATTAAAAAATTGATCAAAAACGAGGATAAGCTAGAGTAAGATATCACGAATAATGTGAAAAAAAAAATGAGAATCATTCACCATCTAGTTTCCAAGATATAACCATGAGAAGCCCTCACAATTTTGGTGCAAAGCCTGGCAAAGCTTGGCAAAGCCTGGAAAAAAAACAATTGGGGCAAAGCCTGGACAGTCCCGGCAAAAAGTTCACTGGCAATAGTAGATCAAAAACACAATATAAAATATATTTTACGGCAATAAATGATATCCATCGTATTATCTACTAGTACGGAGTCAATATTGCGTAGTTTTTAATTTTTTATATTACTAATTAAACCAATTACCAATCTTTTAAACATGAACATGGTATGTAAACTTTTGGTTGAGATTTTCGCAGAGGAAGTACCTTAATTCACGTTTTTTTGGTGGATGTAACCGAAAAAAAATATCGATTTTTTTCCGCACACCCTTATATATATATATATATATATATATATATATATATATATATATATATATATATATATATATATATAAACGACAAATGTTTTGAAGGTGGCTCGATTATATGTTATTCAGAAAAAAATAACCTTTGAGCACCGGTGCGATGGTCTAGTGGTTAGCGTGCTCGCCACTAAACCAGCGGACCGGGAGGTCCAGGGTTCGAATTGCAGTCACGTACATTTCGTCGTGAAATGTTTTTCTTCGGCATTTCGTGGCGAAATAAGACTGCTTCCACGATAGGGGGGGGGGGGGGGGGGAACTCGATGACCGGCTGTTATATTGGTAATAGGTTTTCCACAGTTTCCCTGTACCCATGACACAAATGTCATGATGAATATCATACAAAGGGAAAAGTCGGCTGCGGCCGCAGAAGGGGGGAACAGGGAGAAAGATGGACAAAAAGGAGAAAACAGTAAGAGGAAAGAAACGGTCACAATGAGAGAAAGAATAGGTAACAAACGCGAAAAGCGTGTGTACCTAAAGGGTCGTTCATTAATCACGTGAGGCTAAAATGGGGGGGGAGGGGGGGGGTTGGATAACATAAAAATGTTGTCAATATATGCGTCATTTTTTTTAACCGCGTCTAGAAAAATACATTCGAAAATTGGCGAAATCGCGTATATAAGGCCTCGATATTAATTCGTATGTTTTCTGTTTGTACTGTTAACCAATTCATCACCCTAAAATTAGTTATATAAGTGCTTTAATGAATATAATACTACATATTTTTACTTGAAGTATAATGTTATGATTCCAAATTTTCACATAAGATATGTATTGCATAATTTGTAAGAGGTTCTATTATATTGAAGGTTCTGCCTTGAGAATGGTTGATTATAAAGAATGTGTATTGATTTAATTGAATACAATTTTTTACGGGCAAATTATTTTTCCCTCCTTCTATTACCTAAGTTATCTAGCGAAAAAATCGCATTAAAATCATATTTAAACGAAGACGCAAATGTGCTGTTATTTTCTTACAAATGCGTGACATTAGATTGCTGTCCAGCTACCGTTAATGTAGAACACAATTTAGCCGTTACAACACTGCAATATACTGACAAAAATTACATTGATATTAACTAGATGCGTCCATTTGATGTTTTAAAGTTTGAATTAACTAGATTTTTCGTTGAATCAAATAGTTTTTTTTTCATTCCATTATTGGAATTATTTCTTTTTAATAGATTTATTTATTCATATAAAGATCTATTCGATATCATTTAATAACTAGATATTTTATTTATTACTAATAAATCTGTGATTCGGTTCCGTCCGTTCAAAAAACTCCTTAGTTGAATCTACTAAATGTGTCTATCCATTAAATTTAAAAAAAAAACTAAATCCAATTTTTCCTAGAGTAAGCATTTTTCTATTTGATAGCGAGAGGAATTATAGATATATAGGTGATGTTTGAAAAATCTATAGCATGATATTCGAAAAAAATTGTAATTATCACAATGATATCAACTAGATGTTAAAGTTGATTACTGGAATGACGAATATGACACAAGATCATTGTGGTAGAACTTTAAATTGAGTATTTCATTTTATTTTGGACGTATGCAATATTTTATGCATACAGTACACTTGAAATAGATTTGAAATAAATAGGATCGTAGTAGGCCGTGAGACAAAAAAGAAATATATTTGATATAAATTAAATATTTTTTATATCAAAAATTTTTTATATCAAAATATCATATATTAAAAGCATAAATGAAACATGTGGCAACAAAAAATATTATGATTATTTTTTTTTCTATAATTAGTTGACTTTTCAATTTTTCATTTCTGGCATAGATACGGCAGCCGAATGAGGGCCTGAAAGAGTCTACTGATCCGTAAACAGTACCCACTTTAGGGCCGGATGCCAATAAGCGCTTCACACCTAGTCAAGCTCGATTGGGCAGCCAGTACAGTGGCGTGTTACGATGTGCAGTATCCTACGGCACATCGGATCTGGCCTCAGTCTGCCCCGTAGCGGAAATTCTGCACTGCGTCTTGTCCCAAGGAGACTGGTGATCGCTATAACGCCTCACTCCGCGAACTGAGTGTGCGTATGAGTGCGAGGCACGTACACAAAGATAAATGCATCAAAATGTTAGACTAGATATGGCTACTGTGCGTACGTGCCCCTTGCACGGATCCACCCCCTATTGCCCTAAATGTATTTTTAGATATGTGCATGGGAAGGGACTCAAAGAGATGCGACAAAGTGACGTTCGTGCCTTAGATACGTCTATCCATCATACGCATGTAGCGTCGTTAAAAAAACGGTTGTACGATGAAAAAATGATGAAGTCAAGCTCGTACACTGAGCAATGGTATAGTTTCGTTTTTTTTTCGCGCACTTAGCCGCTTTTTATCCCGTTAATACGGGGGAACGAAAAATGTTTGTATTAGTGCTGTTTCATTCGTAATTGCTTCGTATTCTGAGTGGACATTGTCGCGCGGAAGTCCAAATGTTTATTTTTCCATTATTTTGTTCACTTTTTTATCTTGGGGCATTGGTAACAAGTGAACAATCTATTTCGATAGATATTTTTTCGTGCAGACAAATATTAAAGTTATGGCAATATTCTTTTCGCCAATCATTGTAGGAACCTCTTAACTTCAAACAAGCTATATCGACTCACTGTAATCCATAATCGATGCAACTCTTTTTCCTCGTTTTTCGGTATGTGACCATACGCGGCAGTTTCTAGAATGGTGGGTTCAGTCGACGTCTGTTGATTACCTAGAGTGCTCAGTTACAAAGCGAATGCGAGCTCACTGAACGATTTAATCTGGACCACGCGTGCAATTTCCACGAATGCTAAAATTTCGCGTTACGAATTAATAAAATAGTAGCGATGATACAGAATTTTGAGGGGAGACGGATCATTCCAATTTTATCAGCAAATACAGATTGCGTGGGCAAGTCTCTAAAAGAAATGACACTAGTCTTACTTCATTTACGTCACATTTTCCAAAATCAGTTGGCTCAAAATACATCAATTATTCGGCAGGATAAAATACTCGGAGACGTATCTACCAAAACGACTTTTCATGATTATAACTAAGTTACTATATTTATCTTTGTTACAAATAATATTATTAATTTATACTAGTGAACTCCATTAACATAATTACAATGAAAGTTGGAATCTTTTTTTATATTATAATAGCTCGCTGACCAACGCGTGCACGAGATTTTTCATGCCAGTTTGGCCGACGTTTCATCCAAGCCCTCGTCGTTCGATCTAACATTTTCGTGTATGTTTTCAATATTTATAACACTTTTGTCCGGTTTGCAAGACTCGAAAATCAATATATTGTCGTTATTCTAACCCAGTTAATAATAACTCATTAATCCATACTTTGGTTCGCCCCCGGAGCTGAACTAAACATGACGCACGAGGTCTACGTATTTCCATAGACGTTGCCTGTTTCCGTCTACAGTAGAACCTCGATTATGCGAATCGGACCGAGCCTTGTTCGGATTATCGAAAGTTCGGATAATAGAAAGGTACAAGAGTGGTTGGGTACATATTGCATATGGAAAAATTGAAAAAGAAGTTATTTTTAAGCGATGTTACATATGTTGCTTACGTATTTCTAATATACATATTTGAAGGAGAACAGAGAACATATACATTCAACATCTACTCTAAGATTTTTAAATTAATAACTGTTCAGTCTTTGGTTACTGTCTGGATGATACGCGATTTTTAGTAGTCAAATCGCGCAGTCGCTTAAGCAGAAGGAGCTGCAAAGAAAAGCACTCTTCCTGTTTCTCGTACCACTCGAGATCTGTCTCGAAGGCCGAAGACACGTCGGTATGCGAAATTTACTTGATTCGCTATTACTCTCGTCATTATCATCTTCCGGCTTTGTCAATGAATAAATGATCGAATTGTCTTCTAGGATCTGATATCAGAAGTTCGTCCCTAAAGGAACGATTCTGCAGACTAGCTAAGCCAATCTGCAGAATCGTCTTCGTTGCAGTTCGTAAATCCCAGGATACTTTCGAACAATGCAGCGAAGTTAGACAGTTCATTGCTATCGTCATTGGGATTTCCTTGTTCGCCTTTTCGGTTTGGTCCTTCCGAACGAGGCCACAGTTTTTTAGACGCTTGTCACAAACTGTCGTTCGTAAGCGGTTCCCAACCATCCGCTAGCATATAGAAGGTATGCTTCATGTTTAATGACTTCGAGAACGAAATGACGGAGTTATCAGTATCATCTTCTGTCTTTAACAGTCTTCTAAGTTGTTCCGCGAAGCTCGGATAAAAAAGGGTATGTAACAAAATTTTGCGCTATGTTTCGGATAATGGAAGGTTCCGATGACACAAATCGCTGTTCGGATAACGAAGAGTTCGGATAATCGAGGTTCTACTGTATTTCCAAGCGATATAAACTCAAACGTACACAAAGAAAGAACGGTGCTTTATTTTAATACCAAAAGTTTAGTCTCAGACCGATTATTTGAAAGATTAATGTTTTGAAATATGTGAACACGATGAGTCCGTAAGAGATAGCCTAGCCTGGTTTTTATCTACAATACGCTTTATAAAATAACTATTCATTGTGCTTACGCTCGAGAAGTCTCTGAACAATGTGTCTCCTGGCGCAGTTGTATAAAATAGTGTTGTATGAAACCCGTGGAGGAGACATGTGCCGATCTCGCAAAGAATGGCTCATACATATTCTTCATGTATAATACGTAGTGCCGATCTCGTCGTGATACAGCCACGAAGCACAAAGTTGCCTCGCGTGTCTCAATGAGCGTGTACGAAAAGTTTGTCTGACTCACGCGGACGCACACCCATCGCATCGGGCGGCACAAGTTATAAGTGATTGGAGGGTGAGCCCGAGACTTCGTTGTACGACACTCACATTTATTACCCTACTCGCTCTTTCTCGCTTATGCCATATTCGTTTCATGAAAAGTGAAGCTCTCACTCGGCATAACAGTTTCGCTGACGAGGAGCTGACGAGAGAGCGGCAGAAATATATAAAGCTCTATATACTATATACCTACGTATGAGTCACAATCTCGATTCCAGTCTGCCGTCTTCTCTTTCACCCTGCATGTCCGTAAGGCCGACTATCTCCTCACTATATATCACGTTACACCCTGTTATAACATGAAAATCACTTCCTTTCCCATATTCTTAATTTTTCTTAGCCAGATAACCCGCTTGTCGTCTTTCGTACGCGGGCAAACGAATATTGTACGAGGAAAATTCCAATGGCTTATCTGGAGGAGTCATGATTTAATCAACTTCATTCGATTATGTATGTTAATTTTCGGTAGACGTTTTATAGACTACGATAGGTGTGTAGTGAACTATTAAAGTAGGCGTTTTTAATAATATTCCAGTTGTTACCGAACGTTTAAATAAAATAAAATTGGATATTGGCGCATAAGATTTTCATTTGATACTCAAACGATGTGCTCAATTCAACTAAAAAATGCAATTTCATAACTGGGTGTAATAATAACTGGATATTTGATTCTAGTTAAATGTTATTAACTGAAGCAGACTTTTTTTTAAATTTAGGACAATGTAATTTTAAACTCGATGGAGAAAAATATCAAATTTCGTCAAAAACAATATCATTTCTAATGCAAAAATATATTTTTGACTGTAATAGTATTTTATTTAAATCTGATGATCTTATTCATCTCGTTAACAAATTTCTTTGCTATTAGTTCTTGTACGCAAAACCTCGGAAAATGTTACTATAGAACGTCGGGTTTAAACTTTAAAATGTTATTATTATTCATTACATTTTTTCTTTAACTTTGAAGGTCAGTTTTTGAGATTCTTCATAACAGTAATATGATCACCGCACAACACGTTGTTCCCGCTCAACGTTCGAAAAAAAAGTTTTTTTTTTAAGCAGATAGTATGCTTTAAGGTAGTTCTGTAGGTACACGTATGATCGGTCGATGCGTATAGTAACATCCAATGCCTATACGATGCTGTTGGTTGTACATTTTTGACAGAGCTTGTACCCTCTATAGGTCCCACACATTCGCAACTCATGCATAGATAGGTCTCATACTCGTATAGAGAGCGGCGCTGTAATCGTGGCAACAGCGCGATTTTCCTGCAGTCATAGCGTTGAGCTTCCTACGATTCGTCTTGCGCGAAATATTTTATATAAATAAAAAAAGCGTGAAAATGTCAACCCAAATGCGATGCAAAGGAAACTTTAAAAGAAAACAAGGCGTTTGCTAAAAGACTGAAAGCTGTGACAGCCACGTGTCAAGCAAATGCGGCTGAACGCGATGAGAATAACGATAACCTCAACGATCAACAACAAAAATTCGCTGTCGAAGGACGTCGGATCGTGGATCTACAACATCTTGCCGACAGTTTAAATTGTATTCGCTGTAACAAAGACAAATACATGCATAAATACACTAAGTGCAAAAATGACAGGATCATTTTTTTTCTGCGAAAAATAGCCCTTTTTCAGACGGCTGTAACTCAGTGAAAAATGATCGGAAAAAAAATAAAAAAAGTATTTCTTAGCGTCAACGTTTAACTTTAATAATCGGATTATACAAAAAATGTATCGTCTTTTTTAAATAAAGATATTTGTTGCTAAACAAAACAAAACATAAAATCCAAAAAATGGCTCAACTTTGATAAGGTGCACGGGGAACAGAATTTTTTTTTCTCAAAAATCTGTTCCGACCCTTCATGAGCTTGTATCTTCCCCTACAATTTTCTTTTTTACAAACCTCTGTGCGATTTTTTTAGCCAAGTTATCGCCACTTAATGATAAAATGCATTTTTCCACTTTAACCTGTCATAACTCTGGTCCAAATCATCACACAGCATCCAGGCTGAGATTGTTGGAAAGCTTGGATTTGCCCCTACAAAAGTGTTTACTTTGGATATTTTTTTGAATTTTTTTCAACATCATAAAACTTATTGTTTAAAAGTGTGTAAAATGCCCGTTTTTTCAAACAGAAAATTAAAAAACTACGAAATGTTGTGTTCAAGGGTTTTTGAGGGCGCTCATTACGAATCTAAGGTTGAAATTGAAAAATGAAAAATGGCGGATCCAATATGGCGGATCGAAATGCAAAAATTCCTTGGAATCGGATGAAACGCTGTGTTCGAGGAGTTTTCGAGGTCGCTCATTACGGATCTGAGGTTGAAATTAACGATCGCAAATTCAAATTGAATTAAATTTTGCATTTCCATCCGCCATATTAGATCCGCCATTTTTTATTTTTCAATTTTAACCTCAGATTCGTAATGAGCGACCTCGAAAACCCCCGAACACAGCGTTTCATCCGATTTCGAGTAATTTTTGCATTTCGATCCGCCATATTGGAACTGCCATTTTTTATTTTTCAATTTCAACCTCAAATTCCTAATGAGCGACCTCGAAAACCCTTGAACACAAAATTTCGTGATTTTCTAATTTTCTGTTTGAAAATCGAGAAATTTCACTCTGCGCTGGTGGTACTTGAAAAATCACGATTTTCGTGAAAATTGACGGATCTTTGATTTTCTCGAAATAAACGGAGTTGCAACCCAAATAAAGAATAAAGGCAGCGATGTGAAATATGGTGGACTGTTACTACATATCCTTTACTAAAAAAAAGTGAAAACCTTTGGTGCCCCTGCATTTGTTATAATCTTATTAAATGATAAACAAAAACTGTGAAAACGGGCATTTTACACACTTTTAAACAATAAGTTTAAGGATGTTTTAAAAAAATTCAAAAAAATATCCAAAGTAAACACTCTTGTAGGGGGGAATCCAAGCTTTCCAACGATCTCAGTCTGGATGCTGTGCGATGATTTGGACCAGAGTTATGACAGGTTAAAGTGGAAAAATGCATTTTCTTCATTAAGCTGCGATAATTTGGCTAAAAAAATCGCACAGAGGTTTGTAAAAAAGAAAATTGCAGGGGAAAGTACAAGCTTTTGAACGGTCGGAACAGATTATTGGAAAAAAATGCTGTTCCCCGTGCACCCTGTTAAACTTGAGCAAATTTTTTGATTTTATGTTTTGTTTTCCTTAGCAACAAATATCTTTATTAAAAAAAGACGATACATTTTTTAAATAATTAGATTATTAAAATTAAAGGTTGCCGCTACAAAATGCTTTTTTTTTTTTAATTTTCCGATCATTTTTCACTGAGTTGCAGCCGTTTGAAGAAGGGCTTTTTTCGTAGAGAAAAGTGATCCTGTAATTTTTGCGCTTAGTGTACATGCATAAATTGAACAAACTAAATTTGTTCACAGAATAAATTTATTTCACATTCATCTCAGAATTACTAGAACTCGGGAAAAAACACGTTTCGAGTTCTCAGACCACGCGCCGATCAGCTGGCTGCTGCTTACACTGTTGCCATTCCGTTACAGATGGTTGGGCCCGAGTTCGGTGTGGAATAAAATTACCACTTTTCATAGGTCGAAATCTCGGAAACTAATCGGTCAAAGTTTGATATTAACAAAAAAAATCGATCCCGCAATAGTACTGCGTACACGTGTGTTTTTATTTTGAAATCCTAAGGTCCGTTTAGAACCTATATCGAGACATGCGAGCAACCTCCTGTCGGTTTACGTGTTAGGTATCGAGATCGCGTACAAAAATATTTAATTGCAATTGTCTCATGAACTAAACGCTGAATCGAATTGAATTTTTAGGCATTGGTCCATGAAGGCCATATCTACACCATACTTAGATTTCAGCCAACTCCTAAGATTTGACCAAAACTACAGAACTACCTTAAATACAACCGTCTCTTTAAGAATCACCAGCTTTTACTAAAGGTAAAGAAGAAATTAAAGTAGCTTCAAAAGAATTCGTCAAATGTACCGCATGTTATTAATTCAAGCGCATCATTTATCTCAGTACAGTTTTAAAAAATTCTCATAACTTTTAGGAGTTATCAGCTTAAAAATGTTATCTTACTCGACAGTAAATTACGTTTTTTTCCAATATCTCGACCGGATATCGACAAATATCGGATGAGGTGACAGGTTTTGTATCCCAGACTATTACTTTCTCCTCTCATTAATCTCGTTGAATATGAGAACGACAAAGTTGTAGCCGCATCGACGGTAAGAACCTTACACTCGTTCAAGTTACACTACACGATGGCGCATTAACTTATGATGCTATCTCGCTCTTTCTCTTGATATATAGAGAGGACAGAGTTTCCAAGAACAACGGATGTTGACGGTCGGGTTCTTGGAGTGACTGATGACCGGCACGAAAATAAAGATGATTGAAATTGAGAAAAACCTCGTCGAAGTTCAATGAGCCTTCTCGAGCATAGTTCCATGTCGGTGCCATTCGAAAATCAACTCAATCGCGACAGGTCGATCGAGAATCGAGATTTGATTCGACTGCTCGCTTCCTTGCCACATAATTCGCACTCTTCACTCATTAAACTTTTTTTCTTTTAAAAGTGCTCGCCATTTTCTAGAATATAAAGCAAAAATTGTCGTTCTCCATCGATACTGCAAATTCATTATCCTCTCGATTGCGAACTCGCTATTCATTTTTTCTTTCGTTATAATAGTTATTCCGCAGGCTCGACACGATTGGAAAGAAGTGATAAATCTTAATAACATTTCGTCAAAATGCATAAATTAAAAAATATACATGGAACGGCAAAAGAGACTCCGAATTAAAGTTTATTGTACTAACTATTTAGAAAATGCTTTCAATTGTCAAAGTATTCTTTCAAGTGCCAAAAGAATGAAGCAAATCGTCGGAAAAGTAAGACGAAGAAGGGAAAAGATGGCAAGAAAGTGAGCCCCGAATGAATAAGAAGCCGCAGTGTGCGGGATGCGCGGTTCCGGTGACTTTGGAGTGATACAATTTCAAAGCCACTTCTGTCCTTTTAAGCCCCTCGATGTAGGAGTTCATGCCGTGAACCAACACTCGGGATTTCCCATATTTCGTGGAATTCTCCATAAATTATTCCGCCACCGTCGCATTTGCTCGCGAGTGCCATTCGCGATGTAATGCTTCCCTAACGCTCAGGGATGCTGCTACATATTAAAGTTCAATGCATTGTATACATTATACAGAATGTGTCTTCATAGACTCGAATATGAAATTTGAATTCTGCGTTGAAGTATTGTGTTGTACAAAACGAATTCTATCGAAATTCATGACATGGCGCTACTTTACAAAATATCATCGTTAATGCCGAAAATTTGTACTTCAAACAAGTTAGTTAGAACAAATTATTTTTCCAAATTGCACGAGCTATATAGTACTGTAATGAATCCTGATGGTAGAACTTCCGAATATTGGCTTCTCCCGTACAGGAAGCTTCGAGAACTGTCTGTAATTCCGAAGATACAATGAAATGTGGTGTACTCTCAAATTTAGATTATATCGCCATTACAACAATGCCAGCATAAATGGAAAAACATGGGCTTTCCTAGGTAATTCGGAAATGCATTCGACCCCTTATTACAAATCCGTAATTTTAAAATGAAATCTGATAAGTATTTTTTAGTTAAAATTTATAATTTCAAAGCTATGTATACACAATTTTAGTTCCATTAGTCAACTTTAACTCAATGAGTTAACGTACACCTTCTCGTGATTTTTTGTCTCGCTGAGGTTTCCAAAACTAAAGAACATTTGCTGTGAGACATCATTTCTCAAATACCCTGTAAAGCACGCTTACACTAGCAGGATGTAATATATTATACAAAGGTGTAAATAGATCTACGGGAACGTGATGTCGAGAGACCGGACGTCATGACGTGTCTTTCGCTGCACTTCCGTCGTTTCGACAGCGCATTTCGCCTTGTTCTCTTCCCGCTTCCGTCCGTTTAAACAGTTATTTATTTACAAGATATTAAACTAATTTCAAATTATCCTAATTTAGGATCATAACAATTTTGCCACTATAAGAGATACAAGTTAAATAACGAAGACCTGAAACTTAAGCTTTACACACAGGTAGAAAAGTATATCCGATTTTGTTAATAATGATCGACGTGAATGATTCTTGCGACATTTTTCACCGTACTTCATGTTCATTAAGGTAGTGCGCGCACGAACCTCCGCATTAGAAAAAAAATTGATTTTTTTTGTATGCTATAGTAGAGACATAAAAAATGACGTCCCCGAAAACTCTGCAGACCTTGCCGGCTAAATACAATAGTAATTAATTCACGAAATCAATGCATTTAACCCCCACTATATAGGGAATCCGTGCAGATCGAACTTTGGAACGGAAATAATAATAGTTCGCGGTTAGACCAGAGCTATGCGAAAAGCGACGAATAACAAGAAAACTTTCGCGGCCACGTATGTTCCATAAAAAAATAGGATACGGGACATTTTGAGGAGATGTCATCGATTCAATCGACCCATTTTTGCGTTCGCGAGCCGCGTCTGCCATCTCTCTTGTTACAATATGCACATTACACATACACTACAACCCACGATTACACATACGGCAAACAAACACATGCTTGACATGTATCGAAAGCACCTGAATACAGCGTTGCCACGGATATTACCAGAATTATGAAATGGCGGCCTGTGACAACTCGAGTCAAATCTGATTGCGATTTTACTTCACCTACCAAACTATAATGCAATCAGTTATCACATGCACTTCTCAAAGAATTATTTTTTGTATCATGTTTATTATTATACCCAAATACATTATATTTTGCTTTTTCAGATTCGATACTGCATAGATTTTCTGTTGACTAGTCAATTCGCTAGTACTACATTTTCGGTGATCAGAATGATCCACAATTTTAGGATTCGGTTTCATCGCAGATATTACAGTAAACAGAGGAGAATCTCGACGCATCACTCCAGGATAAAATTCAAACATCATTGTTCCACAAAACCTGAAGATACGGGTGCTTGAACTTTGTAGTTCGACCCATATGCAGCCACCCCCTATTCGTTTTTCGTAATCAAGTTTTCTGTCACGGTTCGGCCCGTTTTAAACACTGTGATGTTACGAATAGGATGACCCCGAGAAAGGAACGACGTTTTGCTCAATGAAACAAAAATTCGCATGACAAGAAAACATATTTTACCCTTGTAGAATTTTTCAGGTAAGAAGCGTAGATTAATCGTTAAGTGCAGGTCGTGAGCCGAAACGAAAAATAGCCGGAGGTTTTGCGGCAGACCGAAATCGGCCTTCTGTTGTCGACGAGAATACGAATGGTAAAGAAAAAGTGAGGGAAGGAAGACGCGGACGCTGAATTATGTTTGGTAGATCTGCGAAAGGTTATGGCGATTGACCAAATAGATATGAACCCCCCCCCCCCCCCCCCGCCATTCGTTTTTATGAACGCCGGGCGATCGACTGCTTTCACGAAACAGGAAACGCCACGTACTGCTCTTGGCCTCACGAACTAAACCCAGACTGGAAAAGGGAAGGCACAAAAAAAACAGAAAAAGGACGCTTCGCCGCGGTACACAGATGGGATGGATGGGAAGCCAACGAGCGAAGTCTTTTGAGAACACTGGAGCCTCGGCTCCTATAAGGACGCATGTCTGCCAAACGTCGAAGCTGCACGGCAAGAAAGCCAGACGAATCAGGCTCTAAAGGAAACAATCGCGGAATAGGCAGAAACCATACTAGCAGATGAACTGACGACTCCAAGACTTCTTGGCATGGCCGTGCTGAAGCAATATTCAAGCTTGTATTTACGCGTATATTCCGCTGTATAAACTAGTTCAATAAGAGAATATCTTTGGATAAACGAGCAGCAAAACAGATCGAGCCGAAACCCAGCCCATTTGAAGGCTTAAGAGGTCATCATACATTAGACGCTAAAAACAGGCTATTTTCATGCTTTTTTGATAGGTTTATATTATAGGTATTGATATAAAAGTTGTTACACTTAATAAATACCCTTTCGAAATACATTAAATTTTTTGAAATGCATTTATGTAACACAAACTTTAAACGCGTTTTTCTCGAATCAACGTTTTCCGACGGCTTGTTGATAAAATCTTCGAAACATCTGAACCGATCCTTATGAAATTTTAACCACATATTTTTTACAACAATAGCTATAGCGCATATCAAGGATTTTCAAAATTTTGGTATTTGCTTTTTTTGTCGAAAACACGTTTTTAAAAATTTTTTTTTTCGAAAAATGTCGGCCATTTTGTTATTTTCGCATATATAAAAAATCGTATGATATGCGCTATAGTTATTAACATACTGAATCTCAAACCGTTTGATTTTTTTTTTCGGACGATCCATCTCCGACATTTCATCAACAGCGGAGACCTACAATTTTTAGGACATTTTTTTAACTACCATTTTCGTCTATAAATAGTGACTTGAATAAATATTTTTTTTTTTGATAATGTATTTATTAAATGTAACAACTTTTATATCAATATCAATAATATAAACCTATCAAAACATTAATGAAAATAGTTTTTTTAGCGTCTAAAGTGAGAAGACCCCTTAAAGATGGAATGCTAATTTGATCCGGTTGGATCTGATATTATTCTTTCTGAATAGTGTTTTTTTTTGTTTAGCGCGGGACTTTGTATTCTTGTTTGTCGGCTTGAATTCGGCCTGCCATAGTTTTCAATATTCCAATTTCTACTGATGTCAATTTCTTAAGGTAATATTGTTGTCCAGAAATGAACAAAAATGTTTTTTCATTTTGTTTTATTTTATTGTTTAGGAATTGAGCCGAAAGCAAGGCGGCTTGTCTTGATTTGAATATTTTTTTAAATAAAAAAAGAATGTTTGAACCACGTTTTTAAAACGGACTAAAAAGTATAAAATCATTTTTTTCTCGTGCCCCATACGGATGTATGACCCAATAAAGTGCAATAAGTGCAATAAAATTGTTAGTGACTTAGGTTAACTATTCATGCATCAAGTATCTATTGCCTGCGCTCCACGTTTTGCATTTCAAATCTTACAAGTATTTTCATAGCTACGAAAAATTAACAATCACAAATTTTCAGGATAATCTGCATGGGGTTAGGAATTTGTATGGGGCTAGGAGAAATTATTTTATACTTTTTAGTCTGTTTTAAAAGTGGTTTAAACGTTCTTTTTTTATTTTAATCATTTTATTTTCTGCTTTTAGTCTTATGTGTGTGTGTGTGTGTATGTGTGAAATTTTGCTTCTCCTTCTCTAGGCGTCACTTGTGTTGGGGGGCTGTGTCGTTACCATAGTAGAAATCGTCACTAATGCACTATTCATTATTAATATTATTATTATTAAAAAAAAATAATTCTCTTTCATTATACTATATTTTTTATTTATTTTTTCACAATTTTTTTTTCTTTCTTTCTCTTTCTGTGACAGACTTGCCTGTGTGCTTATTTGTCTGTCATCCAGATCTGAGCTATGCCCATAGTTTCAAGTCTCTATCTCATCCGGAAGTTAGTTCAAAATCAATTGCAAAATTTGTACCGAACAGACAAAAGGCAAACGGTAGGCTCAATCGCTCTTGTTTAAGCATGACAAAGTGCGTCACTAGCAAGTCGAGAGATATGTTCATCAGCTGTCGATGTTTAAAAACAAAAAAAACATTGATTGAAAACTTTGTACCCAACAGACAAACAAACAAACAAACAGAAAAGAAAGCGAGTTAATATTGCATTGCTATCCAGTTCTGAGCTATGTTTGAAGTTTCAAGTCTCTAACTCGTCGGGAAGTTAGTTTAAAATCGTTTGCAAAATTTGTGCCGAACGGACGAGTAGACAACAAAGAAAGCGAGTTACTAAAAACGTGGTGAAAAGCTACTTGCATTCTAAAAAATGCCAAACAAATTCGATAGAAAAGCATACAATGAATATATAATGTATCCAATAATTCTAATATTTAAGTACCAGATCTAAACCAGGGCCAACATACTAGTGCTAAGAAAGGTTTTACTCGTTACGCTAATAAAGTGCCGTTTTGCTACATATAACACGCTAGATGAGATCGTATCTATCTGTATCTCGCACCGCCAAATAAAATTGGATACCGGAAAAAAAGAAAGTTATTTATTTTTCGATTCATAGTTTCAACGGGATAAATAGACAATGTCTGAACAATAATAAAAATAAGAATAAAAACCACAATGGTGCTAAGAAAAATAACGGAATTAATAACGGAGCACCAAAAACCGTACCGCAAAGATGGGTGGTTTTATGTGACTCCTGTCGGAATTATCGATCCAATGGCCTCGAACGTGAACCTCAAAACAAAGTTTATAACAGGCTACGAGAACGATAATAAGATGGGAGATGAGCAACGGCTCGCATAGGACTGTCGACGCTCTGATTCTATTTGAGGTAACGGCGATCGTTACACATCACGAAGGGGCTTTCCTGTGTTTTCTTTTCAACATTTTTTGTCCCTTTCTCTAGTTTCTTAGTTTGTTTTGATGTTCTCGATACGATCGAGTCCTAGGGAATTCACACGCAGTTATTTTTTCCCGTTCACACACACGCACACACACACACACACACACACACACACACACACACACACACACACACACACACACACACACGGGGGGGGGGGGGGGGTGTAAATAGGGTCTTTTCGACATTTCGACTTTTCGAAGGAGATATCGAGGCATCAAATAATGAAGGCGACGAAGAAACTTGGGTACAATGAAGCCGAAGCGATAAGATGAAGGAGACAGCCGCAGGATAAGAGGCCCCGGATTTCGGTAACACGATACAGGGTGCAGCTGTCCTCTCATTCGTTATGGGGACTTCGAGACAGCCGCGACTCTTCGCTTCTTCCCTCGATCCCCTCGGTATCTCGTATTCTAAATTTACATATGTGCCTAGAGGTCCACGAAGAGGAACCCCTCGGAACGACACTCTCTGTATTCTATAGACGTGCACTACCGTCGAGAATGCATTACAGCTGATAGAACAGACAAATTTATTCTAAGCCTAAATAACCGACTATATCCTCCGATTCTCGAATCGTAAACAGTCTCCTCAGTTCTATTGCATTTGCATATACAAGCAAATAATTAACTTGATAACATTTTTGACTCGCCTTTCGCGTAATATTATTCACTTAGCTCTATAATTTCTGGAAAAAGCTTCCTCCTATCTTAAATGTGAGCACCAATGAAGATGTTTGGGATCTCAAACTTATTTATTTCCGTGGCGGAAGATAAATACTAGTTACCGTTTTTGTTAAATATTAATGGTACAATTGCTTAAAGTGTATAATCTGGATTATGACAGTCGGGTTGAACTTGAGATATGAAGCCAGTAAGCGATTTATGAGATCGAGAAATAACTCCCCTTATATATGGGGCATTCCATGCCGATTCGACCTGGGTCTGACCCGTCACCTCTCCAATTTGACCCGCGATTTTTCATGTTATTGTACTATCTCTGAAAGGCACGCGAGAATTTTTTCAGATTTTTTTGGAACTATCTGACTTCACAATATTTTTTATAAACAAAAAATTAACGCCCAAATTAAAAAATTTGTTAAAAATAATGAAAATCCTGTGTCACATATCAAACACTATGAGCGTTTAGAAAAAGTGGGCGCGCGTTTCGTTTGGCCTACAATGCGCTTGTTGCGCAAAAAAAAATTTTTAATTAAAAAAATCGTATTAATAGCCCACCCAGTCGTTAAAGAGGAAAAAATTACATGACATTATGTAGAATTGACCAGATTTTTTTCAGATTTTTTTCAGAATTTTTGTCCAAGATTTGATTTTCATCATTTTTAGTCAAATTGCCGACAATTCAAGTGGCCAAGCGGCCAACCCAACTCAAGTATCATAGGACTTGGGCTACAATGTCAAGAGAGGAAACATTCTTAATTAAACATTTTTAATCCATTCGAATTTTTTTCTGAATATTTTAGCGATTAATTTCTTTTATAGAAACGATTGTTATTTTTTCAAGTTTAAACAAACAAGAAATTCACTAAAAATTCTGAAAAAAAATCGAATGGATTAAAAATGTTTAATTAAGAATGTTTTCTCTCTTGACATTGTAGTCCAAGTCCTATGATACGTGAGTTGGGTTGGCCACTTGGCCACTTGAATTTTCGGCAATTTGACTAAAAATGATGAAAAAAAAAAATCTTGGACAAAAATCCTGAAAAAAATCTAAAAAAATTCTGGTCAATTCTACATAATGTCATGTAATTTTTTTTTCCTCTTTAACGACTGGGTGGGCTATTGATGCTAGGTTTTTTAATTAAAATTTTTTTTTGCGAAACAAAGCACATTGTAGGCCAAACGAAACGCGCGCCCACTTTTTCTCAACGCTCATAGTGTTTGATATGTGACACAGGATTTTTCTGTTTTTTTTTAAGATTTTTAAATTTGGGCGTTAATTTTTTGTTTATAAAAAACATTGTGAAGTCAAATCGTTCCAAAAAAATCTGAAAACATTCTCGAGTGCCATTCAGAGATAGTACAATAAAATAAAAAATCGCGGGTCAAATCGGAGGGGTAACGGGTCAGACCCAGGTCGAATCAGCATGGAATGCCCCATATACATTATTTATGTATATATTCATGGAAGTGGTCGAAATTTCCAAACATTTTTTCAATTGTGCTAATTTTTAATTGGGCCTAGACTATTTTCCAAGTAATTTGGGGTTGGTCTGAAAATATGACGATTCGACGTTAAAGCAATCAATGAGACAATTTATGTAGTTTAAAGATTTATTAGGCCAACTCCGGAATTAAATAAGAATATTGATATTTTCGAAAAAGCTATAAGATACAAAAATGACTAATCAAGTCGGGTCGAACACGGAGTTCGACCCGACTTGTACTAAAACTCTAGATGTACGGAAAATAAGAGAGAAATTACGAAAAACCTAATAACCCAATTTTGTAACCGTCTCCTTTGTAAGACCACGGCGGCATTTTGGAATGTTTCCCTAGAATCGTATTATACTCCGCAACAGACGCATGTCCATCATTATTACAAAAACTATGAGAATGGAATAGGGCCGGACGCAAGTGATGGTAGGATGCAATTGAAATATAGCCTAATTTGGTGAATTGAATATATCATGGAATTAACCGATGCAGTGCGAGAGAAATTTGCCGGTGGGCGAGGAGGGAGAGGGGAAGAAAAGGAAGGGTCAGAGAATAGGCTCCCGTTGAATGTCCGGCATTGACACCGATTAGCACTATTCATGGGTATTCCGACAGAATACGCGTGTCGGAATTTACTTGCAAATATATACCGTGCCCTGCTTATATCGCTGCCGGCATGTCTGAGCTTTACTATCTAAACATAGAATCTCAGTTGCGATCAATCGATATGCAATACGGCCGTTTGCAATAGTTCGTACAGATTACCTGAACATCTGTATATGCTACAACTCTTGTTTTGACCATGCCGCCTGGTACGCACATGCACCCCCAAAAGACGTTTCACACTGTCCTTCCCGTCGCCGACCGGTAGGGTTCAAATACATAAGAGCAACGGGGGCTTATTGAGGAAAACGAAAGAATTTTTCAGAAATACGAGTGCGTTCGTTACAGTTGAAATCGACCACAGATGATAATCTTTACCGAAAGAACAAGCGCGATAATACGATATGTTTCTACGTTGCTGAATATTCGAATGTGCAAAATAACTTGTGTCCTGGGATCGGTCATTTTTAACACCGTACGCCGTAATCGCGGGCCGAAATCTTTTTCATATCCAATTACGGATTTAGACCGCTCACAGTTGAACTTAGAACTCAGTTCACAGGGAAATTTAGGGATTGGCCTTCTTATGTAATTATCTGCTCGTCTAATTTCGGAAATACACAAATATTACCGTTTTATTCTTTTTCGATTTACAAATTGCGGTGAAACTCACACTGTGGTGACTGACGATACATTGTAAAATGAATTATCAAGTTGTATCTAATTGCTTATTAGGATTTCAGGTATTTAGAGGAAGTGATCAACAATGTTTTAACTCGAATGTCATTATTCTTTTTGGAGTTACCTTATAGTTTAAAATAAATCCAGATTCAATGAGTCACTTTTGATTGCATTTAAGCAATCTTCGATTTCCTTTTATCGCAATATAATAATTTACACGACTTTTAGTATAGTCGAGCTGTATATTAGAATCGGAAAAAATTAGAAGAAGGCTAGTTTTTTGACAGGTGATTTTGTAGGTGCCACGGGTGCTAAAACCGAGTTTGCCTAAAAGTCGGGGGGTAGGGTTTTTTTAGGGGATGGGGGTGGATTAATGCCAAACTACAACCCTCACGAGGTCGGCGCCGGGAGACAAAATGTTCAGAAAAATCCGGGTTTTATTTTTGTCTATTGCGCCGTAGTCGTGGAAGTTCATTTTGGGGGTGAAAAAGTGAGGTGAAATTTTGAGAAATCAGTTTTCATTCGATAACTCTTTAGGACAAATTCATACAATTTTTTTTCAAATGGAAACGTTTTAGTCCTTGAAAAGACGAGTTGATCGAGTAATCGATCAACCCTCTCCAATAATATCTTCACCCCCAAAAGAATTGTTGAAGAATTAACAAAAAAATTGTTTATTGAATAACTAAAAAACAATAGATTTTTCGGGGATGGATCAAATCTACGAAATGTAGAGAATAATTTTCTCTATAT
Source organism: Ophion obscuratus (assembly GCA_964007375.1). Lineage (NCBI taxonomy): Eukaryota > Metazoa > Arthropoda > Insecta > Hymenoptera > Ichneumonidae > Ophion > Ophion obscuratus. The sequence goes on along the minus strand of OZ023315.1, from coordinate 56,851,012 downwards.
TTTCGTTCCTATACACAACTTTTGAATTTTGCTTTTTCGAACCCCTTTCATGGATTGAAAATTCAAAGTAAAATTCTGGGAAAACTATTGACCAAATCTAAAGAGATACGAATTTGGCGCTGTGGACAAAAATATAATTGAGGGTTCAAGCTACAAATTATTCCACGGCGGCGAATTCGTGCGGTCAATAGTTTTCCTAGAATTTCATTTTGAATGTTCAACCCCCGAGAGGGGTTGAAAAATCAGAATTCAAGGGTGGTCAATAGCAACGAAAATATGGAGAAAATTATTCTCTACATTTCGTACATTTGAACCATACTCGAAAAACCGATTGTTTTTTAGTTATTCAATAAACTATTTTTTTTGTTTTTTAACCATTCTCTGGTGGTGAAGATATTATCGGAGAGTGATAATCGAATACTCGATCGACGCGTCTTTTCAAGGGCTACAAATTTGAACAAAAAACGTACGAATTTTTTCTAAAGAGTTATTGAATTAAAACCGATTTTTCAAAATTTCAACCCACTTTTTAACCCTCAAAATGAACTTCCACGACTTCGGCGCTGTGGACAAAACTAAAGCCCGGATTTTTCTGAACATTTCGTTTCGCGGCGCCGACCTTTTAGGGGTCGTAGTTTGGCATTAATCCACTCCCATCTCCTTTCATCCCCTAAAAAAGAACCCGACACCCCGATATTTAGGCAAACTTGGATTTAGCACCCGTAGCACCTACAAAATCACCTGTCAAAAAACTAGCCTTTTTCTAATTTTCTCCGATTCCGGGTTTTTTCAGCGACAGCACGACTGTACTGTTTTTCTATTCGTGTAAAAAAAACCTCGGCCGAAATTTATAAATTTTTGAGGCCCCAAATCAGGCAATACTAAAATGGCCCTACTAAGGCCGTCCCTGATAAGATTCTACTAGGGCTTTTCCCGACAGGGCCCTACCAAGGCTTGCCCTGATAGGCTCTACTAAGGCTTTCCATGATAGGGCCTTACTAAGGCTGTCCCTAATGTGGCCTTACTAAGGCTTTCCTCGATAGGGCCCTACCAAGGCTTGCCCTAATAGGCCCTACCATGGCTTCCCCTGATGAGGCCATAAATGGGCTTGCCCTATAACTGCCTCAGCAGTCGATAGATGCTCGTAACTTCTTATTTTCCCCATGGAAACTTTGATTTTATAGCATCGTAGCTTCGGTGTTTTGATGCATTCCTGAATTCTATTAGAAAAGGTGTTATGGACTGTCACGATAAAAACCGTTATGCAACTCGGATGCGTGTTAGAAGATTTTGGCAGCTTTGCAAGGTGAAGAGAGAGAGAGAGAGAGGAATTAGGTGTGTGTATTTATAAATATATATATATATATATATATAAGGTTAAGTTTGAAAAATCTATAGCATGTTGTTCGATAAACCTCTTTAATTATCACAATGATATTAACTAATTAATATACTTTATGTGATACAACAAATAATTATACGAATTCATTTGTTCTCTTATGCCACATCTGCGACTAAAATGTTGCAAGTACTCGGTAGCCTAGCGGCAGCGTGCGTAGCTTTAGGTAGGTAGGTACTCGTTTCGATTCCCATATAGGTGAAATATTTTCTTCGAACAAAAACATTTCAGCAGGCCAGGGAATGACGAATTATGATACAAAACCATTGTAGTGGAACTCTAAATCAAGTGGTTCATTCCATTTTGGATTTTTGAAATATTTTATGCATATAGGATACTGATATTTATAGCAGAGATCGGCGTGGGACATTACCCACGTAATGAAATTACATATCTAATTAATAATTACTTTGAGCGTTTGTAATGAAAAGTCATTTAATTACAAATTATTACATGATTAAACGAACTTACCTGTAAGTGAAGTTCGATCATGATTGTATGAAGCGCCTCTTCCGAATAGATCAACTTGTAGTCCCCCTCTCCTCTGCCGGCGTTGCCACAGTTTTTTAAAGCTCGTAACCAAGCAAATAAACATTTTGTTTCGTCTCCTTGTCTCCTATTTTCTTCGTTCGTCATTTATTTTAAAGTGCTGCTGTAACTTGTTGCTGTAATTTTCTTGGGTTAGTGTTATGTAGGGGAAGGGTGGGATTGATCTATTCGGAAGAGGCGCTTCATACAATCATGATCGAACTTCACTTACAGGTAAGTTCGTTTAATCATGTAATTGTATTTCGCGCCTCTTCCTCAAGATCAACTTGTAGCTGTTTAAAGTAAGTTACAGCAGATTATGATAATTCGTGATTTCAGAAAAATAGTTTATTGTCATTATTATTATTATTATCTTTTTTTTTTTGAGTGAATCTAATTTACAATCAGCTTACCCTTTTAACACAGATTTTGCGAATATATCTTTATCGGGCATTATAGGAAGTTTATAAAACCGTGCGAAAGTAGCAGAATTTTTTGTCCATCCTGCGGTCTTTCGAATAGTTTCTATATCAACATTCATTCGACTCGCTGCTGAAGTGGATGCATGTCGTGTACTATGGGCCGTGAAAATGTCTGTATCTATGCCACTCTCACAAAGTGTATTTTTGACCCAACGACTTAGCGTTTGATTAGAAACTTTAAGATGAGGTCTCTTATATGATATGAATAATGAATGATGGTTAGATCGTAAACCTTCCGTTCGTTTCAAATAATACAATAATGTTGATGCAGCGCACAAATTGTCCTTATCCCTGAAAAACGGTATGATGAGGTTAGGTTGTATACGTCCCAAACCCGAAGTCTTTATTTTTCGCGGAATCTTGATCTCTATTTGATCATTAATTTTTGTAATATCTCTAATATCAATAAGAGAGAGCGTTTGTATTCTCTGTCCTGTCACTAGAGCCAGTAGTGTGACCAGTTTTAGTGTTATCTTTTTTAGATTAGTCGTGTCATCATGAGGCCATTTGGAGATGTGTTTCAAAACTATTTTTGGGTCCCATGTCGTGTCATATTTAGGTTTCGCTGGACGTTGTTTGGAGATACCCCGAAAAAACATTTTTATTCTCGGATTTTTTCCGATTTCTTGGTCATGCAGAAACGAAATTGCTGATCTAGCACAATTTAAAGACCCATAAGATGCCCCACTGTTAAATTCTTTTGTAAGAAAGGCCAATATAGTTGGTATCGAGACCAAGAATGGATCAGCTTTTTCCAACTCACAAAATGACCACCACTTTCTTAGGCCACCGTCGTACTGTTTAATTGATGAATCGCTCAAAGAAGACATCATTATATCGATTGTCTCTTCCGGTATACCTTTCAGGATAAATGCCTTCCTGACAACGTTGCGGATACCAATGTAATGCGTTTCCACATTGGATGGATCTCCCTATTTGATGAGCGTAGCAGATTAATATTTGGTTTGAAGTAGATTGGGTCCGATATGCGCATTGATTCGTACATGGGGAACCATGGCTGGGCTTCAATATAATTGAAAACCTTCAATATAATTGCGAAAGGTGGAAAAGCGTAAAAGAAGAAAGGCTTCCAATTTACTGTGAACGCGTCTATAGCGAATGCTTCAGGATCTTTAAACCACGAAATAAATTTTTGACATTTCGTGTTCACTCGAGTGGCAAAAAGATCTATTTCTGGTTTACCTAGTTGTTCACTCAACGCGTGAAACGCTTCTGTTGACAATGCGAATTCCGTTTCGGGTTCCAATTTTCTAGATTCAATGTCTGCAGTTATATTATCTCTCGATGGTATGTACGATGCGAAAAGCCAGATGTTTTTTTCCTCACACCACATCCAAATATCCTTTGCTAATTGACTAAGTTCTATAAATCTGATGCCGCCCATCCGATTTATATACGCAATCGCCGTTGTGTTATCAATTCTGAGCAAGATTTCGCAATTATTGGAGTTGCTCGCGTAACATTTCAAGCCGAAGTATGCCGATTGTAATTCTAAATAATTTATGTGTTGTTTGCGATCTCTTTTATTCCAGTAACCATGAGTTTTTTCGCCATTGCAGCAAGCTCCCCATCCCGATGTGGAAGCGTCGGTAAATATTTCCAGTGTGAAATTTCTTGTCGAAATCGGATTAAATGTCGTCATAATATTATTTTTCCACCAATCAAAATCTGTTGACAAGTACTTTGGAATTTTCATGAAACACTCAAAGTTATTATTGTTGGATTTTAGAGCCCAGTATTTTTCTCTTTCAAAATCTTTTAAGTGAACCCAACCATACTTAACAGCCAAGCAACATGATCCAAGAATTCCAATAAATCTTGCAAAATCCCTTATTTTACATTTTTGTTTCAAACTAAATTTTGCTATTTCATCCAATGTTTTTAATTTTTTATCGCTTGGAAGTTCGACGATCATTCGTTTGGAGTCAAAGACAAAACCTAAAAACCTTCGTTTCTTTTTAGGGATAAGTTGGCTCTTTTTTGTGTTTATGATAAAACCAAGCTTTTTCAAGATCGAACATGTCTCAGAAATATTATTTACACATTTTTCATACGTGTTGCCAATTAGTAGTATGTCATCTAAATACACTACCGATTGATACCCTAGGTTTCGCAAATGTGCGACGACAGGTTTTAAAATTTTCGTAAAAACGTATGGCGCAGTGTTAAGACCGAACGGCAAGCACACAAACTCGTAAGTATTTTCCATGAACATGAATCTTAAATACTTTCGATCCGACTCCGAAATTGAAATTAGATGATAGGCGTCTTTTAGATCTATTGTTGCCATGAATGATTCCTTTTGTATTAGTTTCATGCACGTTCTTGCGTCTTCTAATTTGAAATGAATTGGTCGGAGATATTCATTTAGCTTTTTTAGATTTAAAATTAATCTATTGGAGCCGTCAGGTTTGGGCACCAAGAAAATTTTCGATAGAAACTGATCTTTTATCGGTGTACATTGATTGATCGCACCTTTCGCAATTAATTCAGATATTGATTTCGATAATTGACGGTATTCAGTTTCTGACCAAGTCTGTTCCACGGGAGGTGTACTTTGTTTTACTCTTTTTTCAAACGGTATCTCGTATCCATCTATCCATTTGAGAATTATCGGATCTGATGTTATGTCTTCCCAATCCTTGGTAAAATGTGTGAGTCTACCGGCAAGAATATTCATATTCACCTCTAACGTCTCCGTTGAGGCTGACGTTGATAAGAGCTGCCCTGGGACTCCGATCTCGACTTCTGGTTCGCGTAATTGCGCTGGTTCGAAAACTTGTTCGATGTATAGATCGGGTTCTTCTGCCCGCCCGAAGCCTTGTGTTGGTTTGGGTGTCGTGGCGGGCCCCTGAAGTTTTTTGGTTTCGTTTTTTGCGTGGATGATAGTTTAGTCATTGGCTTGAACTCCTGAGATGAGCGTTGCAATAATTTGGCAGCTTTTACATGTTCATCCAATTTTTCTCCGAATAGTAGCTCATTTGGTACGGTCTCGCGCAGGGTATCTCGTATTGAGGGATGAATGTTCTGAAGAACGAGGTTCCTTCTAATCTCGTTTTCGTCGTGCAGTATATTGGATAAGATTCGACATGCGTCGCTGAGGTATTCTACCCATGACAGCTTATCCTTCGCATTAGTCTGAAGAATTTCTGTCGTGACCTTTGCTATTGCAGTAAGAGAGGCAGAAATTTGTTTCTGAGTGGTAATGATACGTTCGTCTCTCTTGACTATATTTTCCTGCAAGGATGTTTTGACCTCGAGATTCAGAGCTGGAGGTTCCAACTGTCTGCAATTTTTTGGCGGCTCGTACTTTTTTACTAGATCGAGACCAACCGCCTTTGGAAGGCCTGTCAGAATTATTTCAATAATTCGCGCAGCCAGATCTTTGTGAAAGGGTTCAGTGGAAATTTTTTCCCGTGTCAATCTTTGTCCTAGAACCGTCAAAACTTCAATATCGAGGTCTGGATCTTGAGAGGTACATTCTGTCGGCCCAATATCAGTCATCTGCGTATGCTGATTGGCTGTGGCGACTATATCACAATTTTCCGTTTGTATTTGCGCTGCAGCGATGTCTCTTAGTACCAGAGGGTTTTCGACATCGCGGTGAGATCCATCGGTTTTGTCGTCCTCGATATCGTGCTCTGTGCAATCCCAGGGCCCTTGCAAAAGCGACGAATGAGGGGAATTTTGCCTCAAAATTCGCGAGACATCACCTATTGGCAGAACATCTTTTTGAAGAACTTGTCACGAGCGAGCATCTCTTTTCATAGTCGACCTTGAATGGATTGAACCCACTCAGGTCTGCAGTTAGGATCTTTTGACAATGACGTTAGTCCGTGTGCCAGTTGAACCGGCACACGAGTGTCAAGATCACGATGTTGAAAGGGAATTATCGGTGAAAAAGAACGGGGAGAGTTTTCCCACGTGTCAGTTGGACCGACACGTTGGTATGAACAGCCATGTCAGTTGGACCGACACACTGGTACGGACAGCTATGTCAATTGGATCGACATGCTGGTACGGAAAAAACTATTCAGCATTCCTCAATTCTTGCTATGCAGTCTGGAAAATACGGAGAGCAGAAGAATTATTTTATTTACTTACCGCGTTTTTGTTTTCCCGATTTTTCCTTTCTCTTTTGTCGTTTGCGTAACTTCTTTTCATAACGTTTGAGTCGTTTTTGAATTTTATTTTCTTTTTCGTCACTGTCGTCAGATAAATCCGAAGAACTTGTGCACTTTCGTTTTCTTGAACTCATTATCTTGACACTTTTCTGAAACACGTCTGTAGCTTCCGGCACAGAAAAGAAGAATGACGAACGAAGAAAATAGGAGACAAGGAGACGAAACAAAATGTTTATTTGCTTGGTTACGAGCTTTAAAAAACTGTGGCAACGCCGGCAGAGGAGAGGGGGACTACAAGTTGATCTTGAGGAAGAGGCGCGAAATACAATCTCGATCGTTGGTCATTCGAATTTATTTAATTACAAATTACTTCAAGCGTTTATAATCAGATATTATTTAATTAAAAATTACTTCGAGCATTTGTAATTTAATTACTTTTGTAATTTTATTACAGTTGTAATTTTATTACATTTGTAATTTTATTGCATTACTTTATTTCATTTGTAATTTACACAGGTGCGATGGTCTAGTGGTTTGCGTGCTCGCCACTAAACCAGCCGACCGGGAGGTCGCGGGTTCGACTCCCAGTCGCATACATTTCGCAAGAAGGGCGAACAGTGAGAAAGATGGAGAAAAAAGGAGGAAACAGTAGAGGAAAGAAACGGGCACAATGAGGGCAAGAATAATAGGTAACAAACGCGATAACCGTGTACCTAAGGAAAAAAATACTTTTGTAATTCAATTACTTTTGTAATTTAATTACCAAACGGGCACCTCGGCTGAAGACCGCAATTGTGGGAGAAACGGGCATCAAGCCTAAACATAATCATTTTGTTTTAAGAGGTTACGTGGGTTTCCAAGCCAACACAAGCACATTTTCTCTATTTAAAAATATATAATATATAAATTATTTTATTTAAAATGTTAAGCATATAAACGAGCAACATTTCAACAATACTTAGACAAAAGTTCATTAAAAAATTTGGGAAATTCAGCCGATGGGACCTGGTTTCCGGAAACCCCTAAAAAACCGGTGGACACGATTTCTCAACAACTAATGCACCGATCTTATTGAAATATTTCACGCTTCTTCAAAATAGCATTGACTAGTGATTGGACGAAGGATTTAAAAAAAATGATATTTGAATTTTTGGCTGAGTTGTATGCAAAATACTTCAATTTTTGGTACAATTTACACTAGTATAGCCTTGTAGAATTAGTAGCAATCTAAATTTAAAAAAAACCTTCATTTAATCACTAGTCAATGCTATTTTGAAGAAGGGTGCATAATTTCAATATGAGAGGTGTATTAGTCTTTGAGAAATTGTGTCCATCATTTTTGAGGGGTCTCCAGAAACCAGGTCCCACCGGCTGAATTTTCTAAATTTTTCGATGAATTAAAAAAAAATATTGTTGAAATATTGCTCTTCTACGTGCTTAGCATTTTGATTAAAAAATTCATATATTTTATTTTTTTAAATAGAGAAATTTTTTTTTGCTTTGAAATTTACGTAACCCCTGAATTGATTTTGTTATCATATTCCGACGTATACTGTATTGACGATAACACAAGAATGCAAAAAGATTAATAAAATAAAAATAAAATAATCCTACAATTTACTGAATTAAAAATGAATATAATTCAAAAATCAATATTTTGATTCTTTTGAAAATTTCGACAAAAATGATCGGATGCTATATCGAATACTATATTGAAATCTAATCTAACACTCGGGGGTTTTGGGGTCACTGAATTCAAATCCCATATCAAATTTTATAAATTCTAAATGGTGGAGCCAATATGGTGGATCAATAAAGCTAATTGTTATTTCATTAAAACGAAATCTGTCACTCGAAAGTTGTTGACGTCACACGATCCCAAGTTAATGTAAATATTCGAAAATCAAAAGAGCTTTGAAACGTCTGCGAAGAATTGAAAAAAATTGAACAAATGAGATATTAAAGAAAAAAATCTAACGATCGCGCCACCTTTACTAAACATAAATATAGTTTGGCTGAGTGGAAGAGATGGGAAGCACAAGTTTCATCCTAATCCGACAATTTTTGAGTTTTATAGAAACCATTTTGAAGTCGCTAGGTTCAAATTCATTATTTGAATACGAAGTTTGAATTCAGCAACCCCAAAACAAACCAAGCATCAGCTTTTATTTTAAAAAATTAAATTTTGTTTTTTATCCGCCATTTTGAATTTTGAAAAATTAACTCCAGATGTGATTCATTGGTCTCAGAAACTGAAGTATACTCACTCTTGACGAAATGCAACTATATTTTTAATTTGCGTTCACGATATTGCATCTACCGTTGAAAATATTTAAAAAACTTATGTTAGGTTTGAATTTAACGATCTTGAAAACAAAAGATACTTTTGTCGGAATTAAACGATTTTTCGAATCTTGCGACCGCTATATTCCACTATAGCCGTTAAAAATTGAAATTATCTTTCTTCCGATCCGTTAGTTATATCCGCCATTTTGAATTTTCAAAATCTTATTCCAGATTTGGATTCAACTACACCGAAAACCCCCTGAGGGTTAGCTTTTATTTTTAAAAAAATTGTGATTTTTTATCCGCCATGTTGGATCCGCTATTGTGAATTTTGAAAATCTGAGTTCAGGTTCGTATTCAGAGACCCTGAAAACCCCCGAGTACAGCTTTTATGTCAAAAAATAAAATATTGTTTTTTTGATCCGCCATTTTGAATTTCGACATACACGCGCACGTACGCATACACACACATGCACACATGCTTGCGAACACACATACACGCACTCGTAATGTTAGGCATCCACTTCCATCCGAATCATACGAATGTATCTAAATTACAAATTTAATTTAATAGAAACTGGAATTAAATCACAAATGTAATTCAATTACAATTGTATTTCAATTACGTTTGTAATTAAAGTACAGATGTAATTAAAGTACAGATGTAATTAAATTACAAATGTTATTCAATTACATTTGTATTTAAATGACACTGTAATTAAATAACAAATGTAATTAAATTACAATTGTTATTTAATGCTCAATGTAATTCTTAATTTAACAGAGTCCAATTACCCATTAAGCGTGTAATGTGTAATTAAATCTTGTTTCAATTATCCATTATCCATTCAATGAGTAATTAATGTGAGGTTCAATTACACATTACTGGGATAATGTATATTTGAATTTTATTCGATTACATTATTGCCCATCTCTAATTTACAGTGTATGTTATAAGCAAATAAAGATTTATTCGAAGCGAATCTTTATTTATTCAATTTAAATATATTTAATATTCAAAAAGAATAGCTGATACAAATAAGATCATTGTAGGCCGTGAGACGTGGAAAAACATATTGGATTTAAAAAGGTTCGATTTAAATTAAATATTTCTTTCTGATCAGGCAACCTGTTAGGCGCCTAATCTGGCAACCAGGTCAGGCCCATATGTGACACAACGTTACATTTCCTAGTAGTGCCCTACCAGGGCAGTCAGGCAACCTGATCGGGCCCTGATTTGGGCCCCATCAAAATTTCTACGCGGGTAGATTCACAAGAGGAATGCCCATCACACGAAATACGTCCCCGCGGGCAGGCGAGGTTTCCCTCTCCTGCTCATGACATCGGCGCAACGCTACAAACCCGAGCTTCCTCCGAAGTCGGTTGGTCAATGGGTAAACTTACAGCAATAATAATAAGAACCCCTAACTTCACTACTAATTTGAAACACAACAGTCTAGTGCCAATTGGTAATTTCGGTGATTCATTCTTCGTAATTTAATTTTTTGTCATGTTTAATTTTGTTTTCATATAAAACTTGTTCTTCAAACGCTTATATCTCTAAAATTAATCAAGATATTTTTAATTTTAAAGAGTCAAATGGAAGCTACATTGTTCTCGCTTCGAATAAACGCACGGAGTTGAATCTTAGTCTTTTTGGGTTTTTTTTTCTCCATTTAAAACACACATTAAAAAATTCAAAACTTTAAGGCGTTCGCCGGAACAGAAGAGATTTATTGTACATTTTTTCCTTTCGCACACTTTTTAGTGATGCCAAATCGGAACTTTCCCGCGCTATTACGATACGATCCGCCAAAAGTGACCGTTTCTCACTTCACCCTACGGTCAACACTGGCACACACACACACACACACACACACACACACACACACACACACACACACACACACACACACACACACACACACACACACACACACACGAAAAAATATTTTTTTACAGTATTGTAATATGATTTATTCGTTTTATCGCATTCTTCGAGTTTTCGTTTTCTCCGATGATTTGGTCGATACACCTAAATAAAAAATATAAATAAATATAAACATAGATACGGATCTCCGAGTCGTTTACGAATATTCGAAGTTTAAGAGTACTCGACGTTTACGAGTACCAAAAATTTGCGAGTACCCGATAGTGGCGGGTAATGCAAAACCGTAACCCGCCCGGTACCCGACCCGACCCGAACATCGGGTACCCGAGTGAATCGGGTACCCGCACACCCCTATTATTTAGTATGTCTGAGCAACTGTTAAAACAACAAAATGTCGAGACCTAAAAAAATGCTTTTTGCACATTCACCGATTTCTTTTTCTCAGTGTAGAGGACAAGAAAAATGAAAAAAAAATGAACGTCGGCGTCGTACTATAGATATTAATAATTCACCGTGATAATGTGATAACATTTATTGTAATTATATCCTCCATCATATCAGCATATAATTTTCGTTGACTATCATAATTTATTCTTTATAATAGCATTGTCAGGCGTCGATTATTCTTAAAGAAACTAATATGATGATAAAACGGAGTATACAATTACAATAAATGTAATCATATTGTTACATTAAATAATTAATATCTTTGATGACGCAAAAAGTATTATTTAATAATAGGTTGGGATTTAATATTCAGGACATGTCAATGTTCTCCCCAGGAAAAGGTTTTGTGATATTCCTAGTCTGTTCCAAAAAAGGGCCCGGTTAGGTAAACCGGACGAGGCAAGCCAGCCCTGGACAATGTGTACAAGTGCTCTACCAGGACAATCAGGCAACCTGAACGCGCCCTGAATCGAGTCCTACGAAAATTTCTACGGGGGATGGTGTCCTTGAAAAGCTGGCCACAATACGGCCATACTAATGCTTAACTTGCAGCACCCCTCTGAGGCTTACCGTAATAAGGCCGTACTAACGATTGCCTTACAGCGCCCGCAGAGGCTTGCGGTTGTACGGCCGTACCAATGCTTGCCTTACAGCGCCCCGCTATACCCGCTACGACGCTTGCCGTTATTATATCGTTCGTGCCTTTTGTTTAACGGCTGATTCAACAAGGTACGGAGGCTTGCCACTTTTGATAAGCCTATACAATGTAGGGTGGTCCTTTAATGGGGCATAACATTAAAAAAAAAATTATGGGGCACCGTCTGATTTGATTCTGTACCCTACGAAAGTATTGTAGTCTTTTTTTCATCATTTTTAAACACTATTTAAGGGTAGCTACCCAGGTTTGAAGTTTAATAAATCAATTGAAATTCATTTAATTGAGGGTTCATTCGCATTCATTGATAAAAGCTCTTTACGAGCATAGTTAACAGCAAGACAAATTAAATTTCGAGTGTTTGCATATAACTCAATAAAAAGATTATTGATCGATTGATTGATTTGATTGTTGTTTGATTTTTTAGTATCAGGGTATTTTTTTCTGAACTCTCCGACTAGTAAAAGCAAGTTTTGCTTTTGCTCTTCATTGGCGGTCATAAGTTTATTATATTGCTCCATCAAAGCAACACTACGTTCCGCAATATCATTTACTACCCGCATAGAATGTACTATTTCCTTTCAGGCTCTAAAGTCTTCGTCATCGTCCCAACTTTCAACATCTTTATTCAAAAACTGAGAAGAAATACCGAGTATGGCGAAGAATCTCAATGAGTTGCTGGACAAGAATTCTTCGATATTTTTTTCATTGACATGCTTGACTTCGAGGCTTATCCTTTTTGGGCAAAGATCCAGGCCTTCAGTTTTCAACGCATTCACCATTTTTCGTTTGTCTCCAAATGAAAGTTCATCGTCAAAAAAAGCAAACGACACCAGTTCTTCAGACAAATACCACAAATGACCCAACATCTTCTTTATGGCAACTTTCGACATCATTGGGTTTACATCCTGAAATTCTGTGAAGACTTTCCAGAGTTGTAAGTCATTTCTGGGCGCCGACCATCCAGCAGGTGCTTGAAACAAACATTTTATCTGAACTTTGACAGTGAAAATACAAATCTCTTTTATACCTTTCTCTGCCCTCTTCGCTATCTTGAATTGGTGCCTAAACAAACAAATCTTTAGACAATACATGGCCTTTGCCATCCATCGAGCACGGTGAAGTCCAGCAGGTCTTCTGAATGAAATTATTTTCTTGGAAACTGCTCCTAAGTAAATGATTGTAAGGTTTAGAAAATCCTTGTAATCATCTCGAGGTTGGTATAGATTAAGTAGATCCTGTGCGAAAGAAATCCTGTCTGCAGCAATATTTTCAACTACTTTTAAAGAGGAGGCGTTGGAACTCACTGTCTTATAATCACTTTGGTCAATGTTACCCCAATAGTTTTTAAACCTTTTGAACAATTGAATATCAGGACCACTAGACGGTTCGAGCGGTTGACTCACAACTGCTTCTAGTATAATTTCCATTATGCGATGACGACATGCAAGCCAAAACATATCTTTCTCCATTTTCGGCTCCAGAAGAACACAAGCCCCATTTCTAAATCGGGTGTCAACAGAAGTAATGTCGAAACATAATGATTTTATTTTATTGCTTAAGCCCCATGATAATACTGTTTCATAGACAACTGATGCACACGTTTCGCCTGTTCCATGTTCAAGTTTTGAAACCGCCAGCAGTTGATCGATCCCGTGTCGACGTTTTTGCAGCCGTTCTATTTTCCTTTTGTTTTCTTCGTCTTTTTTTAAGCTCGCCTCATCTACTGCACCAATTTGACCGTCACGACCTTTCTGGCGTTGTGCAATCAAAAATTGTTTGTCTTCTTCTATAGTCATAATATTTAATGAGTCAGCGTGACCGATATCAAACAAATCTTCTAATTTCCGTTGCCACCCTTGTTCTTTATTTTTTAATGCCTTCGAACGTTTAGTCTTATTTTCTTTTTTTTTTAAGCTTCAGCCACTCATTGAAGTGCTGTTCTAATTTATTTACAACGTGTTTTTTCAACCTTGTTGGTATTCCAGCTTTGTGCCACAAATTTAAGACATCACTCGCAGTTGAAGTCGCAAAATCTCGAACAGTTTTCGTTTGTTCGTTTTTGTAGTAAAAAATAAACGCAGCACTTCACTACTCAACGGCAACTTAGTTTAAATCAAATTTGGTGTTAACTGGCCTATAAGCCAAATGTTTGTTTTGTTTCTCGTTGATAAGCTTGCGCCACTACTTGTAGACATCATGGTGAGTTGATAGAAGGCTGGAAAACAAAAACATGCGCTTATTCGCTAATGACTGGGAGTGCGGGGTGTAGGATTAATAAGTACATGCTCGAGCAGGGGGAGGAGGCTAAGAGGAGTGGAAAGCTCGCACTTGAGTATATTCAACATAAAAGTAAACATTAAAAATACCCACATAATCGTCTGTGGACGCTTGGTTAATGTACTACATGAAATATGTTTTTCAGAAAATACAACGAGCGGTAATGACCTCTACAACTCTACCGAAAATTAAATAAAAATAACTAGTTCATATTTTAGGGCAGATCGGGTGCCGCGGTAGTTTTTTAAAAGTCGAAAAATAATTACCACTCTACTATATATGTTTTGTATCAATTTTCTTGTCATGATACAGTTGAAAGGTTTCGAAAAAGTGCCCTGTGTAGACTTGTGATTTTCGCGTTAAATATTTTTCACGATTTATTCAAATATTTACGTATACTTTTTTGTTTTTGTATCGTTAAGGGTGATTAGTGACAAACCATCACAAAAAAATAGAAAACGTAATGAACTCCGACGAAAAGCAACGCTATCTCACGCGGAAACGTGTGGAAAGGCATCGTACAGTCAAAAAAGTGAAGAAAGATTCTGAAATACCAGCGGCAACAATAGAGATATTAGGTTTGTATTTCCATTCGCGTGACTATATACAATTCTTGTTCGCGCGCCTATATTTCTTAAGTAAGTTTTTCAAGTACAGTCGTCTTATGTATATGAACTCGAGCCTTAGTGTTGATGTATATCATTTTCTACCTCAAATATTTTAACCATAAACATCTTTTGTATATGAAATTAATATGTATTTACAGATTTTTATATATCAAGTACGAGTTCGGCATCTGCACAACGATGTAATTCACAAAACGAAGTACATTTTACAACCGATAATTCAAGTGCAAGTAGTGACGAACTACCTCTTATCAATATGGAACCGGAGCAACAAAATTGTAGCTAAGATACGATTCATGACAGTGATTTTGGGCAAACTATTAATGGAAATGTTGGGAATTCAAATAGACCCAACAAACAAACCGAAACATTTCCGGTAGAATCTATTAACGATGAAAGTGGTGGGGCTAGAAATTCTAATAGTGATACAAATTCCTACCGTCATACAAGTGGTGATAGTAATAGCAATATGAACTCTAATAGTGACATCGCTTCCGGTAGTGAATTTAGTGAAAGACATCCAAACTGTAATAGACATGAACGCGACGAGATTCAACAATTGCAAAAGTGGGCGATCGACACTCAAATACAACATACATGTTTAGTAAAATCGATTGTATATCAGACGTATATAAACCATTTTCAGTAGCAATATACGTAAGATCTGGAAATCGAAACGATGTTCATAAGTATTTTGAAAAATTTGTAGCGGACATCACCGATTTCTTACGTGAGGGTATTCTAGTGGAGAAGAGACGCTTTGGTGTTAACATTAAAACGTTTACGTGTGGTCGACCTGCTCGCTCATTCATTAAATGCACAAGAATTCATGGAAGATATTATGCATGGTGTACTGTTGCTGGTCAGCGACATAACAATTGTATGGTTTACGTCTCCATGGAGTGTGAAAAAGAACAAATTACTGCTTCCGCAGTCGAAGCGAACCTCGACATCACACAGGGAGGTCACCCTTAATTGCCATAGAAAAACTAGATGTGATAAATCACTTTGTTCTGGATTTTATGCACCTCGGATATCTAAGCATAACAAAAAATGTCTAGATTATTAGTTGGAATAAACGCGTGAAAAATAGAATGGTATAATTTTAAATTTTGACGCTTAAAATTTGTTACCGACTGATGATAAAGGGCGGTGTAGACTGTGATGGAATTCCTTGTCAATCTATAACTTTATATTCGATGGCTATCTGGGCTGCACTTTGTAGGGTGGTAGTAGTTTTGACATTTTTGTTTTTAATAAATGTATTCAAAAATTAAATGAAAAATTGTGAAAATGGCAGTATCAACTAGTGCTTTATCATCTCAATTTCCATTTGATGATTTAATGGATGTTTGTCCTGAAGGAAATGTAGAAGTGATAACTAATGAAAGTAATGAAAAAAGAAATGAATCGTTGCGAAACCCAACTTGGGATTATTTTAAACTATGTATTGTGAATGAAGACAGAACAGCAGTTTGCAATATTTATGTATCGAGTTTCAAATTACCGTCGTGTAAGTATTTATGTAGTTTATTTGAGCATCGTGATTGTAGATTTTTTAAAGTTAAATATCCTGAGGGTTCTTCGGTTTTTGAAAAAATCTTCACTGATTTCATAGAAATATCTTCAATTATACGAATTTATTGCTTAGCGACATATCAAGTTTACTAGAACAAGTCAGTAATCGAATGAATAACAATTTCTTCAATTGATAATTAAATTCATCTTTTTTTTTACTATAAGTAAATCATTCATTTTTGATAACTGATCTTATAAATTACGATGTTACTTAGTTCATAATAAATAAATGTGTATATCTTTGTTTTTTCACCTAAATAAACTTTTTCAAATCGCATTTTTGGTATTGTATTAATGGGTTATAAAAATCAGAAATATACTAAACAAAATTGATTAATCTATAATTATTTTATAAAAGAATTAATCGAAATAGAGATAATATTTTTACCCAATAGTTGTATAATTCAAATGATTCATACTCGATTCTTGTTTTTCCTATTAAAAAATAACATCATTTTTAATTAATGAAGTTTATTTTCTTCGAAATTATCATTATTTTTGTATAATTCAATTTGAACCGTTATTAGTAAGTATGTAAATGAATAAAATTGAAATCTGCAGTTTAATGCAAATATTTTTTAACTAGGCATTAGAGTTGGTCTTTTTTTTATTCCAAAGTATGTGATTAATCTTGTAATACATTTTCCCAGTTTTTTTTACGGAAGTTCTTATCAGTAATATGTGGCTACAATATTTAATATTTAATATTTAATTATATAATATATCATTTATAAAGATAATTCACTTACAGCTACAACGACAATTATGTTTAATCATCTCGCAGTAAAACATAACAACGAATACTTAGAATGGGTAGGAAAAAATTAACGAAAACAAACGCACACGCACACACGCACGCACACGCGCACGCACACGCGCACGCACACGCACGCGCAAACACACACACACACACACACACACACACACACACACACACACACACACAAACACACACACACACACACACACACTCACACACGCACGCACACACACACACACACACACACACACACACACACACACACACACACACACACTTTTTTACACTTTTTACACTTATTTATATATATTATTTTCTATATATATATAGAAAATAAGAAAAACCTTTGTAGTTCGAAATACTGTTTCAGAAGCAGTTAGATTCGAACGTTGAACCGTGTGAACGTTTATATTCGGAACAGTTTCTTGAGTTTTGCAGTGCAAAATGGATAAAAAAGTATCGCGAGAAGACAGGAAAAATCGACGAATTTATAAGTCGCGAACCTTAAAAAGGAAACAGCATTTTAATCCAAAAACTGCGTAGACTGATGATGGCGGAGCGAGTACGTCAGCAAAAAAATTGAGAGATCAGGATGAATACCATGTGCCAAAAATGGATGCAGTTGATTACAGAATAATCAATTTTTTTACCGTTTTTTCGGCGATCACGAGTCTTGTGAAATGTGCAAAGTGCAACAGCAAAATATCATTTGGTATAGTAAGCGAACGTGGACTTGGGTTCAAAATTTCTGTTGTGTGTGATAAGTGTATTCCTCAATACATACCGTCATGCGATTTTATTAACCATTCTTATCTGTGTATTTTGGCAAGGCTATTCGTGACAACTCTGATTCGGTTGAAAAAATGAAGGATGCCATTTGGGCTACGCTCTATCACAAGATTTCAACCGACGAGAAACCGCAGCATCACAAGTGTCCACGAGGTGCTGACTCGTGGTGCAAATATCAACAAGCAAAGGCCGAGAAGAAGTTGAAGTCTTTCAAACACGATTACACAGCGTTGCCGAAGCAAGTTTTCGATGCAATAAAACCTATTTATGAAAGTCTCACAAACGATGAATTGTTGCAAAGGTGCATTGCAGGTTTCACACAGAACAGCAACGAAAGTTTTAACCAAATCTTTTGGAAGATCAAGCCGAAAACATTACCTGCCAGCTATACTACCGTCAGCATAGCCGCTTACATCGCTACCTGCACTTTTAACGAGGGTACATACGGTTTGCTAGCAGTCTTTGATGCCATGGGGATCAAGTTGGGACCACACGCCCACGCGTTTGCCAAGGCCGAAGATTGTATTCGAGTCGAGAAAGCTAACCGGCGATCCCTGGAAAACACTCGAGAGGCGGGCGTAGCTTGGCGGCAACTGAAAATGGCTTCACATGCAATTAATAAAGCGCAGGAAGGCGAACTATATGACCCAGGAATAGACGACTCTATGTAAGTTACAAAAAAAAATTTATCTGCATGCAAATCGTACTCAAAAGTTTAAACTCGTTTTTCTCAAAACCATGTTTTCGAAGTCGGTGATCAATGTAACTCGAGAACGGCTTTACCGATCGGGTTGAAATTTATATCACTTCTTCTATATATAGTTTTCCTTTCGGTGAACGAAGGATTTTTTTTGGGACAATTTTTTTTTATAGTTAATTTTTGTACCTGAAATTTTGGTCAAAACAACACTTTTGACTTTCAACGTCCGCCATTTTGTGAAAAATGGAATTTTTTTTATATATAATTACTGAAAGTAGAACGTCCTTGTCACCAGAAATGGTCTCCCAATTATTTTTTTCACATATAAATCTTTGTTGAATAATTGTATAAAAGGAAGTTAACTTTCCCCATGAATTGGAGTTTTGTAAGCAATTTTGATTAAAATTAATGTTCAAAACAGACAAATTTATCGTACATCAATGAATATTGATCATTTGATGAATATTCGAATTATTTTAATAGTTCGAAAATGCGATTCGACCTTCGAATCGAATTATTCGATTTGATTCGTTGACCAATAATTCGTAAATTCGAATATTCGCACACCCCTAACTACAAGCTGTCATACGAATGTAAGTAAATTATCTCCGAATCTACAATATTTGAGAATTTTGCATCGCGATTTATAATGTTTCCGTCTTTACATGAGAATGGGCATATTATTTTTAGCAAACTTCCCTCGCTCGTAATTATTCCATCTTACCAGGCATACCGAATATACCTCTAAGCCAGTTTGCGCGTTGAAACAAGTTGTTGCAACCGATTCCATTTCAATGCCATACTTCATTGTTTAGTTAATATTTCCTTCAATTTAAATTTTTTTTTATTGTGACGCTAAAATGTTAAAGTTATCGGTCTGCGTTTTGATACAATAAGCTGTGCTTGAACAAATGATTCTTTTAGCTCTTTCCTGAAACCATTCGAAATAGTCTCATTGACTTAGGGGGCGTACACAAATTACGTAACGCAAAATTTCCCTATTGTTGCCTCTCCCCCTACGTAACGGGACCGTAACGATTGATCAGAACCCCCCCCCCCCCATTCCGTTACGTAACGGGTGCATTGTCTTCAATAATTGCGATTTTTTTAATATACATAACTAATTATGAAAGGATCGGGTTTATACTCATTTTATGAAGTATATAGTCATCTAGTTTTATACCAATTTTTATGACAAAATCTTGAAAATTAATGATATATCTATTTTCAAGGCCCTTTTTCTGTATTCAAGCAGTCTTTAAAAATAGTAATCATCAAATGTTAAAAACGCGGATACGTACAACCTTAGTCAGTGCGATTACAAAAATGTTTTTAAAAAATTGAAAATCGGTTGATAAGATTTTAAGTATTTACTCGGACAACGTCGAAAAAACTAATTTCGTGTTAAACGCATTCAAAGTTTTCGTTCCATGTTTTTTCATGTAAAGTTATGTTTTTTGTAGAATATTGATTCTTACATTGAAGTATTTACTCGCGGGCGATATGACGGTTCTTAATTTTCATGATAGTTCACAACATAATAAGAGCCGGTACTTTATCTATTATCAATGATGCCACACCTCTAGGAACTGTGGGCACTATCCAGTCGCGCTACCTGTTCTCACTAAAGTGACTATAACTCCGTCAATTTTCGGACTTGCGAATAAAAATGTTGCCAGCATATTTTTTAATACATGTACTTTCAAGAATTATAAAAAAAAATCCTTCGACTTTTGCTTGGGGGATGTAGGAAAGCTACTGTGTAAGTTCTTGCACAGTGACTTTCCCCCTTAACTGACATTGCGTATAGAAAGCTGTGAGTTGTCCACGTAAAATTGCACAGGAAGTGTAAATTAAAACTTGATCATGCAGAAATGTTACTATTTCTGGCAGTTTTAAAATCGTGACGTAACGCAAACCTTGAGCCCCCCCCCCCCCCCCCCCCCCACGTACGTAGACCATAACGCTTGGCCGAACGCCCCCTCCCCCCATTTTGCGTTACGTAATTTGCGTACGGCCCCTTATGGACCTAAGACAAATTTTCAAATAGTGTTTTTGGGTCACAACAATTCCCTCGTTGTATTTATCTCGGTGCTTATCAGGACACGTTAACTATTTTAATCGCATTTTCAAATCACCTACCGAATATACTTTATAGCAGTTATAATTGATTCTCGAATTTTGTAGATATAAAGTTTCTCAACTAAAATACGTGCGGCTTTTTGGCGTCTTTCTTCCTCCTTCATCGCGATTTTCTGTTGAGACTCGACTTCTTTTTCAGATTTGACATAACGACTTAATAAACAATTAATATCTTCCATGGCATTTGACACATTTTCTACATCGTGGATTTTGTTAGTTTGATTATGACCGATGACGTGTTTTTCGGAAGGAAGCAGGTTTTGTATCGTCGAACTTTTTTCATATCTTTAAACTTGACTCTTCTTTGGCCGATTCTAAACTTGCGGTCAATCAGTTGTTGATTCCATATATTCATCGTAGGTAAAAATGCACACAACAGCGATGTACTTACACTTACGAGATGATAAGCCAGGCTTACAACCACACTGAGTTTTAAATATCGTGCGATCTCCATTCAGCTATGAAATATTAATTATTAACAAAATTAACTATGCTTCTTAATATACGACAACGCACAAATAAAATTTCAATTTACTGTATACAAAAAAAGTAGTCCATTACTCTAAAACCAATAACAAAACCCCAAAAAACGTCACATGTTCTTTATTTTGGGAATGCCATACTATTAACTGCATACATCATGCTTCTGTATGAGCCAAGGCAGAACATGTTATTTCAATGGTGCAACAGGCAAGTGGAATAGCGGTGTATCCAAAACGTATGTATATACGTCATACGCACAGTGGGGCCAAATCCCAAAAAGCTGGCCAAAAGTCGTAAAATAGTGTTAACGTTCCGGTAATTTGTAGTCGTGGGTTAGGTTAGGTAAGGGTCCGGAGGTCAAATTCCAGGCTTCAGCGCTCCTTCGCCCTTGTATCTGTTACTGTGGGACAGTTGAAAGGGGACTCTCAATCGAGCTAGACGCGTCGTGCAGTAAGCAAATATTTCAACGCTATATTCAAGAGGACGCCAAATCTCTAAAAATCAATCCATTTCAATTTTTTAAATGGAATTAGCAGCTGCTAGTAAGTAGAAAATCATTATGTAACGGAAAATTAATAATCATAGTTTATGCGATAACAATAAATGAATCATTTGTACGAAATGAACGGAAGATTACAACGAAACATTTTAAACACATAGAGAAATGTTTATAAGTTCTAGAGAGTTCTGCGACTTGACCGATCGCATGTTATAGATGGAAATCTTGTTGAATGAAAAAAAAATTAAAACTTGCTGCCTCTAGCTGCCATTGTGTCATTGGTGCTAGTTCTTTCCAATGTAAAACATAGTTTTCTGAATTTCGTACATTCACGACGCGGAATGTTTCGCTCTTTTTCTTGAATTTGTCTGCGGTCTTCATTGTTTTGAGTTCTATGATACGTAATTCACTTTTATAAATATCCTCTTTTTCTGTTCAAATACTATTTTGGAATAAATAATAGTAACGAGGTTGAATATGGAATTATCCATCGATATAGATATTATTTTTTCCAGTTTTAGAGTCTGTCGCTGATGAAGGTGAAGCATGTGGCCTGACAAGACAGAACATTTTTTCGATATTGAAAGGTCATTTGAATGACAAAGCGGCTCAAACATATGCAGTGATCGAAAATTTCATGTCTGGTACATTGCAGCGCTCCTTTGCTCTATCAGACAATACAAAACCTGTCCTCCGCAAGTTGCTGCATGACTTGCATAAAAAGTGGCAGCAAGCATCAAGAACTGAAGGCAAATTTCTGAAAAAATATTTTAAATGGTTGAGCGTGTTTGTTTCTTTCGAAGAAACTCAACAATCTTCAGAAAAATCCCATAATTTGGGTTGGCCTTCTTCAAAATTTGCAAAGTCTAGTGACCGGACAAAACGAAGGAGGACTGAAGAATTACGCGCAAGACATAGTATGGAAGAATTGACGTATGCGATTTAAATGGGCCTTCGTTCATCTGGGAAATCAGATGCTGCGAAAATTGTCCGTGATGGGGGATTGGGGAGCCCACCTAAAGCTAAGAAGTATAAGGAGTCCATAGATGCGATTCAAGAAACGACTTTATCTGCCGATGCTGCTCTGTCGCTCATAATGGAACTAAAATGATCGAAATCACAATATCAGGGGCTTCGTAATAGGAGCAAAGAGAACAGCTGTAATTTATTTCTACCGTATAAATTACCATATCAAGCAAAGTTCAAATGTTAACCGCCGAAGTCACATATTTCTGTCATTGAATTCAATGCTGATGTAAAATTGCAGGCTTTGCTGAATCAAATAGCTGATAGAATATTATTAACACGAATGGATGTTGTCAAAAGTTTATCTCCTGAAAATGTTAGCAACTTGAATTTAATTTGTAAGTGGGGCTGCGATGGCTCTTCTAGCCAAAGTACGTACAAGCAAAAGTTCACTAATGATGACGAAAGCAAGTCCGATGGTAATATTTTTTTTACCTCAATCATTCCACTGCAGCTTGTATCAGACGACTGAGAAACAAACGCTATACTTGTTTTATGGAAAAATCCGAGGCTGTCATCTCCTCGCTTTTATAGACCAATTAGGATCCTATTTTTTCACGAGAGTCCTGAAGCCACTCGTGAGGAAATGGATTATATTAAACACCAAGAGAACGATCCTGTCTCTTTCGAAAAGATCATAGATGGAAAAGAAATAAGAATTTCTTTCCGACTTGGTTTCAACATAGTAGACGATAAAGTTTGTAATGCTATCACGTACAATACGTCTACTCAACGATGCTATTTATGCAAAGCAACTTCAAAAGACTTGAACAATATCGATGCAATACTAGAAAAGGAAGTATCTGAAGATCATTAACAGTTTGGATTATCAACTTGGCATGCATGGATAATTTTTTTCGAATGTTGTTTGCATGTAGCATATAAACTTGAAATTAAAAAGTGGCAAGCGCCTAGTGATAAAGAAAAGGAACAAATAAGAATCCGAAAAACAAATATACAGGAGGGTTTCCGTATCAAATTGGGTCTAATAGTCGATCAACCTTGTTTCGGTAGCTCGAATGATGGGAATACCGCTCGACAATTTATCGAAAACTCAAGCATTTCTGCTGCTATTACAGGGGTTGATGAGGACTTGATTAAACGTTTCCATGTTATATTGCAGACAATTTCGAGTGGCTACGAAATCGATTTCATAAAATTTTAAGATTATACCTTACAGACAGTTTGCTACTTTGTGCAGTTATATCCTTGGTTCTACATGCCAACTTCGGTACATATGGTATTGATTCATGGCGCAGATGTGATAAACTCATCGGTATTGCCGATTGGACAAATGCCTGAAGACGCTCAAGAGTCTACTAATAAATACATTGAAAAGTTTCGTGAAGATTTTTCAACAAAGTGTTCCCGAGCCAAAACAATGGAAGACATTATTTCAAGCTTATCATTAATATCCGATCCGTTTATTACAAGTATGCGTGAATTGCCTCGAAAAAACTTAAAGTCGTTGTTCTCAGAAGCAGTTCTATTGTCAGTTGCGCCACGTATACCAGCAAGTACAGGAAGCTCCAGCGATTTAAAAGTTGAATCAACTGTTTGTGAATCAAACAGGGTTGCAAATAATGCATAACTTTTTGTAATGCATAACCGTTTTCATTACCCATTACTTCACATTTTGTAATGTAAAAAAATTCCATTACTCATTACATTGGATTTTGTAATGCAAAACATTTCCATTCCTCATTACATTATATTTTGTAATGTGAAACATTTTCAATGCCCATTACAATGCAATGGCTAATGGCATTTTTTTACATTACATTACAACATGTAATGTAATGAGTAATGGAATTTTTACATTACTTTTTCGCATTCAGTGAGAGAGAGAGAGAGAGAGAGAGAGAGAGAGAGTCATCTGCAGATAGCTCAAATTCCCGACTTTTGCCGCAATGTGGCAGATAAACGTAAATAGGAAGAAAAAAAATCGACTTCTATCAGCATTCTCGACAAAAATAACAAGAAAAAGAAAAACCAGAAATGATTTAATACTTTCCTTGATTTTTTGCCGCAAACTGTAAATTACAATTAAATTTCGCTATGATCGAAAATCAAAATTTTGGAGCTAACTTAGCGGTGCTTTTTAATTGATAATTTTTTTCGTTACCCTTATGTTAAAAATATACTTAAGGGGTCTTCTCACTTTAGACGCTAAAAAAGGCTATTTTCATGATTTTATTTTGATAGGTTTATATGATAGATATTGATATAAAAGTTGTTACACTTAGTAAATACACTGTCGAAATACATTTAAAAAATATATTTACTTAAGTTACTACTTATAGAAGCTTAAGTTACTACTTATAGAAGTTACTACTTATAGAAGTTACTACTTATAGAAGTTTTTGCTAACTTAAGTAAAAATATATTTACTTAAGTTACTACTTACGACAATGGTAATCAAAAAAAAAATTCCTAAAAAAATGGTGGTTTGTGTTGTTGATGCAATCTCGAAAATGGATCATCCGAAACAAAAGAATCAAACGGTTTTAGATTCAGTATGTTAATGGCTACAGCGCATATCATAAGATTTTTGAGATATGCAAAGATAACAAAATGGCGGACATTTTCCGAAAAAAGAAAAAACGGGTTTTTCACCGTTTTTGGTAAAAATATTAGTAAATATCAAAATTTAATATTTCCTTCATATGCGCTATAGCGCTATGAAGGACTGATTACTATTTTTATTATTCCATTGGTTCGGTCCTCTCTTGCCCTTGTCTTTTCCCGACCGTTCCGATTGCGATTTTTTCCTCCTGGCAGTCTTCGAATTATCAGAAATTTGGAAATTTACATTTCGACCTCCCTTACTGCTATTATTCTTATTATTCGCGGGAGGCGACTGATAGGCTAAATCGGGGAAGACAAAACGTTCTGCTGGTATCGGTGGCAATTGGTCGATTTTAAAACTGTGCTCCAACACGGTCGCGACATCCTCACGGTCGTCTAAAGTGTGAATGCAACAGCGGAGTATAAGGACGCGAAGGCGCTGCGTTTAATTATGATGCGCGTAGTTGACGCGCTCTTCTTCGGGCATTGACGGTTTAATCCTATCAAAAATAGTTCGCATACAGGTGAGGTAGTTCGCTACCGGCTCCTGTTTGCCTTGCATACGACGCGATGACTGCTCCCGCAGCGTAAATTGTAGGTTAGGATCCCCGAAACGCATTCGCATCGCGGTGACGCACTCTTGCCAAGTTTTGATCATCCCTTTCTTCATTCTATACCAGTGAACAGCGATTCCACTCAAGAAAATTGGAAGACAATTTGAAAGATCTCGATCCGATACTGGAATCATTTCCCGTCGCTCCACGATTTGAGCTAGAAAAGTTTCGATGTCTTCATTCCCCTGTCCTGAAAAATCCAACTTCCATTTCATGATAATTTCGCTAGCCAACCTATGACTCGAGAATCTATAATTTTCGGACGAATGCTCTAATGGCGAAGATCGGAAAGGAGGATTTTCCTGAGAGTCGAGAAATGACGAGCGTCCTCGAGGAACTGCTCCTTGACGACCCGCGTATCCTGAATTT
Organism: Ophion obscuratus; assembly: GCA_964007375.1. Taxonomy (NCBI): domain Eukaryota; kingdom Metazoa; phylum Arthropoda; class Insecta; order Hymenoptera; family Ichneumonidae; genus Ophion; species Ophion obscuratus. The sequence continues at coordinate 56,824,745 of OZ023315.1, read as the reverse complement.
CTATCATCCCGGGGATAAAATGGTGGCGCGTTTCCCGACAGTCTAAAGCCACTCGGTAAAGACTCAGATAGTGGCACTGTCGATTCCCTCCTTCCAGGACGTTCCGCAAAATTAACGCGGTCGTTAATTTTACAAAATTAACAGCGTCGTTCTTGGGAAAGGGAGGATGCTACGGGAGCCTTCTCCGGGATGTGTCTCCCCGAAGAAGAGGGTACGGAGACTTCTTCTACAGGATACAATTGCCGAGGAGGAACGCAAGCAGGTCGTTCATTCTCAAAATATAAACTTGCTCGATGAACCGTCCTGGACGAGGCTGGCAACGATGCCGCTCCTCCTCTCGCGTCCTCGATTTCTCTATCCGGTACTTGTACCGAAATCTCAGTAACCGCATCATCCCGTGCAAAAAAGCGTGTTGCTCCCGTGTCATCATGCTCGGGACTGAAAGGACGACGATTATACCAATTCAACAAACGAATCATTTCTTCCCGAGTTCCCGAAACCGGCAGATCACGGCGACGCAATTCTTCCCTAAGCTGATCGTCGGAAGGAGGTCGTCGTGAGATACTCGCGTTATATTCTCCTAAAGTCGCCATAATTTCCAAAATCTTTCCCAATTTCCAAAAGGGATTTCCCAAAAAAACCGACAAATTTCAGGCGAAAATAACAATACTTCGATACCACAGACAAATTCGAGCTAGTCCTTAAATATTCACCACCAATAATACGAAATAAATTTAAAGCTTAACAGCTGATCTCGATTCGTAGTGATACCGGAAATATCACTAGAATTAAATAATAAAGACGGAATAATCAAGATGATATTCAACTCGAATCAAGTAGCGCGAGACTTCACTCAGAGGCGGTTTATACACTAGGCTCGCTAGGCCCGGGCCTAGGGCGCCGCGGCAAAGGGGGCGCCGCGCGTCGGCGGAATCCGCAAGTACGTGCCTCCCTTTTTATCTCGCCCCCTTATGATCGCCAAGCTTCACGGCCGGCGGGGGGGGAGGGGGGCGCTAACTTTCTCAGGCCTAGGGCGCTAATTTTCGTAAACCGGCCCTGACTTCACTACAACATCGCGAATTAAAACGAAGTCACACGGCAGAATTCATTTAAAGAAAACGAAAGTTATTTCTCCTTCGGTTCTCGATCTCAAAACGCATTCAGAATGAAAAGCCCGTACAAAAGCGTCATGCTATAGCTGACGGAAGCAAAGAATCGAACCTAACCTTACCGCGTCCGGCAGGAAAGTTAATATAAAACGGACAGATCTCTAGAGGCCTCCCGCATCTGGTTTAAGCTAAGAGGTCGAAAATAGAAGAATTAATTACTCTACTCAAATAAAAAAAGTAAAAACAAATAAAAATAAATTACGATGTCCAAAAAAAACAATAATAAATAAAAATACAAAAGGTGAATTGGCCAAAAGATAAACAAAGGGCACTCAATCAATGTATAACTCCCGTGTGGCAACACTATGGTGCTATAACCTCACCAAAATCGAAAATATCTCCCAACGAACGAGTATCAACTTCGACACAAACTATACAGAATTGATGATTTAAAAGCACTCGTGAGACGGTCGAAAGTGTCCGGTGGTACAAAAAAACCCCTACGGTGTAAATATCACGGAATCAAAATCAAAACAACGTTTCACAAGGTCCTGATTGTACCGAATATTCGACAATCGAAAATAATTCCGAATTACCGTACGTCTCGAATGAAATTTCATAATATTCTCGAGACGAAATAATGTTTCACCTTGAGCCAGGCAACACGGTCAACGACTTCATCGACATAATTTTAAATAGTGGATTAGAAAAACTAAAATCGAAAATTGAAAATTATAAGAAGGTACCATCCAACCGTTGAACAACACTGAACGGCACACGCGCGATTTACCAGTTCCCACAATATTAATCCTCACAGACTCTCCTTTCCAGGGCGGCGTTCTAACAAGGTATAACTTTTTATAAGTCTGACCGATCAAGAGTTCTCGATGCGGCCCCACGTTGGGCGCCAATTTTTGTGACGTAATTTGTCAGCGACGCTCGAGATGCCGATCCCGCGTCATCGGAAATCAGCCGCAAAAACGGTATCAATTCTCGAACTCCTGATTTTTATTGGGCGCCAGTCGCGTTAGCGACTCGAGAGCTCGAAAATCTTATCGCCACAGTTGGCCCCGGCTAACTGAACTCTTTTTGGTAGAGGGGCGGGATAAGGCAAGCGAGGCTCGGATCGGAAATATTCCCGCATGCGGGGAGGTGGAAGATACATTGTCGATAGGGAAATTTGGGAGCCAATAATTAACACAAGTGACTCTAGCCTTAATCTAAGTAAGAAAACAAAGGAATCTTGTAAATTTATTTTGCCGTCCCTCGGCCTTGAGAACAAAAAAAACTTCTAATACTCGTTCGCAATTTGGCCTCTCAACCACTTACCTTAATGGCTCGGCGTCCAGCAGGAATCTGTCGTAAAATTCCATTGCGATCACGACTGAGACCTCCTCATCGCCACTTATTTTTGCTTTGACTCCTGCCATCTATCGATAACAGGTCCGTGATCCCAAAATTAGCGAATTCGCGGGGTTCGATTTGTAACTTAAATAGGTCGTATCTTCCGCGCCCCCCTTCATTTTATTCGCGGGAAACTGCGGGGCTACGATTCACGGACCGGTGTTTTACGGTACCCACGCGCAACGCTTCTTATTCTACAGCGTGATTTAAAACATCACGGTGCCCCCCGCTCAGATCCCGGTGGCCGCTGTTCATGCGACGGCCCTGGGTGATTCGGTTTCTTCTTCCACCGGCGGGGCTGCTGGTCGCGCGTCGGGACTCCGGCGTACGCGAACTTGGGTGCGAGCGATATTAGCGGGTCGTGGTTGGTCTATCTGTCTCTCTTTTTCTGCGATGTGTCGTGCCGTTCCCTCTCTCTCTCTTCGATGTTGTCGTACCGTTCTCTCTCCCGAAGTTGGCCATCGACGCGCTTTCCTCTCATTCCGCGGAAAATTTGCGTACCGGAAATTAATCGGATCACGTGCAATAATAATAAAATTTAAAAAACTACGTCATGACGCTTCACGAGACGACGATGACCGGGACGCAGAGCCGGTGGTGAGAGAAAATGGGTTCTCCCTGACGCGCTCTTTGGGACGTGCGAAATTTGTCACGTCACAAGCTTTAGTTGTAAAGAATATGTGGTCAATATTTCATAAGGAGCGGTTCAGTAGTTTCGAAGATTTTATCAACAAGCCGTCGGAAAACGTCGTTTCGAGAAAAACGCGGTTAAAGTTTGTTTGGATTACATAAATACATAACAAGTTTTTAAAATTTATTTTGAAAGTGTATTTATTAAGTGTAACAACTTTTATATCTATAACTATAATATAAACCTATGAAAAAAATAATGAAAATAGTATTTTTTAGCGTCTAAAGTGAGAAGACCCTTTAATAAAATAATCACGGTCAAACGAATTCCAAAACGTTATAATGGAGAAAAGTCGAAGTTATATATGTGAATGAATTTTTTGGACCGAACAATGCTGAGAAATTGGTCAAACTTCATTTTTCTATTTTTCATTTAAGGTGATCAATCAGTTGCCCGGTCAGTAAAACTCCGGCTGCACGTTTTGTTTGCAAAGGCTTTATATTGAAAGGAAAATTTAAGTTGTACTCCTTTCGTCAGAGAATGAGGTGCAATTCTCATTTTCATCGAAATATCAAGGATGTCCAAGAAAAACGTGTATCTGCTTTTTGATTATTTCCAAACCAATAATTGATTATATTAAATGAACATTTTCATCGATGTGTTTGTTACCTACAAATGATTCCGCATCCATCTATCCAGCCATCCATCCATCCATACATGCATCTATATATCCATCCATCCATCTATACATACATACATCATCTATCATCCATCTATACATTCATCATCTATCCATCTATCCATTCATCTATAGTACATCCATCCATCCATTCATCTATATAGTACATCCATCCATCCGTCCGTCCGTGCGTCCGTCCGTCCGTCCATCCATCTATCCATCCATCCGTCCGTCCGTCCATCCGTCCGTCCGTCCATCCGTCCATCCGTCCATCCATCCATCCGTCCATCCGTCCATCCGTCCATCCGTCCATCGGTCCATCCGTCCGTCCATCCGTCCATCCGTCCATCCGTCCATCCGTCCATCCGTCCATCCATCCATCCGTCCGTCCGTCCGTCCGTCCATCCGTCCGTCCGTCCGTCCGTCCGTCCATCCGTCCATCCGTCCATCCGTCCATCCATCCGTCCATCCGTCCATCCGTCCATCCGTCCATCCATCCATCCATCCATCCATCCATCCATCCCTCTATCTGGTCCAGTTCCTCTGGACTGGAGCCCCGAGGAACGTTGACGTGTGTCACGACGCTCTACCTTTTGATCTATATGTTTTGCGGATTATTCAAACCTTTATTTTGTCATGGTGGCGGAGCCGCTTGCACCACAATAGGGTTCTTCAAATGCAGCTTCCTTGGAAGAGATTGTGCGTCTAGTGCTGCAATCTAGCACGGCTTCAGACAATAATTTTAATCAGGTGCATGATTTGTTTGCTAGTGTTGAGCGCAATATCACTGAGCTGCGTAGTGACGTCACCGAGCTGCGGGCCGATGTTGCTGACCTGGCCATTAATCGAGAAACACTGGCTAGGCGGGTTTCTTCCCTCGAAGTAAACTCGGAGAACACTATGAGCAATGTCGACGAGGTTATAAAAGAAAACCGTCTGCTCAAGGATCAAATAGGCGACTTATCCAAACGTGTTTCGACGGTGAACCCTGCTCACTCTTCCACTGAGCTCACGCTGACTGGGTTGCCGATCGCTATCAATGACTCCCCATTGATCATGGTTCAGAAAGTTTTCGATTGTCTGGGTATTACCCAGTTACTTGGAGGCGTACCCGATATGCGTTCTATGCCGATAAGGGAAGCGCGTGTTGCTGCTAACCGACGTCAACCTAACGCTGTTACTCCTATTGCCAAATCGCTGATTGTAACTCTGAAATCCACTATGGTACGGGACTACATCATTGCTAAAAAACGGCAAAAGAAATATTTGTTTGTCAAAGAGGTGTTCTCTACTAATTTACCTGGGAAAATCTTGGTCAATGAATTCCTACCGTCTGCAGTCTATAGCATTCTTCGACACACCAGAGCAAAAGCTGAGGAGGCTGGGTACAGATTTGTTTGGATTAGATCAGGCCTAATCCGTGTCCGCAAGGCGGACAAGCTACCCATCATTAACATCAACAACGAATCGGATCTTCCAAAGTTGGTTTGACTATCGACGAGGGAGCCGGAAGAAGACTGCGAAACCGATGTCTGCATTATTCAACAATCATCGCACGCGTGTCTGAAAATTGCGCAATTTTATGCTAACTCACTGCTTGATCATATGGACTTAATTACTGCTAACTTAGACTCACATTTTTATCATATAATATCGATCTCTGAAACTTGGCTTCATGCTGGTATTCCTGATTCCCTTGTTCATCTGAACGATTATTTGCGTATTCGAAATCACAGAGAGGGGAAAAGAAGCGGGGGTGCAGCATGCTATGTGCATCATTCTCTTAAAGTAAAATTATTAGCTGCTTCTCCATGCCTATTCACAAATGCTCCGGAATTCATTATTCTTGACATTAGTTGTTCGAATGGTCAATCGCTGCTATACTCGTCAATATATAGGAGACCAAAGGGATTAATGTTTAATGATTTTATTAGTACTTTTATGCGGTGGTCTTTTGCGTACAATAATATTGTCATCAGCGGAGATCTTAATTGTGGTCTCCTTAGCTCGAATTACGATGCGATTTTTCTACGTAAGCTCGTTTATGCGCAGGCATTATATTTAATTGAGTCAGAGGCGACGTTCCACACAGCTACTGCTGATTCGTGACTTGACGTTTTTATTACTGACAATTCAACAGAAATATCATCATTTACTAAGTCAGAAGCTCCATTTATTGCAGGTCATGACCTACTTGAGCTGGATTATAAGTTTAATTTGATTTCGACTGTTGAACGCTCCATCTCTCGCCGCAATTATAGACATTTTGATCAATGTGCTTTTCTTCAAACTATGGCTAGGAACTTTGAAATTAATCACTCGCTTAATCATAATCACTATCACATGCACGTGCAGCTTGATGAATTGACCAAGTCTTGATCAAATGAAATGTTATCTGCTCTTGAGATTCATGCACCTTTACAAACATTTCGTGTTCGTAAACCACAAGCGCAGTGGCTTACTGAGAGTCTAAAAGGTCGCATAGCGAAAGGTAATGCTCTTTATAAGCAGGCTCAGAGGTCGGGCAGCCTTTTGGGACTTGCAATATACAGGCAGTTCAGGGATCAACTTAAATTTGTCATGAGCCAGGCGAAAAACGATTATATCCTGCAGAAACTCACGCGTATTACCGATATTGCCAAACTGTGGCGCCAGCTTGCAAACTTTGGCCTAGTACAACCGAGCCAGTCTCCAGCGTTTAATTTTTTTACATGCAGTGAACTGAACAATTTTTATGCAAGCATTTTGAGCGCCGATAGAGCCTGTAAATACGAAGATTTCAGGAATGCCATCATGAATCTTCACTGTGATCAACTGCGATTTAAGTTCTCACCTGTAAGCGTCGAAACTATAAAATCCTTCATTATGAATATGACGCGCGTTTCTTATGCGACGGGACCTGATGGTATCTCTTTATTTGCCATCCACAAGGCTCTTCCTATTATCGCATCAACTTTGACAGATCTTTTCAATTATTCGTTGAATTTATCTTATTTTCCGGGGGCACGGAAGCGTTCGTATATTCGTCCGATTCTTAAAGTAAATGTTCCTCAGTCCCCATCTGACACTCGACCGATAGCCAACTTATGTGAGCCCTCAAAGATTCTCGAAAGAATTCTTCATGGCCAAATTGTTAAATTCAAAAATGATAATGATATCTTTGACACAAGGCAGTCGGGCTCTAGGTGTTGTTTCAATACCCAATCAGCTTTGTTAAGAGTTCGTCATGATGTAGCCCGTAATGTTGATGAGCGACGCCTGACCATTCTAGTCCCTTTTGACTTCAGTAAGGTCTCTGATACAGTCTCTCATTATAAACTGTTATTAAAACTACACAAAATAGGGTTTTCGCATGGCGTTCTTGAATGGATTTTCTCCTATTTTACAGGCCGAACTCAAGCTGTGGTAGATAATAAACATAATGTCTCTAGTTGGCTTAGTACTACTACAGGAGTACCGCACGGATCTGTCCTTGGCCCTTTGCTGTTCTCTCTTTTTATTAATGACATCGGTGCTGACCTTGCTCACTTCCAGCACATGATCTTTGCGGATGATACTTAGATCTATCTGAGCTGTTCACCCTCTGAACTTGATACAGGCATCGCTCGAATCACCCATGATGTTAATGTCATTGCTCAGTATGCTAATACCAATGGTTTGAAGCTCAATCTTAATAAATCAAAGGTGCTAATCCAGGGCAGCCGTAACTACATTAGAAGAATCAATGCTGAAGATCTCGTTCCTATCACTGTCAATGGAATTGCTCTTCCGTACGTTAATTAAGTGCGCAACCTTGGGGTGGTTATGACATCCAACCTCTCGTGGCGGAGCCATATTGTGACTATATCTCGAAAAGTTAATTTCTCTCTCTCTCTCTCTCTATAGATTGAAATGTCATCGAAATGCGCTTTCACGTGAATTGAGTTACGCTTGTTGTTTCTCTTCGCTTTTCTCACCTAGACTACTGTTGTCTTGTGTACAACTTGTTAATTGCGCAATTAGGTTGTACATTTAGGTTGTACATTAGGTGTACACTTGTTAATTAGGTTGTACATTTAGGTTGTACATTAGGTGTATACTTGTTAATTAGGTTGTACTTAGGTTGTACATTAGGTGTACACTTGTTAATTGCGCAATTAGGTTCATTTTTAATCTACGTAGGGATGAACATATTATGCCCTACCGTAGACAGCTTGGATGGCTTACCGTCAAATCAAGACGTCAATACTTCCTGAGCATTGCGACCTATAACATCCTTCATGGAAAGGCCTCACAATATATCGGAGCTGTTATTACCATCCAGATCGCTAACTCGTCCCCAACGCTTGCATACTGTCAATGTTTTTCATATTCCCCCGCATAGGACCGCAACTTTTAAGAACTCATTTCTTTTAGCTGCGATATATTTCTGGCACTCACTCCCCACGGAGGTTGCTACTTCATCGTTACTGAATATATTCAAACAGCGTCTTTTTAGTCACATTTTCAGTCTTGATTTGTGACTTCGTTTAATTTGCTGCTCGGCCTACCTACCGTATTATATTATATTTTAGCAATAATAAGGAATAGCTCTTGTTATAAGGATTGTCACCTATACTCTCATAAATCTAAGTATTATATATGGTTATTAGAACAATGTTCAATTGTGTAACATTGTATTAAAATAGTGTTTAATTTCGATTTGTATCACCATTTGCCTCAAGGCTTGCCAAGGCATAGTTAATAAATTAATCAATCAATCAATCAATCTATCCATCCATCTATCCATTGATCCATACATTCATCTATCTATCTATCCATCCATCCATCCATCTATCTATCGATCCATCCATCTATCCATCGATCCATCCATCTATCCATCGATCCATCGATCCATCCATCCATCTATTCATCCATCCCCCCATCCATCCATCCATCCATCCATCTATCCATCCATCCATCTATCCATTGATCCATCCATTCATCTATCTTTCTATCCATTCATCCATCCATCTATTTATCTATCTACCTAACCATCTATCCAATCATCGATCCATTCATCCATCCATCCATCCATCCATCTACCGATCCATCCATCTATCCATCGATCCATCCATCCATCCATCTATCCATCCATCCATCAATCCATCCATTCATCCATCCATCCATCCATCCATCCATCCATCTATCCCTCGATCCATTTATCTACCCATCCATCTATCCACGCATCCATCCACCCATCCATCCATCCATCTATCCCTCGATCCATTTATCCACCCGTCCATCCATCCATCCATCCATGCATCCACCCATCCATCCATCCATCCATCCATCGATTTATAGATTTTCACATTACATTTTGTAATGTAAAAACATCCATTACCCATTACGTTGGACTTTGTAATATAAAAAAAGTTCATTGCCCATTACGAGGTAATGTGCAAGGAAATTTTTTACATTACAAATTCGAATGTATTAGGTGTACAAATAAGTTTTAGGACAGTTTTCAAAAAATTCAAGATTTATTAAAAAAGAAGTAAAACACAGTTATTCATCGAAGTAATCTCCATCGCACTGAATGACCTTCAGCCATCTCTCAGGTAACTCGCGGATGCCTTTCGCAAAGAAACTTTCGTCTTGCGAGGTGAGAAATTTAGCGACCCATTTTTCCACTTCTTCAAATGCTTTGAATCGCACGTCAGACAAATCGTTCTGCATTTTCCGGAATAAATGATAATCAGATGGGGCTAAGTCTGGTGAATACGCCGGGTGTGGTACAGCTTCCCATCCAAGCGCTAGTAACGTATCCTTGACCGGTTTACCCACATGAGGCCGCGCGTTGTCATGGAGCAGTTTTACTGGACGTTTTCCTTTACCAGAAAATGGACGTTTCTTCTCAATTTCTTGATTCACCTGCATCAATTGATGACAATAGCGATCGGTAGTAACTGTTTGACCAGGTTTGAGAATTTCATAATACAGTACGCTTTTCATATCCCACCATATGCACAGCATGACTTTGTTACAATGAACATTGCGCTTTGGCGTGGATGTTGTCGGCTCGCCGGGGTCAACCCAATGATATTTGCGTTTCGGATTATCAAAATAAATCCACTTTTCATCGCCGGTCACAATTTTCCACAAGAAAGACTTTCTATGTTGCTTGTTGTAAAGACTCACACAAATGTTAAGACGGCTGTTTTTATTTTCTTGAGTCAGAAAGTGTGGTACCCACTTTGTTCCTTTTCGAATCTTACCCATTGCTTTTAAACGATAAGAAACAGTTTGTTGAGTTACTCCAAGCTGTTCCGAAAGTTGTTTCTCCGTTTGACAAGAGTTTTCATCCAGCAACGCTTGCAGTTCCTGATCGTCCACCTTTACAGGAGGCCCCGTGCGTTCACTAACGTCAAAATCACCTTCTTTGAATCGCTTATACCAATACTCACATGTACTTTTAGATACAATGTTGTCTCCAAGAACAGAACATATCGATTCACACGCTTTCCTAACACTTTTTCCTTGATGGAATTCATAGCGAATGCAGTGTCTAATAAATAGCTTATCGGTCTGTATGTTTAATTTACAGAATTTATAGGTTATGTTTATGACTCCTTTACGTTTCGATACTACATATCAAGCGCCATCTATGATAAGTGAGCGGGACCTTTGAATTAATTTAGAATAGCTGTTATGATACAAAATCGAAGTGTCCTAAAACTTATTTGTACACCTAATAATGAGAAATGGAATTTTTGTACATTTCAAATTCGAACGTAATAAGTAATGGAATTTTTTACAGTACAAAATATAATGTAATGAGTAATGGACATTTTTTACATTACAAAATCCAATGTAATGAGTAACGAAAATTGTTTACGTTACAAAATATAATGTAATGAGTAATGGATTTTTCTTACATTACTAAATGTAATGTAATGGGTAATGAAATATTTCTTCATTACCCATTAAAAAAAGTAATGAATAATGCATTACATTTTCATTACAAATTTCGCAACCCTGGAATCAAATTATTCTTCGGATGACGATGCGTGAACTTTAAATCAACCGATTGTATGTTTTATCGTATTACACACCATACGTATCTATTTTGTACTTTCTCTATAAAAGTGGTTCATGTCAAATCCGCCATTTTATTTTTATTTCAAATTTTGACTTCGGATTCATAATCAGCGACCCCGAACACCCCCGAGTACTGAGTTTTAGCCAAATTTATAACGGTTTCAAGTTTTAGCCAGCTATTTGGGATTTCGCCCCACTGTGATACGTCCTTTTCTATCTTACCCATATATTTGGTTAAACGAGTTCGAATGTTTGTACAAATTTGCGAATCACTTTGAAAAATCCATCGTTTAGTTTTGTTTGTATTAAATCTTACAAGGGGGCATTCCCTACTCCCCATCACTGATTTTGCTTAAATTTATAAGACTTGGCTAGAAATGAAAGTATCCGAAGTGGGAACTCCAGATAGCCAAGCGTTTAGAAAATAAAAATGTTGACGCAGCTCTCGCACTGTATAAGCCATTTACGTTAGCATGTTTGCCGAGCAGCGGTTGGCATAGCGGTAAGAGCTCGGAATAATAATTCGATCGTCGCGGGTTCGACTCCCCGTACGGAGACTTTTTCTATCTTTTTTTCAATGTTTATATTATTCATTTTCCAACCAAGGAAAGAGGAGAATGATTTATTTTATTTATTTATACGCAAAAGACATAGAAACGGTAAAAAATTGAGATTTCGAACTTTTCAACAAGGGATTGTAATTAAAGCGCATATGAAAAGACTTCGTACATGAAAATTCAAAACTTTATTCGTTGACATTCGATGATTTACATGTGTCAGGATGATATTTATCGTAGAAACAGGGGAAACAATAATTATTTCTGCATCTAGCACACGTTATAAACGCCGCATTTTTACAACCACATCGTTGTTTTAACGCCTCCATAGAAAAACATACTTGATTGACATTCATAAAGCATTCTCTCTCATCGCAAAGTTTAGAAGCGAACTACGCGTAACGTAACATGTTACCGAATATTGGCGCGATAATTGATGATGAACAATCGAATGTATTTTTATGCAGTCTTTTCGGGAAGTTATTTCTTTTTTTTGCTCGATGAGATGAGAGCAATTTTGTATGTGTTAATAAAGCATTTAACGTGACGATAAAGATATACATCGCAGGGTTGCACCAGTGGAGTACATTTAGGGGGAATTACTTTGATGCTACACGTTGGCCATCCTTCTTCATCTTGGAAGGGTTCGTCGTATAATTGCGGATTTGTTTGTCCTCCCCACGAGTCAATCAGCAACTCCAAATTTTCTATGATTATGCGCTCCTTAAAAATATGACGTCCTATATGCCTTTTGCATATAAATAGATAAATAAAGAAAATTATTCACCTCTTTGTTTAATTGAAAAATGAATAATATAAAAATTGAGAAAAAGATAGACAAAAAAGTCTCCACGCGGGGTGTCGAACCCACGACCATCGAATTACTAGTCCGAGCTCTTTCCGCTACGCCAACCGCTGCTTGGCAAACGTACTAACGTAAATGGCTTATACGGTGCGAGAGCCGCGTCAACATTTTTATTTCCTTAACGCTTGGCCATCTGGAGTTCCCACTTCGGGTACTTTCATTTCTAGCCAAGCCCTGCATGTCCTATAAATTTGAGCGAAATCGATGATGGGGAGTAGGGAATGCCCTCTTGTTAGTAATACAATTTAGCCTCAATTATGCATGCTTCTATTTTTACATCATATGGAAGATCATTCACCCTAGTTTGCCGTATTACTTTTCCGCTAACAAATCGTTGACCATAGGAATATAAGATTTCTTCTGCTCTTGTGACATGGCGGCTCTCGAATAGTTTTTGCCTACATTTATTCAAACATTTTCTGAAGACATGTTTTATACACAAGCGGATACATATATACCAACTCACAAGGAGACGGCATGACTGTGGGGTCTTTGGTGGGGGATTTGGCCGAATTTTTTTGTAGTGAAAGAGAACCCATATCACCTCACGTGGTTAACGTAGTAGGACGCACTACTTGGAAAATTCCGAGGAAAATCGATTCAAAGTTTCTTAGGCGCCTGATCAGTTTAAAACGTCAGGCACTTATCGAGCTGCCGTCTAGTCTAGACGGTCAGGGCTCGGTCTTTCGCGCCGGAGGTCTCGGGTTCGATTCCTCCTTCGGATCTTTTTTTTTTCTATTTTTTTGTTATCCCAACAATTATTCAAAACGTTTCTCATCCCTACATTATTTTTTAAAAATTTCCTTACATTACTTTTCAAAATTATTTTCTTCTTTTTCCAATAAAATAATTCATACCGGTGACTTTTTCATTTTTCATTGTAAAGTATATGAGGAGGAACATTGGGTTTTTAATGAGAATAACAAAGTCGATTAGGAAAAATTCAATTTTTATTCATATAATAATTATATACAAAAACCATAGTGGTAATTATCGTAGAAACAAACAAAGTAATAATTTTTGCGACATCTTGCGCAACATATAAAAGCGGATTTTTTACAATCGCAGGGAGTTTGCAATACATCCGTACAAAAACATGTCCCATTAACATTCATGAAAATGTTCCTAGACAAGCCAATGTTTACAGACAAGTTAAAAATTTCATAAAGCGGTTGCTAAATTGCAGCGAATTGTTAGAGCAGAAACGTGAAATTAATTCCCGGGAAGATTGTCTAAAAATTCATTCAATAATTCACCATCAATTATCGTCACCAATATTCCGAGCCATGAATCAATACGCCTGGTTTGCCTCAAAATTACCAGTTACTAGAAACATTTTCATAAATGTTAATGGGACATGTTTTTGTACGGATGTATTGCAAACTCCATGCGATTGTAAAAAATCCGCTTTTATATGTTGCGCAAGATGTCAGAAAAATTATTGCTTTGTTTGTTTCTACGATAATTACCGCTGCGGTTTTTGTATACAATTATTATATGAATAAAAATTGAATTTTTCTTAATCAACTTTGTTATTCTCACTAAAAACCCAATGCTCCTCCTCATATAAATGTTTTACAATGAAAAATAAAAAACCCACCGTTATGAATTGTTTTCTTGAATTTATTGAAAAAAGACAATAATTTAAAAAAAATGAAAATAATTTAAAAAATATAATGTAAATAAATTTAAAAAAATAATGGAGGGATGAGAAACGTTTTGAATGATTGTTGGGATAACAAAAACAAAAAAAAAACAAAAAAAAATAAGATCCGAAGGAGGAATGGAACCCGAGACCTCCGGCGCAAAAGACCGAGCTCTAACCGTCTAGACTAGATGGCGACTCGACAAATACCTGACATTTTAAACTCATAAGGTCACCAAGAAACTTTGAATCGATTTTTCTAGGAACTTTCCGAGTACTGCTAATTAGTTTAACTACGTGAGGTGCGAGGGGTCCGCTTTCACCATAAAAAAAATCGGCCAAATCCCCGACCCCACGGTCGTGCTGTCTCCTTGTCAGAATGGTAATCTCATTAGTTTTCATTATTACGTTGACGTAATCACCTTTTGACTCGGACCTCCCACGAAAAAAATTAGGGTCATTACTTTGGGATACTCATTTTCGTAATTACCTGCCAACTTTTATTAATTAATCATACTAGATCCTACTACGTTCTGTCCCACAAAAACCGGAATCCCAGTCATCTGGGTATTAACATATTGCCACCATTTCCCCGAGAGATGGCGCAACGATAGGCGGAAAACGATACACAGTGAGCGTACGCCTCACTAGAAATTTTGCTACGGGACAGATCTAGGGCGGGATCCGACATGCGGTATTCCGTACTACGGCACTGTACATGCTGTCGGATAAGGGCTTTACCAGGCGTGTAAAGCTTTTTGGTATCCCATCCAGAAGCCGATGGCGGTTACGGACCTGATTTGTTTCAGTCGATGATCGAGTTGCCGTCTCCCTGCATGGGATCAAAAATAAAAATCCAATAATCATATTCAGATGGTATATTTTGTTTCCATATGTGTTAATTACGTTCTTGCATATATGATAATTGTATTAAAACATGCTCTGCCTCGTTACAGTGTTGATCTCTGGATTTGAACCTACGCCTTCTAATTCTAGAGTCGACGCGCTATCTTTTTAGCCATCCCAAGAATGTGTAAACTTCTTTTTTGTCGGTGCTGATTTATAAATAATTATAAATAATGTCAATAATTTTATTCATGGCGTTGAAGTTCCCATAGTTGCGATGCAACGGTAATTGATTCTTTTTTACCACTGCACCTGTGGTGTTTTCGAGTGTCTCTTCGAAGATTTCCGATTACTCTGTATACCGTGCTTGGTTTTTTCCACTAAAATGGTTTATCTATAAACCATTTTAGTCCATGTTCGTTACCTGCAGGCAGAGTGAAGATTATTCGAATTCATGTGGTTTATATTGCAAATGTCAATGAAACCTACCCTCAAAATCTCGATTCGCGAACTACGTTTCTATTGATCCACTCGACATACGACACAGCAAGGCATGCCGTAACAACGGTGTCCATAGGCATCATGGTACGGCAGCATACGGGCCCCCTAACTTCGGCCGGTTGAGGATAACTTCATAAACCCGTACCACGGTTCCGCAGATGCGGTGGACATCCGGCACTGATTAGGGGGACCATGCTGCGGTATTCCGGATCGCAGCTTGATAGCGGCCTGATCGATCTTCAGGCTGTCAGATCACAATTTCTCGTCGGGTAAGTTTTCCCCACATTGAAGCGGATTTTAAAAAAGTCTTTAGATGCTTCATAATTAATGGCAGTTGGGATTTACGGACACTGTCCAACTCAAACAGTATTTTTGTTTGCATCAAAAGTATCAATGTTCATTAGTATCTTAGTATCTTATAACATGGAAGTATTTGCGATAAATGAGAAAGGCGAAAAGCGTTTGTCTCTCTTACTTGGAGGCTAGGCTTTAGGCAACTTTGGATCTCACTAGTTACGACGACGATAATTCTCATAAGACAGTCGCGAGAGAAAATCAACGACGTGAGAAGCATTGGCAAGCACGGAGAAGCTGTAATGAAATCACGAAGAAAGGCGAACAGGCGCCATATGAAGACCAGGTGAGAGCTGTATACGAACGACCGCGTATGTTAGAGAGAAAAAAGTGGGAAAGTCAGACAGAGAATTCACACGTACGAAGAATCCGAGAGAAACATTCACAGGGAGGATAAACGGGGGGGGGGGGGGGGCAGAGAGAGAGAGAGAGAAAGAGTCACTTCAGTGCAGAAACGTTGCACAATCCGCTACCACCCTCGACGAGTGCATTTTGCTCTTCGTCCTCTTCCTTCGGCCTCCGCGACGTTTCAACTCTAACCCGCTCCCTCACATCTTGGGAACCCCCCCCCCCCCCCCGGTCGTCACTCTCTTTCTTAAACGTGGTTTCTCTTTTTCGCTTGCTCTCTTCAAACCTTCGTATTGCGAAGTTCAACTATTTTCCACTACAATCGCCATTAGTCATTTCCCTGCTTGCTACAGCTGCTCAGGTTTTCACCTCAACGTTTCTCCTTCTACACGCTCCTTCCGAGCATCGTGCAATCCGAGTATGTTTCCAAGTATCACCGCATGTTGAAGTACTTGCATATAGAATCGGCGCATTGTGTGGTGTCAAGTTCGCAGGTCAAGCATGCACAAGAGAGTTTTGGCCCTAGGGCACTTACCGCTACTAAGTCCACGTTTTAAATCATTTTCATTCAGGGTCTCGTACAACGCGGTCTTCAACATTTTGCTCGCCGCACACTTTCATTATTCCTTCGTCTTGAGCATTAGCGAGAACTTGTGACCTCTCGTTGTCGCGATGGTGTCAATGGGATCGAGCGAGAATAGGTATCATGAAAATTCAGCATCCCGATTCTCCTTTACTCGTTGAGAAATTTATGCACAATAAATGTTCCTTTCGCAGCTCTTCCTTTGTCCTTTTGTTGATATTTTTTCTTTTAAATATTATATGCGATTCTGGAACAGTCTTTGCTTTTTGATGTGACACAAACACAGCGGATGGGATGAAATATCGAGCGGCACCACGGTCATTTTGGCTGTTGTCGGAAATCCCGACGGAAGTGGGAAGTGTTAGAGAAAATCTCTCACGTTGCTCGCGGTTTCGTTCGACCAAAAATTAGTACCTGGCTGGTAAGCGGATGAGTTAATTTTATTTCTTTCGAAATGATACATCATCTTGGAAACAGCTTTAAAAACTTTTGCCTGACGCCAAAATGCAACTAACTAACAAAATAATGGAAAGGATGCGACTTCTTGGATTTCTTATTCAATTGAGAATGTTGGTTATTGGAATTATTTATTTTGTATATATTTATTATCCAAATCAAGGTCCATTTAATATCATCTAGTAACTAAATATTCTATTTCCCTATTAATAAATCTGTGATTCTTTTTCATCTATTCAAAAAACAATTTAGCTGCATTCACTAAATGTATCTATCTCATTTTTTAAAATGTAACTTAAATAGAATTTTCGAAGTGTCAAACATGTTTCTATTTGATTGAATCAATGGTCTGTCCATATAGCAACACACACACACACCAAGGGCAGCGGGGTAAAGGGGGAGATAGAGGAATTATAAATATATATAGGTCATGTTTGAAAAATCTATAGCACGATATTCCATTGAACTCTCTAATTATCGCAATTATATTAACTAATTGATATAGTTTATGTGACACAACAAATAATTATTAACGGAATTTATTTGGTCTCTCATGCGATATCGGCGACTAAGATGTTACAAACACTCGGTAGCGTAGGTTCGATTTCATAGGTATATAGGCGAAATATTTTTTTCGATACCATCACATTTCAGAAGGCCAGGGAATGAAGAATTATGATACAAAATAATTGCGGTACAATTCTCAATAGAGTATTTCATTTTATTTTGGATCTATCAAACATTCTTTGCATATAGTAAGCTTTGATTTGCAGTGTATATTGTAAGTTAACGAAGATTTATTCGAATCGAAACTTTATTAATTTAATTTGAATATATTTAATTTTTTTTTAATGGCTGAAGCAAATGAAAAATTACATTTGAAAGAAATTGGATCGTGGTAGGCCGTGAAACAAGAAAAAAACATTTTTTTCTCAAATAGGTCCTATAAAAATGAAATATTGTTTTTGGCCTCGCGATCCTTGATGTGCGAAATTGATCAATTTGTATGCTGCTTCATTGTTGATGAAAACGATCAAGGAACACAATCATAGCGTTTAATTGGAACTGATGGATTATACTCTATTGAAAAAGCTGTTTACGCTGAGGCGTGATTTGGACTGTCAGACTTTTGAAGACGTGTGTATATTACATTTCGTCATCTCTCTGCACAGAGATACAGGTCAGCTACACATCTCAGATCTATTATTGATGGGATATATGTACGTCGCGCTGCTCGAATAATAATACCGTTGGTGTGGCTTACGGATCAATACTATACAGGTGAGATTTACTGGGAGATTCCTCCCGCTTTTACGCGCTTTCTCTCTCTCTCTCTCTCTCTCTCTCTCTCTCTCTCTCTCTCTCTCTCTCTCTCTCTCTCTCTCTCCCCTCTCCCCCGAGGGAGTGACAAGTGAGAGTGAGCGAGTGTCAGAGGGAGAGAGATTTTTATTATGCCTTAGTAATAGATACTTTGAGGCGAATTATAAATACATTTCAAACAAATCAACATATTGCTCTCTTGGAAGGATACCACCAGAAGTAGAAATGACTATAGTTGAATACTGGTGGTCGCGCAAGTTTACTACTTAACTATGAAACCTTAACGACTGAGAGTCCTACTGCCTCTCTGATATTAAAAGATAATTGAAAAATCTTGTTGTGAATATCGGTAGAGACGGTGAAGAGACAACATCTGACGATAAAGAATGTCGAAGGTAGCAAGCAGAAATAGTCTGCTTGCTGTCTTAAAGATCGGAAAATTGAAGGTTTGAGTGGGTCGACGTGCAGACCTCCGCAAATCGCCATCCGGTTTGTTAAAAAGTGCAGACATATAAGTGGGAACGCGCTCATGCAGAATATATGAGACTAGAATTCCTTGAAAATAAATCCGCCTTTTTTTCACAGAGAGCCAACCGAGACGATGCTGATAGGGCGTAATATGTACGTCGCGATGCAAATAAAAAACGAACCGAATACACATATGCATTAATCTCTGTAATTTAGTGGTCAGCTCATCTGTTAGATTATGGTAAATCGCACAGCAGTAATCGAAATTCGGGAATATCAGGGTAGTACCCAATTTCATCTTGAGCTCCACTAATAGCGTGTTGCGATAAAATTTCAATTTATGAAGGCTAGAAAAAACTTTACGTGAGATATTCGATACTTGAGCATTCCAAGATAAGTGGGCCATTAACTGAACACCAAGGTTTTGTACCAAGCTCATATATAGTAGAGGAGTGTTATTGAGCGAAATATGTGGTAGCCCATTTAGATCATTGTTCCTCACTCGAAGACCCAAACCTTGGACCATCACCTTCGATTTGCTGATGTTGAGCTTCAAGGGGTGAGATGCAGTCGGATTTTTCAAACATTCGATTTTTTATTTACATTTTCTTGAAGCATGATGTTTCGAAAATATTCCCTGAAAATTTCAAGTCAATCCGATGAATAGATTCCGGGGTATCCCACAATTAGTGAAGAGGCGTCGGGTCCCCATGGCAGGTAGTGGACGGCAGCTGCAAGCAACCGGTTTCGACCCCCCCTATTATATTCTATAAAGACAACAACAAATTGATATTTTGGAAGCTTCCACATCGGCAGAAGCCCTATTGTATGGGCCAGGAATTGGTGATTCGATATAAGTAATTTTTTAATTAGTATTTCTATACATAAATCAAGTGTAAAATTGGAAAACTCTTTGAGAAATTTTCAAAAATTTATTACTCAAATACTATGAACTTTAGCAAAATTGTATAAAGAATACTTTCGTTTTAAAACTGCCCAAAATGTAAAAAAAATCATTCCGAAAAAATTTAATTTTTTGGAAAAATGTTTCAACAATTGACTATGAATAATTGAATGCTCGACTTTTTGACAAAAAATGTGATATTTGGATTCAGCGGATCACAATAAATAAAAAAAAGTTTAGCTTCATCCATTGAGCTCAAAATTTTACGAACATATAATACCGTATTCACATAGAAAAACTTTGAACGCGTTTTTCTCGAAACTATGTTTTTCAAGTCGGTGACCACTATAATTCAAAAACCACTCGATGGATTTTGATGAAATTTGGTGTGCTTATTGATAGCATTCAAAACCAGTCCTTAATCGAAGGATTTACATTTTGGTTGAAAATTTCTATTTTTTAAACAATAAACGAGCTTTTTTGGTCGAAAATCGAAAGTTATCTGTCGGAAGCCGCCATTTTGTTAATTAAAAAAAAGCTTCGATTAAGGACTAAATTCATTATTAAACTAATGATTTTTTTTAGTTTTTTTATTTCAGATGATCCAGTAAAATTTTATGATGGTCACCGCAAAGCACTACATGCCGAAAGGGGTCCGACAAGGATGGCAGTATTTTTATAAATAATAAATATTTTTCTTTGAAAATTTGTACTAGTCAAGTTGAAATATAACATAATAAGTCTGTGTAACCACTTTTGTAAAACAAACTCCATTACTATGAAAAAAAATGAAAATGCTCGTTTTTTCACGCCTCTGACTGCATCTCACCCTTTGAGCCGTTAGTTTTATAGAAATTATAGATTCCATCATCGTCGCAGCTAATCCTTACGAGTGCATCGTTTAGTTCCCAAGGTTCGCACGAAAGCCAAATTCGAATGCCGTCAGCAAAAATATGTGCTCAGAGAAAGAAAGTCCTAATGCAATATCCTTAATAAACATGGAGAATAAGAGGGGCCCAAGTACAGATCCCTGAGGTACACCTACGTAAGTTCTTAACCAGTCCGGGCAAATTCCCAGTTTATCGATCACGGATTGCGAGCGCCTTGTAAGATAGGAACGGACCCAACACAACGTGCGATCCGTAAAACCTACAAGTTTAAGTTCTTTGAAAAGTTGATGATGTGAGACCGTGTCAAACACTTTGCTAACAAGGGGACCTTACGGCTGTCACTCACGGATTTTGATGGATCAGATATGTTGTAGAGGGACCTACCTTGAG
The DNA here is from genome assembly GCA_964007375.1 of Ophion obscuratus. Classification (NCBI taxonomy): domain Eukaryota; kingdom Metazoa; phylum Arthropoda; class Insecta; order Hymenoptera; family Ichneumonidae; genus Ophion; species Ophion obscuratus. The sequence continues at coordinate 56,803,736 of OZ023315.1, read as the reverse complement.
TACCTGAGTAAAGGGATTTTATACAACGCTCTTTAGTTTTCGAGAAAAAACTTTCAAAAGTTTAACTGGTAGCTACTATACCGGTACGGTTGCACCTTTGTCGAACCAGCGGGCGTGGCCCAGTAGCCAAGGTTCCCGGCTCTGACGCTCGAGGTCCAGGGTTTGAGTCCCGTGATGGGGGTTTTTTTTCACGAAATATAAATAAATTCGATGGATGATGCAAAAACGTCTAATTATATATTATTATTTTATTTATTTTTTCAATTTTTTTTCAATTTTTTAAAAATTAGTATTCATTATTTTATTTTTCACGTAGAAAAAGAAGAGAAGAAGAAATTATAACATCTTTCACAAGAAACTGCAGTATATTATTTTTCATTACAATATGAATTTTAAAATGGTCGGGCCGTTATTTCAAATATTCCAGCCGGGTTCGCTACCTGCATTTCGCATACCCACTTGTACCCTATCCCTTTGTTATACAAAGCCTAACGGTTTTTCGGACGTTGAGGTGACGTTGGAGTGTTCGCAGGCGTCAGTTGTGCAGACATATACGTTGGGTATAACGTCGCTCCGAAATAAAGTTTATCGAAAGTGAAAAACCGTAAAACGGAAGAAATAAGTGCTGCTACGGCAGAAAGTCAGTCGGAAAACAAGGATTATGAAATGGCAGAAACAAGTGTTGCATCGGAAGAAAATCTATCGGAAAGAGAAAAGCATGATGAGCAAACAAAGGCTGTTCTCACAAACGCCATCACATATACTCGAAGCTTGCTTCAGGATTTGAATCTGCTCACAGACGTACCTCCGAGTGCAATTTCCGAGGAATCTATGGCGATGGGAGAGGTTTTTGCAAGGTTTTTGAACTGCAGAGATATGTAATGGTAAGTTTTATTTCTGCTCGGGGGATTATTTTGGTTTCCTGTATAACGTGGAGATAGGTTAATAATGATTTTCTATGTAGTGTGAAGCCGTACCAGAAGATGATGAGGACTTTGTGGCCGAGGAATTTAAACCTGCACCTGCGGATTATGTGCCTTTATCATACAAACAAAAAGCAGTCGCTATAGCTGCAGCTCATCCGAAATGGAGTTTGAAGACCTTACAACCGCGCGGACTCTCTCGGTTGAAAAACAAACGAAATCTCTATGGATGGAGACAAGACGTCAAAGAAGGTAGAAATACGTTTGACAAATAGTACGCAATCAACCGTGAAACACATGAACGATTCCTGGAGGCCCGGCAGAATTGAGAGCAGGTAAAACATATCAAAATATATATTAATTTATCTCTTATCTATTCACAAAAAAATTGAAAATCGTTTAAAATTTTTTTGTGAATAAATTCTGGCGAAGAAACTATACAACGCATCAATGCAAAATTTAGCATGTGGATTTAATTATTTCTTATTTATTCACAAAAAAATTCAAAACGATTTTCAATTTCTTTGTGAATAAATAAGAAATAAATAAATCCACATGCCAAATTTTTCATTGATGCGTTGTATAGTTTCTTCGCCAGAAAATTAGAAAAAAGCAATAAATTTAGCGATAAAAAATAAACCTCCCTTAAAAATTTAAACATAAATATAAAATATATTGTAGAATTGAAGAACACAAAATTGAAGGAGTCGAATATATAACAATTGATCAATTTTGTCCGTGTTCAGGTTACGACGAGAACGCTGCAGCAGTAGGTGATGAATGCTACTATTCCTTTTTTATCGGAAGATTTCCATTTCAACGCCAGCCTGTCTTGGGTCGAAAAATTCAAAAGAAATCACAGGATCAGATAGTGTGAAATCACGAAGTTTGTCAGCTCCAAGGAATTCGCCACGATGGAGGAAGTGTTGGCTGCTGCCGAAGAATTTCAAATCCAGGCAAGAATAGTAATCCCCGATTTGACCTTGATTATGTCATCAATACCGATTAAACCGGCTGCCAATATCAGTCAACTTACAACAGGTCGCTTGCAGAGAAAGGAGCAAAAACCGTTCTCGTTAAGAAAAAAGATTTAAACAAAATTAGTCATTCCTTCACGGCACAGTATACATTAACTGCGTCAGGAAAGATACTTCCTTTCGTATTTTTATGCATGCAGGAGCCATCAGGAAGATTTGGTCCGATTGTGAAAAAAAGGTCGACGCGTTGACTGATCAATTCAAAAATGTTATTGTGACCTGCACAAAATCAGGAAAGCTTACAAAACAATTGTATGAAGAGTTCTTGAAATCTTTCATTCTTCCCTACGTGAAACAAAAAAAAAATTCTATTCATTATCGATTCGTGGGGAGGGCAAACTGATCAAACGCTTTACGATCACATCTTTGTAGATGAGAAGAAGGCATGTACATGCAGTATTAAAGTTATACCACTCAAGTGCACGCCAATTTGCCAACCGTGCAAAATATATTTTTACCGGCAAGTGAAAATTTTCACAAAAAAAATACAAAATGCTCCCGATTTGTTAAAAAAATAACAGAGAAATTGCATCAAGAGAAGATTCCATACAAATTCATTCTTTGATTCTCCATCAAATAAGCGAACCTGCTTTCGCGCCGATGATTAAATATGCGTGGTTTGCATCTAAGCTAATTGAGGAAAGACCGCTGTTTTTAAATATCAATCAAGTATGCTTTCCAATAACGCTGCTCAAAACTCCGAGCGCCTGCAAGGCCATAGCTTTTATACAATGTGCGCGTTGCTCTTTGGTCTTATGTTTTGCTTGCTTTTATGACAAATACCACCCGCAATATTATTCTGATGTAACAAGCGACCACAGTGATAACGAGTAAGAAAAACCTGTATATTTTAATGAAAAATAATAAACTGCAGTTTCTTGTGAAAGATGTTATAATTTCTTGCTCTCTTTTTTCTGCGTGAAAAATTTAAAAAAATGAATAAAAATAAATAAAATAATAATAAATAATTAGACGGTTTTGCGTCATCCATCGAATTTATTTATATTTGGTGATAAAAAACGCCATCATGGGACTCGAACCCTGGACCTCGAGCGTCAGAGCGGGAACCTTGCCCACTGGGCCATGCCCGCTGGTTCGACAAAGGTGCAACCGTACCGGTATAGTAGCTATGAGCTAAACTTTCGAACGTTTTTTCTTGAAAACTAAAGAGCGTTGTATAAAATCCCTTTACTCAGGTACTCAGGGTAGGTCCCTCTACAACATATCTGAGACTTATCAAAATTCGTGAGTGACAGTCTGTAAGGTCCCCTTGTAAAATCAAAGAGTACCAATATCGTCAACTCCCCACTATCCCTCCACCGTCGTGGAGCATCGTGCTGGAAAGCAAGCCGTTTTGGGTTACAGGTGCAAGCTGGAGCTTTTCGTGCCGCGCTTTTTGGTAGACGAACCCGGGGTTGCAATTCCAAAAGGTCTCATAGCTACCGCTGGATAAAGGTACCCGTTCGGTTACTGATTCGTTTCCGAAGTCGCTTGGGCAGATATTACAGCTACCAAAGAGAAATTTTATGTTATAAAACTTCAGGTATCGAGATACGTATGAGGAGGTTCTCGAGAGAATCGGCATCAGCCCGATTCGATCACGCGAGCGTGTTGACATTTTTTTTCTCTCAGCGCGCATTCGTTCTCGACCTCATACAGTATAATCGTGCTTCGGTTCCTGTCGCGCGAACAACTATTACGTTTCTCGCTCTCGCGATGGAACGATCGGGCGTCCTTTTCTGTCGCCTCCAAAAAGTCGTATTCTGGGTTTCGCCGTTCTTTTTCGCGCCCGTTACGTCGCGCTCTCGTTCTCGCGCTATAGACAGATAGTCGTGTTCTCTCACTCCCTTACGTGCAACGCTCTCACTCACGTTCGTGTTGGCGATTGAGTTTTCGTTACCTAAAAGATGCTGAGTGGTTAGTCCCCTAGTTCTCGCACAATAAAATAAAACTTATTTGTATTTTATCGTGAGACTCCAGGTGTCGCGAAAAGTGACAGGTCCTTTACGTGAGTAACCTACAGCCTGAGCGGCCGTGCTATACCGCAACCGCCCTCCGTGTAAGTGCATTCAGTTTATACCGGTTATGATTCCGGTGAAAAAAAATTATGGACAGCTCCAATCTTCAGGTCATACCGGTTATGATTCCGGTGAAACAAAATTCTCTGGCACCCCCAAGAATTGCGGATGGACAAGTGCGGGTGGATGGCCGAAGGTGGCGGTTCTCACACCAAAAGCTCCCGAGAATCTGTTTCCATTCTCGTGGTGAGAATCCGCGGCACAATATATATATATATATATATATATATATATATATGATTCCTCTCTCTCCCCCGCTCTGCCCCGTCCCCTTCGATGTGTGTATTGCCATAAAGACAGACCATTGATTTAATCAAGCAGAAGAATGTTTGTCTCTACGAAAATTCTATTCAATTTGAATTTAAAAAAATTAAATACATGCATTTAGTGGGCTTGACTAAAGTGATTTATTAGGAACAAATAAAACATTTAAAATATTTAAAAAATGTATGCATAGCCTGGACAATATGTCTCGACGTTTTGACGACGCGTTAATATATATAGTTCGTCTGGTGTTTGACAAGAGCTTAGGCGTGTAAAAGGCACCAAACTATATATAGGTGCACTTACTTGCTGACTGCTTGAAGGTAGATGGATCAGGCGAATTGAAGTAAAATGTTAAGTCCATTTGCCTGACCCACTCGCTTAACGGTAGCCCGATGAGGCGACTGTATGCAAGACGTCAGTGCGGTTGTCAATTGGAGCAATGGCAATTGGAGGTAGCCGTCAATCCGGTTGCCTGACTATCGTCTGAAAGCAGCCGGACCAGGTAAATCAAGGCACACCGTGCGTACGGCTTTATACAAAGCTGTATACAAAGTAATTTGGGAGACTGTAGATGTTGTTGGAATAAATTTATTTCTTCCAGAATCGTGTGCCAAAATATAATGTAGGTCAAAAAGGTAAAATCACATATAGCTGGAAGGAGCAAGCTTGCTGCTGATCCAGTATCAAGGTTTGCTTTGGATGGATCTTGCATATCTTCTAAAGTGTTCTCAATTGTTTCCGCGTTTTTTCACCACTTTAACTGAATCGTAATGGGTGCTCCAGCGAGTATCAGAAAAACGTTTCAAACTTTTCCCTGTTTTTTTTTCTACAAGTAATTCCCATCTATATGTAGAGGACGAGAAGAATGAATGTAAGTTTTCGACAGTTCCAAAACAGGTGATGGTAGAGGGATCGCATGACAATGCATGGACTCCACAAAAATTTAAGGAATGATTAGCACAGGGACTGAACAGAGACTTTAGGTGGACTTCTCTCAATTTTCGCTGTACCCCTCCATGTACACCTGACATTGACGCGGCATTGTCATAACCTTGAGCCGTGCACAACGCAATATCCAGCACATCTTTTTCCAGCTGCTATAGGATATCTTTTGACATATCCTCTGCAGTCTTTCCCGACATCACAAAAAACCTAAGAAGGATTCTCGAACTTTCACAATATCATCTTCTACATGAACGTATCTAATTATTTGACTCATTTGGTCAGTTCTACTTTCATGGGGAGTGGTGTCAAAAACTATTCCGTAATACTACTGCTATACCCTTTTTATATCTGCAAAAATGTTGTTCTTAATCCTAGGACCCTACAAATGAGTACCCCAAACCCGGCATCATTTTTGGGGCCCTGGCGTTCCGGCAGTTTGGGTAGTCACGTGAAAATATCGATCGCATTAGGAGGGTGGATGATCTAGAGCAGGTTCGTGCAGGAATAACCATCAGTTATAGTTTGGAAGTGGCATGGTGAACATTCTTCGAGAGCCTCGGGTTAGCGTAACCCCACACTTCTTGCAATGTTTTGCTCTGTGTAAGTATACAATTATTTCCATTGTTTTTGTTATCTATCTCTAAAAAATCAGTGTGTTGTCCACAGAAATTACATTATGGACGTTTTTAAATTATTCTGAATTTCTTTTTATTAGAATAAAGCCATGGGAACGAGGTCGCGAGTACGAAAGGCGGAGAAGGTCCGGAGGATGCTGCAGGCGCAAAACAATGGAGAGAAACCTCAGGACAACGACTCGACTGATAGTGAATCAGACCATGGAGAAGAATTGAAGGGTTCTGATGAAGATTCTATAGAAGGAGGACGGGATTTTGCCCGTGACGGTGCAGGCAGCGACGATGACATGATCGCACGAGAAGCGGAGAGAATAGAAATGCGTCGTGTATCCCAATTTGCTCTCGGTGGTACTCTGCCCCCATGGAAATTTATATACGTAAAAATATACTGCAAATTTATTTTAGTAATAATTGTAATATATGTGAAATGTATGCCATATATTGAAAATATATGTTGCATATATAAGCCAAATTCTAATTTTCGTAACGTTTTTATATATGAGATGTATATGCGTGGTATTACTGTATATCAATGTATCATATATCAATGATATATGTAGCATTTACCCTGCATATATACCACATATATTTAGCATTTATGTTGCATACACACTGCATACATACCACATATATACTGCATAAATGGTACATATATGCCACATATATACAGATATGCGTGGCATATCTGTGTATAGTGTTTATATGTAATAGAGTACTTTAACTGTAAGTTAAGTTTTTTTAAGTTTAAGTTTTAAGTTTCATTAAGTTTAACTGTAATAGTGTTTATACACCGCATATATTTCTTGTCAGGAATATGTATCAAAAATGTATGCGTCATATATGATGCATAAATGACACATATATGAGTCTTATATGACGCATACGGTTTGATATATTTTTTTGACAAAAAAATAGATTGGAAATATATCGAAAATATATGCGTCGTATATGCCTCATATATGCATCATATATAGTGTTTATACGTAGCATATATTTTTTTGGTCCGAAAAATATATCGAAGATATATGAGCCATATATGCGCCATATATTTGGTGCATATATTCTGAATATATACGTATTATTCTATTTTTCGTCACTATATATGTGACTGATATATATATATATATATATATATATACGTAGCATATATTTTCTGCATATATTTTACATACATAAAATTCCATGGGGGTGAGTAAATTTCTTTACGAGAAAAACCGATACAAATGGTCACTCGACCCTCGTGCTCCTCGCTCTCGCATTAGATCTGCTCATAAGATGACTAGGCCGTGTGGCGTCAGGGCCGAGCAAGTGTAAGGAGCAAAGTTGTAGCGTGGTATCTTTTGTCACCTGACAAAACCTTGAATGCCGATTCCCGCGTTGCCAAGATCATCGCTCGATGCAGTGCTCTCATTGCGCACCGAACTGAATTTACAACGAACATATCCACATGTTTGCATTAATTACTACAATATACGTTTCTTTTGTTTTCATTTCTAAATCCCACATCAAACTACATGTAGTGATTTTTTTAGTATTATTATGTAAACCCAGTTCTATATCCTGTACCGTGAGCAAATGTGTTATTTAAAAAATAATTGTATGTATCATAAGCTCAATATCATTTAATGTTTTTTTTAATAGAAGACACTATTTTTTTACATAAAATTTTTTTTTTCACAGTTATTTATACTTTTTTCCTCAAGAAAACACGCCGAGACATATTCAAATTAAAAGAAAGTACCATCTTTACCCCTTCTGAAATTCTTCATGAACTTTTTGCTTATAATTTTGTTACGCTTGGTCCATACGATCTTTTTCAAGAATTGACGAAAAAATGGTCCAACATACGCGCACAAAATGTGTGATGTTTTTGAAAAATCATTGTTAGTGAGGTATGCTAAAATATTTTTCTTGCTCTGTTCAATCCCATTTTTCATGGCGGAAAGTTCATATTAGGTTTTTCTCGCAAACCCTATTCCATTTATCAGTTTTGTAACGTTCGATTTGAAAAAAATCTCTCTACAACAAACAGTTCGTAAGCTGCGTTGATTCGAAGTGTTGGGGTGTGCGTAACCCCAGTGTAGGTTATTTGTTTCGTACAGGTAGTGTGAGGTCCTAGGGTTAACGTGTGTACTTAAACTAAAAATGAATTCATTCCTACTTGCCAAAAGGGGTATCCCTTTTGGCAAGTAGGAAAGTACGCTCTTTAACCCACCAACGGACTCTTCAAGTTTTAAACAATGCTTTTTCGATACTGGATCATATTTCGCTATCAATTGCACCAATGCTAAGAAATTTCCCCTGTTTTCTGATGAAACGTTTCACGATGACCGCGGAAAGCAAGGTTTTGCTGTTTTCCATTTTTCTAACTTTGATAGATGTTCAGGCTATGATTCATGATGTGATATCTTTGGATTCAATGTCCACCGCTGATAGAAGCGAGAAATGAATTGATTTCTATTTGTATGACCGTCAGATGCAAATAATCGGCAGCAAAAACGGTACAGTTTCTTTGTTGGTGGTGAATATAGCATCAATTTCCACAAATATTTAGTCTCGTTCAAATTTGCGTAAAACCACGACGAAGGTAAACAACCACGTGTTTCCTTAGTGTGTTCACCTGTTTTTTCTATAGATTCAAAAGGTCCCTTCTTGTTTTTGTATACTTCACTACTCTTTTTGATAATCACAATTCTAATATGCTCCGGAACAGGTATTGGCCAGTGTGCAGTATCATTGGATGAAGAGGATTCGAAGCTAGAAGCATCCAGAACTAGTTCATTCTCACAAGAAAACGTTGCGAGGTCGATGTCTCTGATTTCGATAAAATTTGGCATGCTTGTAGAGTGGGCTTGTAAAATAGGCGATCCGTATTTTTTTATATCGGCGGAGCTCGATTTGTAAGGGTTGAAACGTACCCTCGAAAATTGGGGTGTTTTTCGTTTTTCGTCGATAACGTTTTAATGGAACGAGATATGAAAAAAACTTCAAATTGCAACAATGTTTATTTTTTCATGTACCATATTTCGTTATGAGATTCAAGAGTACTCGATTCAAATTTCAAGTCAATCGGATAATTGCTCTTCGAGTTACAATGTCAGCAAATTTGAAAAATCTCATTTCGAGAAAGACGCGTTCATAGATTTAACTATCGATTTTTGCAAGATAAAATGGTTAAAGATACGGCCTTGACATCTTTGCAGGATATTCTTAAAAGTATAAACTGTCGAAAAAAGCGACAAAAAAATCGATTTTTTAAAAGTGTCACACTAGTATAGCCCCTTAAACCTAATTTGGATCAGGCTGCATCATGACGCGAGACAGACGATCGATCTTGTAGACTAAGAACCAGTTTAACTGTGTCATGCGTTGTCCGCACTCGAAATTAGTAAAATATACATAATGTAGAAAGTTGTTACCGAAGGAGACATGAGGATCCTTACAATCAGTATCGCAAATTGAAACCTCAGAAAATTCTTTGAAATTGTGAATATAGTAAGATGACAAACAGTACATTGAGCTCGTCTACATAGAACCTTGCAATGGAGAGAATAAAACGCAACAACTATGGAATTCTCGTGCAACGAATACAGGTTAGGCAAAATGCATATTTTCAGGCGCTGATATATGTATAATACTTTACATTAGCGAAAAATCCAAAATATGAACTTTTTGTTTCGACCACAGGTAATCAAGGGGCTGGAAATATCGATTGGCCTCGCATCAAGCGCAACGGATGGAAACCGTCTTTAAAGTTCGCGAAGGCAAATCTATTTGTTTGCTCCATCGCAAACAATTTTTAGATATCGTGAGGCCACAAATATAAATTCATGTTCTCAGGCATCGCGAAACCCAACATGGATATCGAGAGGCCGCAAATATGAATTTGCCTTCCATCGAAACTTGACAATGATAAATTCTTAGGTCTGTGGCCATCAAAGTACCGAAAATATGTAAGTCTCGTAAGTGAAACGGATAAAAAATATACATCTTGGCTCACTGCAATTCATTTAAGACAATCAAATACACTCAGCGAGAAAATTAAAGGAGCAGAAATTTAAAAAAAATCTCAGCGAAAAGAAATCTCAGCGAAAAAAAAAGCATTTTGAAGTTTGAAATCTTTAGTTTGAGAATCTCGGGGAGAACATTTTTTTAGCATCACGCTCGGCGCTATCATGAGAAATAGCGAGAGGAAATTTTTTTCGAAATTTTTAGTTTCTTCCAAACCGTCCATGGGCTCAAAAAAAATCCTGGTTTAATCAATGCTGAAATCATGTAGCGAGATTCTCAAGCTTCAATTTCGTTTTTTTGCTCTCTGTACGACCATTTGTTGCTGAGATATTGCCAATTGAATGAAATGTCAGCTTTTTTCTTTGATAATCGATATCTCATGAACTGATGATCTGCAGCGAGTGAAAGGTGGGTTTTGAAAACTCGAATGAATCCTCTATGAGTGCCTTTTGGTATTTTAAAGGAATATTTTTTTTTCTAAGCTTAATATTAATTTGAAAAAGTACAAAAAAATACTTTTTCTGCCGTTTTGGTAAGTCCAGTGCCACTTTGCAAATATTGCGAAAATGACCAATGTTTCTAGGTTTTTTTGAGGTCAATACATGCCCAAAACCCTGTAAATTTTCAAATGGACCGGTTGAACCGTTTTTTTTAAGCGAATCATCAAAGTTTTGTCAAAAGTTAAAGGAGCACTTTTATTGCTTCTTAAACGAAAGGAAATGAAGATTAAAACAAAAAAAATTGTTGTTTTTCTTACAACTTCGGATTGTCTACTGATAAAATGTCAAAAAAAATTCAAAATTGTAGAAAAATAAAGTTTTAGAAAAAAGAAATTTCAAAATGCGTAGAAAATTGTACCATTATATACCGCGGAAGTGACGAGCCATGGGGTCTCATATCCTTAAATAAATGCATCACACAAACAAACAAACAAACACACACACACACAAGCAGCGTAAATCCGCCCATGCAACATCCACGCGGTACGCTTTGGGTAGGCAATGCTAATGCTGGCGTTAAAAAATTGGTTCGGAAAGAATTTGTTCAAAACTTAAAAAATTTCCGATGATCTTAATGCATTTTTGTATTAACCGTTAATGCAAAATTGTGAGGAGATGATGATGCCATACAATTTTCTACACATTGTGAAATGATTTTTTTTTTCTTCAAATTTTTCATTTTTTCCCCAAAATTTGAATTTCAGGGAAAGGTAGACAATGCGAAATTTAAACAAAAACAATGATTTTCTCTAATCTCGACGCCACTGACGAACTGACGACACGCCGCGACTCTTTATACAGTAAATGGCCTTTGAGCAGACGACTTTTAACGTTGTCTCGACATTACGCAAAAACACGGCAACAAATCGAAAACCTAACGACAGTTTACCAATGTAATGTGATGTTTTCTCATCGATTTTGTTCGGGCTATTTTTCGATTCGTCCACTCAATCTCGAGAGCGCATAATTTACGGCCGAATTTTCGAGTGTCTTTTACCCCCAAAATTCTTCCACACTCGTTCATATCGTTCATTGAATGAAATAAAGTCATTGGCTCATGTCGTAAACATAGTACATACGCCGTTTTCTGAATTGGTTAGAACTCTAGCGCAACAGGCACAGCAACGTCACCGCTTTCTCAAACGGCACGACTCGAACTACACCCTGCTTGCAATATATATATACATATATAAATATGAATTCTAATACAGTCGCTTTGACAGCTCAAATAACGAAACACGGTTATTAGCGCGAAAGTGAAAAACGAATACAAACGGCTCTTGTTAGAGCCAAAAATTTATTTAACACAGGTTCACGTCGTTTCAAATTTAGGTGAGGATTGTTTATTTTGATTCTAACATGCGTATATTAGCCGTGGCACTCACGCGGAATCCGTCGGAGAAACGGCGACAGAGGAAGATACGCAAATAGATGCAGAGTAAGTTAAATAAATGTTCAATAATGTGCTCATTTCTTTCACTTGCTTAAATAAAATTAAGAAATTCGCAGACAGACGTTCGTCTGTAGCTTTTGTCTACGTCATTGCCGATTCAAGTGTTCGTAAGTCTGGAATTATTGAATTCACGTCGTTTGGATAGTATATTACGTCATGAGAAGAGTATGTGGCTTCCGGATGGAGGCCGTGTTGAGGATCAGCGTTGTGCCGACGTTTCGCAAACGTTACAGTCTGCATCATCAGGGCTGAGAGCTCCGATACTGAAGCTCTCGTGTCTCAGGTATTCCTTATATAGTTGCAGTCATCGTTCTGGATCGCTGCACCAGCCAATCAGATGTTTTAATTGATCAGCTGGTCAATTAAAAAACCGGGAGGACGGTGTGCCAAATAGGATTGACGTGATATCCTCCATCTCTGTTTAGATTGTCCGGATGTTTTCGGATTTCCAAGCCTTCTCGGTGTTTCCTGGAAAAATAGCTGTTTGATGGGGCCAGGCTTTGGGCTTTGTCGAACTGGATGGCATGACCAGTCTCCATCCAATGTTCGGCCAGCGCTGATTGTGTAATATGGCCATATTTGATACACCGTTGATGTTCTTTGACCCGTGTACTGATCTTCCTCCCGGTTTCTCCTATGTACACTTTACCGCATGAGCAGGGTATCTTGTATACTCCTGGTGCACTTAATGGTGGTCTTTGGTCTTTTGCACTCGGAATCACTTGTGCTAGTTTCTTCTGAGGTTTGAAGATGACTCGCACGTTATGTTTTCCAAGGACCCTCCCTATGCGATCGGTTATGCCCTGAAGGTATGGAAGGGAAGTTGTTGCGGTTATTTGTCCTTCATTCTCCCTATCAGGTGCTGTAACCGTTTTCGGATCAGCTATTTTTCTTTTTAGATTTTTGATCGTTCTTTCGATGTTGCCTGGTTTGTAGCCATTGTCTCCTAAAGCTTTTCGTAGGTGTTCTAGTTCAACCTCCAAGGAGTCTGGTTCGGAGATCGCTAGAGCTCTGTAGACCAGAGAGCTTATGACCGACTGTTTTTGGGAAGGGTGGTGATGGGACGTAGCATGGAGGTATCTATCCGTATGCGTTGGCTTCCGGTAAACTTTATGGCCCAAAGTGCCATCGCTTTTCCGTTGAACCAGTACATCCAGAAAAGGGATTTGATTTTCCTGTTCTATCTCCATGGTGAATTGAATGTTGGGGTGCTGGGAGTTGAGGAAGGTTAAGAAATGATTGAGGTTTTCTTTGCCGTGACTCCAAATGACGAAGGTGTCATCGACATATCGGAACCAGGTGGAGGGCTTGAGGGAAGCTTCTTGCAGAATTCTGTTCTCGAAGTTCTCCATAAAGATGTTGGCGATGATAGGAGAAATAGGGGAACCCATGGCTGCGCCTGAAGTTTGTTCATAAAATTGGGATTGAAATTGGAAATATGTAGAGTTTAGGCAATGTTCTATGAGGGGCAGTAGGTTAGGGGCAACTTTTTTGGAATTTTTAATTATGCTTAGGGTTTCATTGGTTGGGACGTTTGTAAACAGGGATACAACATCGAAACTCACTAAAATGTCTTCTGGTTGTACCTTGATAGTCTGGATCTTGTTCACAAAATCCCGAGAGTTTTGGATGTGGGAGTTGTTGAGGCCTACGAGTTCCTGCAAAGGTTTGCAGAGAAAACGTGCCAAATGATATGTAGGACTGCCTATGTTGCTAACAATGGGCCTAAGTGGGATGTTGTTTTTGTGTATTTTTGGCAGACCGTAAAGCCTGGGTGGTAGGGATTCCTTGGGTGTTAGGGCTTTGGTTAGGTTTTCTGATAGACCAGCCTTCTTTAGAAGTGTTGTTGTTTTCTTTTCTACACTCGATGTGGGGTCACGTGATAATTTCTTGTACGTGTTGGTGTCCTCGAGCAGGTTCAAAATTTTACTGCAGTAGTCCGTTTTATCCATGATGACAGTTGCATTCCCTTTGTCAGCTGGTAGTATTAAGATGTCCTTGTTTTTCTTCAAATTGTGAAGAGCAAGGTGTTCTTCCTTCGTGATATTCTGCTGCGGAGGTTTTGCCTTGTGTAGAATATTGCTTATCCGTTTCCTGATGTCGTTGCCCGTATCCAGTGGGAGACGATAGATGGCCGTTTCCACCTGGCTGATGATTTCTCTGGTTGGAATTTCTGTTGGTGTAATGGCGAAATTGTGCCCTTTTGCGAGGACTGATGTTTCAGCTGCGGAGAGTGTGTGGTTACTTAGGTTTTTAACTGTGTGGGTTAGGATGGGCTGCTTTGATTGCGGACATAGTTTCCTGAATTTTTCTATTTGATTCTTGGATCTTAGGTCTGCACAGTGGAGGGCTTGTTCGTGAGTGACACGGTCAAGATCTTCCCACAGCTGTGGTTCCAAAGAGTCAGATAGACGTAGGTGAAGTTTAAGGAGTTTTTGGGAATTTTGGTCCAAAAGCTTTTTGGTGACAGATATTCTCTCTTTCACCAGTCTCAGCGAGGCCTGGTGGAGGATAGTTTTGGCTTGTTTTGATGGAAAGGGGTTTTTCAATTGAAAACATTTTGGTACCACTTGATGGTCGCGGCACCTTTTTAGGAATGTTAATGAGCACAGTTGGATGTGCAGAGTTTTCCTGAGTTTGGAAAAGGTGTTAACAGAACCCAAAATAGCCTCTCCGTGTAGGCGTCTAATTTTAGTTTTAAGGCTTTCACGGCTCTTTATGTAATGAGAAGAGTATGTGGCTTCCGGATGGAGGCCGTGTTGAGGATCAGCGTTGTGCCGACGTTTCGCAAACGTTACAGTCTGCATCATCAGGGCTGAGAGCTCCGATACTGAAGCTCTCGTGTCTCAGGTATTCCTTATATAGTTGCAGTCATCGTTCTGGATCGCTGCACCAGCCAATCAGATGTTTTAATTGACCAGCTGATCAATTAAACAATTGACCAGCTGATCAATTAAAACATCTGATTGGCTGGTGCAGCGATCCAGAACGATGACTGCAACTATATAAGGAATACCTGAGACACGAGAGCTTCAGTATCGGAGCTCTCAGCCCTGATGATGCAGACTGTAACGTTTGCGAAACGTCGGCACAACGCTGATCCTCAACACGGCCTCCATCCGGAAGCCACATACTCTTCTCATTACATAAAGAGCCGTGAAAGCCTTAAAACTAAAATTAGACGCCTACACGGAGAGGCTATTTTGGGTTCTGTTAACACCTTTTCCAAACTCAGGAAAACTCTGCACATCCAACTGTGCTCATTAACATTCCTAAAAAGGTGCCGCGACCATCAAGTGGTACCAAAATGTTTTCAATTGAAAAACCCCTTTCCATCAAAACAAGCCAAAACTATCCTCCACCAGGCCTCGCTGAGACTGGTGAAAGAGAGAATATCTGTCACCAAAAAGTTTTTGGACCAAAATTCCCAAAAACTCCTTAAACTTCACCTACGTCTATCTGACTCTTTGGAACCACAGCTGTGGGAAGATCTTGACCGTGTCACTCACGAACAAGCCCTCCACTGTGCAGACCTAAGATCCAAGAATCAAATAGAAAAATTCAGGAAACTATGTCCGCAATCAAAGCAGCCCATCCTAACCCACACAGTTAAAAACCTAAGTAACCACACACTCTCCGCAGCTGAAACATCAGTCCTCGCAAAAGGGCACAATTTCGCCATTACACCAACAGAAATTCCAACCAGAGAAATCATCAGCCAGGTGGAAACGGCCATCTATCGTCTCCCACTGGATACGGGCAACGACATCAGGAAACGGATAAGCAATATTCTACACAAGGCAAAACCTCCGCAGCAGAATATCACGAAGGAAGAACACCTTGCTCTTCACAATTTGAAGAAAAACAAGGACATCTTAATACTACCAGCTGACAAAGGGAATGCAACTGTCATCATGGATAAAACGGACTACTGCAGTAAAATTTTGAACCTGCTCGAGGACACCAACACGTACAAGAAATTATCACGTGACCCCACATCGAGTGTAGAAAAGAAAACAACAACACTTCTAAAGAAGGCTGGTCTATCAGAAAACCTAACCAAAGCCCTAACACCCAAGGAATCCCTACCACCCAGGCTTTACGGTCTGCCAAAAATACACAAAAACAACATCCCACTTAGGCCCATTGTTAGCAACATAGGCAGTCCTACATATCATTTGGCACGTTTTCTCTGCAAACCTTTGCAGGAACTCGTAGGCCTCAACAACTCCCACATCCAAAACTCTCGGGATTTTGTGAACAAGATCCAGACTATCAAGGTACAACCAGAAGACATTTTAGTGAGTTTCGATGTTGTATCCCTGTTTACAAACGTCCCAACCAATGAAACCCTAAGCATAATTAAAAATTCCAAAAAAGTTGCCCCTAACCTACTGCCCCTCATAGAACATTGCCTAAACTCTACATATTTCCAATTTCAATCCCAATTTTATGAACAAACTTCAGGCGCAGCCATGGGTTCCCCTATTTCTCCTATCATCGCCAACATCTTTATGGAGAACTTCGAGAACAGAATTCTGCAAGAAGCTTCCCTCAAGCCCTCCACCTGGTTCCGATATGTCGATGACACCTTCGTCATTTGGAGTCACGGCAAAGAAAACCTCAATCATTTCTTAACCTTCCTCAACTCCCAGCACCCCAACATTCAATTCACCATGGAGATAGAACAGGAAAATCAAATCCCTTTTCTGGATGTACTGGTTCAACGGAAAAGCGATGGCACTTTGGGCCATAAAGTTTACCGGAAGCCAACGCATACGGATAGATACCTCCATGCTACGTCCCATCACCACCCTTCCCAAAAACAGTCGGTCATAAGCTCTCTGGTCTACAGAGCTCTAGCGATCTCCGAACCAGACTCCTTGGAGGTTGAACTAGAACACCTACGAAAAGCTTTAGGAGACAATGGCTACAAACCAGGCAACATCGAAAGAACGATCAAAAATCTAAAAAGAAAAATAGCTGATCCGAAAACGGTTACAGCACCTGATAGGGAGAATGAAGGACAAATAACCGCAACAACTTCCCTTCCATACCTTCAGGGCATAACCGATCGCATAGGGAGGGTCCTTGGAAAACATAACGTGCGAGTCATCTTCAAACCTCAGAAGAAACTAGCACAAGTGATTCCGAGTGCAAAAGACCAAAGACCACCATTAAGTGCACCAGGAGTATACAAGATACCCTGCTCATGCGGTAAAGTGTACATAGGAGAAACCGGGAGGAAGATCAGTACACGGGTCAAAGAACATCAACGGTGTATCAAATATGGCCATATTACACAATCAGCGCTGGCCGAACATTGGATGGAGACTGGTCATGCCATCCAGTTCGACAAAGCCCAAAGCCTGGCCCCATCAAACAGCTATTTTTCCAGGAAACACCGAGAAGGCTTGGAAATCCGAAAACATCCGGACAATCTAAACAGAGATGGAGGATATCACGTCAATCCTATTTGGCACACCGTCCTCCCGGTTTTTTAATTGACCAGCTGATCAATTAAAACATCTGATTGGCTGGTGCAGCGATCCAGAACGATGACTGCAACTATATAAGGAATACCTGAGACACGAGAGCTTCAGTATCGGAGCTCTCAGCCCTGATGATGCAGACTGTAACGTTTGCGAAACGTCGGCACAACGCTGATCCTCAACACGGCCTCCATCCGGAAGCCACATACTCTTCTCATTACATAAAGAGCCGTGAAAGCCTTAAAACTAAAAGTATATTACGTCGTTTGTCTTATCATATGGTCTTATCATAGAAGGCGAAATTACTTTGTAGAAAATGGATCCGGCTCTGTAGAATTTATTGACGCAGAGCTTGATAATTATTTTGCCTAACGCATCATAGAACAACCTGAACAAGCTTCGCAACAGTTTTTATATGAACGCCCATAACTGCTTAAAAGAATTATGTATAGTGTCATCAAGATTAATGAATTGCCTTGCGTCAGTGCTCTTAACTGCGTGTACGATGATTGCGAAAGTTGGACTTTGCAGTGTGCTCTCTGCGCTTTGCAAAAGATGAAAGCTTCTTTGGGATACTTTTGTGTCGCAAACCCATTTCTACCTTACATCGACCGAAAAAATTTTGTTCGGATATAACAATTGGGAAAACCTCACCTCTCGCTATACTCACAATAGTGTCCATGTGAAGATCTACAAGTGATGAAACAATGTCTTGTTAGACTTTCTCCACAGTACTGTTCATGTAAAAAACTCTGACTTACATTTTATAACTTTCTTTAGAGGGATTCAGTGAATCATCAGAAGATT
This sequence comes from Ophion obscuratus, assembly GCA_964007375.1. Lineage (NCBI taxonomy): Eukaryota > Metazoa > Arthropoda > Insecta > Hymenoptera > Ichneumonidae > Ophion > Ophion obscuratus. The sequence continues at coordinate 56,785,588 of OZ023315.1, read as the reverse complement.
TTTCTCGCCGCTGAAAGAGATGACAAGTTTCACAAGCTGTGGAAGATTGGATAACTGGTCCGACTGCTTATCATTCTTGTCATTTTGTTCAGCGGCGAGAGATATGTTATGATGATTCACTGAATCGCTCTAAAGAAGGTTTGGAATGTTACTTCGAGGTTTTCTCGTGGACAGTACTGTGGAGAAAGTCTAACGAATCATTGCTTTGAACCCTTGTAGTTCTTCGTATCTACACTATTGCGAGCACAACGAAAGGTGAGATTTCCGAAATTTTTTTAAGCGAACAAAGTTTCTTTGGAGTATGCGGTCGAGAAATTTGTGTGCGACTCATGTGTATCTGCAAAAAGCTTGTGTTTCTTGAAAAGCGCAGAAATACTACATAGTGCAGCTTTCGCACTCACCGTACATATAAATAGTTATGAGTGCTGACTCAAGTTAATTCATTTGACTTGACAACAGGAAATGCAATTTTCCAAAACAATGAATATTAGGGGTGTGCGGGTACCCGATTCACTCGGGTAGCCGATGTTCGGGTCGGGTCGGATACCCGACGGGTTACGTTTTACGGGGGAAAATCATCAGCTGTAGCGTCTATGAAACCGGAGACTTTAAACACGTTTTTGAAAGCGGCACGCAGCAGAACTCGAAAATGTATCGTCTAAACGACTTAAAATTTGAAGCGTAGCTTCTTAGATTGCTTTAACAGTTAAGTACGAGCGCTTTTTTCCATAAATTGAAAATTGTAACAAATATATCACTTTTTATATGAAAGTTATGGCCGAAAACCATAATTTCACCATGACGTACCTGCCATGGGCATAGGAAAACTGCGGAAAACCTATACCGATACAGCCGGTCCAAAGTTCGTCTCCCAGTCAGGGAACTAGTCGTTTTTCGCCGAGAAACGTTGAAGAAATTTAGTTTACGACGACACTGACGCGACTGAGATTCGAACCTGTGACCTTCCGATACCTCCATAAAACTAGCAAAGCAAAGTCCCCAAAATGGATTTAATTGGTATCAAAATTTCGTGCTTTTTATGTGTTTGCACTTTTGTCGTTTAGCGGATAATTAGAAATCAAAAGTGCTCTGTTGGCTTAACACCAAGCTAGAAGAGCACTTAATGATCTTTGGCGTATCTAAGAATGAAACTACGTGATATTTAAATGCTTTTTATGTGTTTTACGAATATCGAACAGCGAAACCCCTATTTTTTTGTTTTGCCCGATATAAACCCTCAAAAAACCCCCCAATAAGAGCATATACCATTTTTGGGATATTCTATGATGAAAATACATCATATTTATGTGCTTTATATGTGCTCTACGAATATCCACGAGCCGAACCACTAAAACGAAAATTTCTCCCAAAACCACCCCTACGAGACTCAAGCTACCCCCAAATACGAGTACCCATATAGGGTCGCCTGTCGTAACAAAAATGTCAGCATTCAGACAGTAAACGGTTTGCTGATAATCGGCCAATAATTCGTCGACCAGCATTGAGGTATCGTAGGCGGATGAACGGCTTGCCAGATCTATTCCAGCCATTGACGGTTTGTTTTCGGGCGTTTTGCAAATGCAGGTCGTTAAACTGTAACACGTAAAAACAAGGGATAAGGTTTCGAAAAGCATATCCCACTGATGAAGCTGAAATTTTGCACCGACCTTCTTTTAAATATTTTAAGAGAACCTTTAAAAGGATATTGGCGACTAGCAATAGTTTTCGATATATCGTATATTGAAAGTTATTTATTGTGCTGCGCTTCTACTATATTAAATAAACCCAAACAAACCCATCCCACATGGCAAGTGATATGCACATACGGGCGAGGACTGTTTGCCACGAAGCAGTGCGGTCGGAGGAGTGGGGGGTATCTATCGGATATATATATAGATATACTCGTATGGCGTGAAATAATAAACTTTACAATGCAATATATCGAAAACTATTGCTAGTCGTCAAAAATCCGTTAACGGTTTCACTTAGGATAACGAGAGGAAGTTCGGTGCAAAATTTCAGCTCGATCAGAGGAGTATGCTTTTCGGAACTTCATCCAAAACGAGCGAGTTATTTTTACAGCCTAAATGGACCAAAAAAATTGTCGGTAAACTTTAATGTCACGAATAAAATTATCGGCATAAAAGTAAGGAACGAAAAAATGATGGATTTTGTAAGTGTTAGAATGGCTAAGTGTCCGTGAAAAATTTGCCGGCGCTTAAGATTCGGCCGACGCTTGGTACGATATTCAGCACCAACCACTAATAGCCAGTGTTGGTCCTCTATACGGGCCAATGAATTGCCCATGATTCTGCCAGGGCTCATTTAAAGCATGGCGAACCAACGAACACCCAACCTTGGGCCAAATATCGATTACCAACTGTCAGCCAACTATGGGGGCCTAGTGGTGGCCCCGAACATGGGCTAATTGGTTGATCATCGGTTTGCCAGTATCGAATTGAAGCTCGGCACACCAACGAAGAGCCAACGCTAGGCCAGTACTAATTAATGACCGTCGGCCACTTTTCGGGCGAGCGCAGGCTCTTTGTCTGAGCCAATCGTTTGACCGTGGTTTTGCCAATGGTTATTTTTAACATGGAAAACTGACGAATTGCCAATCCTGATCTAACACTGGCTTTGAAAGGTACAGTCCATACATATTTACAAGAATGCTTTTTTACGTATATTATTATTATATATTTTTTTATTATCGCTGCATGCAATTTTCTACATCCTGTGATAATAAAAACTCACAATTACTGTTATCTGAAATTCACTTTATTAAAAATAAAATTCATTTATACTAAAGTTTTGTGGTGTATTAAAAAAATGCCGAGTTATTATGATAGTATTAAGAAACGTCGAGTGTTAAAACGATGACAAAAATGAGAAGACTCTTTACAGCAGGTTAGGATCACAGGCAACGAAACAAAAAGACAAATAGATAGTGAAACAAATTTGGAAACATTCCACGAACAAGTGATTGTGCATAACGATGTTAGTGAATCTAATAATTCTTTCGATAAGCAATAATTGAGCATAGAAACTTGTAAATCTAATCAATTGTTGGCTAAGCATTGGGTTGTTTTGACAGGCCTACATTGAGCCAACACTAGCCCGAATATTGCGCCAACAATATGAAACCGACCTCAGCCCTACTATGGGCCGGTTATCACACCAACCGTCAGCCAATAATCGTGATCTCTTTAGCCCGATGTTAGGCCAATACCCGGTCAACTGTTAGAATTTCCGGTAAGCCTACTATTGGCCAACCGTACATGCCAGCGTTGGGCCGAAGAGATCACTCCTACCGTGGCGCAACACTAAGCCGGTAGTGCTGCCGTTCATCGGCTAATAGTAGAATGTGATTGGCGTGACGCTGGCTCGAGGTTGGGTCGGTTGCGTCCCAAAACAATAAAGATACTACTAGAACTTTTATATTCATAATTTGTCAATTTTTTGTTTTTCATTTCCGGCAGAAGATCCGGCAGCCGTTGCTGGGCCAATATGGGCGTATGATAGTTGGCCAAGTCTTAGCAGCCATTCATGGTTTACCATTAACAACCATGCATGGTGCGGATCTGGCCCATTCACATAGCCATTACCGCGCCATTGTTTATTCTCTGGCAACCAGTCTTAGGCCATTACTGTGCCGATTGTAAAACCCTATTTGGGTATTAGCTATTTTTTCGATATCGCAAAATCAAAGTAGTCTACATTTATATGCTTTTTATGTGCTCTACGAATATCCAAGAGCCGAACCACTAAAACGCAAATTTCTCCCAAAACGACCCCTACAAGACCCAAGCTACCCGCCAATACGAGTATTGGATATTATTTCGATACCGCAAAATCAAATTATTCCACATTTATGTACTCTTCATGTGCTCTTTGAATATCCAAGAGCACATACCTACCCTCAACTGACTCAAGCTCCGGACAGAAATTCCTAAACTCAGATTAAAAAATCATCTTATAAACATAATGAGTGTATTATAAGTGAACAGACGATGAATACATTTTTTTTCTAAACCGCGGAAACCCAAACCTTGTGGAACGTTGATAATGTATTAACACTTACAGTGATGACCTAGACTGCGGAAAAATTATTTTAATAATGATAATGTTTCATTATTTTTGTGTTCTTCGAATGGTAATTTTTTAAATTCTAACATTTTATTTGTGCTATTGCACCAGTTTTGTTTTATATATTTTGCGATAACTCGACTCTCTCAAGAGTGGTATTAGGAGAAAACTTCATGATCACAGTTTGTTGGCCGGATATTTGACGAGCGCCTACCCCTGTCTCTCGACGGCTCAAGAGAGAACGTTTTGGAATAAACAGCCCAATTCAAACCTAATCACCGATTTCGAAAATGTGAATGATGTACCTTCAAGATATTTCATGTACGATTTTGTTCGTTCACCCTTTCGGCAAAAGACTACCCCTATCGTTCTAAGGCTCTGAACAGAACGTTTTGGAATGAACAGTACAATTTAAATCTAATCGTCAATTCCGAATCCGCAAATTATGTGCTTTCAAGATATCGCATGTACGATTTTATTGCTTCACCCTTCTAGTAAAAAAACTACCTCTGTCATTCTTAGGCTCCAGAGAGGCCAGAAAACGTGAAGCAATAAAATCGTACATAAAATATCTTGAAAGCATATCATTTACATCTTCGACATCGGTGACAAGATTCGACTTGTGCTGTTTATATTGAAACGTTCGCTCTTTAGCCTAAGAATGATAGGGGTAATTTTTGGACGGAAAGGGTGGAGCATAAAATCGCGAATAGGATATCTTGAAAGCATATAATTCATCCATTCAAAATCGGTGATTACATATGAATTGTGCTGTGTATTTTGAAATATTTTCTCTTTAGCTTCAGAGAGATAGGGGTAGTTTTTGGCTCAAGTTGTGGCTTCATATATTTTTCAATGGGACATTTCGAGAGCACGAAGTGAGCACTAATAAATTGCTGTACTATTAAACAAAAAAAATATATATATCTTTTCTTTCATGTGTGGCTGTCAGCTTTTTTCATAGCTCACACACCTACGCGTTTTAGCCAAATACTAAGACCAAAAAATCACTAATGAAGTAATAAATCAGCACAAAAAGAGCACTTTAATGTTATGAAAGTTAGAATCGATGTGCTAACGTCTGTGCTAACTTTACAGCCATGAAAAGAACTCGAATCTGGTACAATTTAAATCCCGTATATCAAGAGAATGACGCATACCACAGGGTAGCTTGAGTTCCGCAGGGAGGTACCGTACGAAATTTGCGATTTGTCTCTTGGGTACTCGAAAAGTACATACAAAGCACATAATCAGTTTTAATTTGATTTCACGAGAATGAAATAATAGCGTCAGATAAATAGTAGCGTTAAATAATAACGTGGTAGAGGGTGACTTCGGTCTTTTACGAATGGTATCTGAAAAACCTTTCATATTTGTGGTTTGACTCTTAGATACTCGAAAAGCACATAGAAAACACATAAATATGAAATAACTTGATTTTGCGATATCAAAAAAAAAGCCAATACTCGTATTGGCGGAGAACTTGGGTCTTGTAGGGGTCGTTTTGGGAGAAATTTTCGTTTTAGCGGTTTGGCTCTTGGATATTCGTAGAGCACATAAAAAGCACATGAATGTGGAATAACCTGATTTTGCGATATCGAAAAAATGTTCCGCTCCCTCATTAGAGGTGTCTTGGGTCTTGTGGGGGGGGGGGGGGGGGGGGGAATTTTCGTTTTAGCGGTTTGGCTCTTGGATATCCGTAGAGCACATAAAAAGCACATAAATATGGACTACTTTGATTTTGCGATATCGAAAAAATAGCCAATATTGGTATTGGCGGGTAGCTTGGGTATCGTAGGGGTGGTTTTGGGAGAAATTTTCGTTTTAGCGGTTTGGCTCTTGGATATTCGTAGAGCCCATAAATATGATATATTTTCATTTCAGAATATCCAAAAAATGGTAGGGGGGACTTTTGAGGGACTCATTGGGGGACTTTTTGAGGGTCTATATCAGCACGCTAACCACTAGCCCAACGCACCGGGTCCAAACTAGTCTCTTTTCTTGTCATCATTTTTTAATTTTTCTTCGTACTTGACTGGTAAAACTAGTATGATTAACGAAAATATTTCACTCTTAGTTCCAGGATGAAAGTTACGACAGTTCTACTGCGTGCCGCGGACAGGATTGACTGAAGACCAGCAATGCTATTAGTCCAGTCAAAAGTGGCCAAAGTCGCAAATTTTTGCGACCGCTTAGTGAAACATGTATTCTTATGTTAATCGACCCGGGGAATCCGAATTTCTAGGAATTTTAACTATTAACAGTGAAGAAACGGGTTAAAAACCAAAAAATATGCATTATTTCGAGAACGAGAAGGAAATCGCAAAAAAGTTTCGAACAAAAGTTGTAGAATGGAAGATTTCACCTCGTAGATGTATATGATGTTTTTTCTCTATCTCCAATAGTTTAGCCGTAAAATTGAAAAACAAATTCACACCAATACCATCAACGCGCGAGGCACACGGACGTGACGAAATCGAGAGGGATGAGCATCGCTGGCATCTCCTCTCTCTTTCGCTCTCGCACGGCCGTTACCGCGCTTCGTTCGGGGGTCTCTGACGTTCGATCGGGTATTTTCAGGAACCCAGAGGTGCATTAGCGGCTTCCCCTCGCGACAGTGAAAGAGCACACATTTTGAGCTTTGTTTCACGTGTTTTCATGAACAAACGGCGGAGAAAAAGCATTTTGAAATTTTTACATAAAGTTAGCAAAAATGTACCAACAAAGCTCAAAATATTAGGTACCGAAGCGAGCGTTCAGTTCATCCGTTTTCTCACTGGCGGCGCGCAGCTCGCTTCGTCCTCTTTTTACCGACCGTGCTCGCCTCCTTCCGGAACAATTTATTTTTTGACAGGTCGAAAGCCGGAGCCATAACCTCCGGCCATAACCTCGAACATTCGTTCGAAATATATTTCATTCGATGTGTGTGATACAATGTAAATAGTGCGTGTGATCAAGTGAAGTTTGTTTTCGTCGCGTTTTGGTGAGTTTTTTTTTGCTGTGAAGAACGCATCAGAACGCCGGCACACCACCGACGACAAAAACCGACCAAGAAATAATCGACGAGAAAACCGCCGCGGCCGATTACATGAAGAAGATCGAGGAACACAGTGACAGCGAGAAGTCGAAGGAAAAAACACCGGAAGTCAAGGTACGTACGTGCTATAACCTCAATTTACGTAGTTTGTAATTTGCCACGATCTTCCCTCGCATTGCTTTCTCGCTCGCCGATGTCTCAAACAGCCAACGGCTCTGTGCAAAAGAACTCAAGCTTATTTGCTCTTCGCAGAAATACCTCGGTATTTATTCGCGAAAAAATCGCAGATAGCATATTTTCCGATGATCCGTAGCCATTTCCATTACCCCTCGAAATCCTCGATTTCCTGATCAGTGTGCGACCAAAATGATGCACGAAAGTTCAACACCCTTTGCCTACGAACGCAAAACTGTCACGTCTCAAACACGGATGATTTGTGGACCTTTGGCGATTCCTCGATAGCTTCACCCTGATGACCGAGAGTACTATTTTTATGGTGTACAAAGATAGAAGACCCTCGGTGTACCTATACGGTAGTACACCACTACACGCAAATGTACGTGTTACTAGTACGGTACTGGTACACTGTACAATAGTGAAATATACCGGTTCCGTATCCTCACCATACTAAACTGGTACCGATAACGTACGCATACACATGGTAGGTACGGTACCTGGGCTATCATGTAGAAAACAGAACTAATGTAGCGTTGATTTACCATCTAGATTGACCATCAGAGTTATCCAGGGCAGCAAGTACGTACTGCCGAGGATTCGAAACCGCATCAAACGTCGAGGCCACAGTTTAAATGTCCGCGAGGATATCACCGCTGTCTCCGATCTCTCCGAGAGCACCAGCGATGCTGATCTCAAGGAACTCGTTGAACCCTTTGGCTTCGCTCAGAAACAATATCTCACCATGGATCGCACCACCAATCTCTGCAAGGCTTTTCGCTTACGTATGTACGTTTCGAAACTAAGGGCGAGGACGCTAGGGCCTTCTTGCATCTCAATGTTTACGGCTACCATCATCTCATACTCAGAATCGACGGGTCCAAACCTCCAGCGCAACAGAATTGAATGGTCAACGGTTGAACGCGTTAAGGTAGAACAAGCGTGCGCTTTTGATTTTTATAGATTTTGTTCAAATTTTAACCAGACATTACTCGTATCATTATGCATATTTCAGTGAAATATCAGGTCAGTCGACTATTTAGATTCGGAGATAATGGATTTTAAATGTGCACCTTCCCGTGCAGAAATTTTGACCGGGATACCCTATGTCCGATCAAATCCCGATCAGGATTTGTCATGGATTCCCCAAAACCGGTGTCCCGGTTAGAATCCAACTTGCATCAGTATCGGCATATGTACGACGACGATGGCATCATTTTGAAAATTTCGGCGTCACGTGTATTTTCTGTATTACTATGGAATTCCTATCTATAGATAGGAATTTCTGTCTATAGATTCCTATCTATAAAATTTCTATCTATAGATAGGAATTACATAGTAATACCGAAAATACACGTGATGCCAAAATTTTCAAAATTATGCCATCGTCGTCGTACATATTCCGATACTGATGCAAGTTGGATTCTAACCGGGATACCGGTTTTGGGGAATAAGTCTCTGTTTATACCCACCGACATGTCGAAATACGTAAGAACTCACGGTTGGTGTAAATTTTAATCTAATCATTGTGAATTTGATTTTAATTTGTCTCAAATACATGTTTATACCCACCGACATGTCAGTGGATATAAACATGTATTTGAGACAAATTAAAATCAAACTCACAATGATTAGATTAAAATTTACACCAACCGTGAGTTCTTACGTATTTCGAGAGAAAACATTTCGTCGAGGCAAAGAAATTTTTGCAAAAAATGTTGTGAGTTTCAAATATTACATTATAAATATGAAAAAAATCACAAAATGAGTTGTGAATTTCCTCAAGTTGAAGAAAATAAAAATCGAATTCACGACAGTTATATTAAAATTTACACCACAAGTGTAAACGTATTTTGAGAGAAAACATTGTGTTGAGGCAAAGAAATGTTCGCACAAAAAGTTATGTGCAAAAATTTCTTTGCCTCGAGGCAATGTTTTCTCTCAAAATACGTACGAACTCACTTTTGGCGCAAAATTTAATCTAATCATTGTGAATTTGATTTTAATTTGTCTTTAATACGAAAAAATTCACAACTAGTTTTGTGATTTTTTTTGTATTTATAATTTCTTGTCAATACATTTGCATTCACAGATTTTCATGTGAATTTGTTTAATTCACATCAAAATCTTGCGATGAGCGCGATCTGCCATTTGAATCTTTGGACAAATTTTTTTTTATTAATAGTTTAATGCACCAAAACTTTATAAATGTTATTTATTTTTATAATAAATTTAACATGTCATAATTCCATTTTTGACATTTTATTTCAGCCTGTATTCACCCGTGATCCTTCCCAGATTCCTCAATGATTCCATGGGGAATTTATTTAGAGTCATTAAAGGATCCGGTTCTGGATCCCTAATGGAATCCAGTTTACGGATCTTACATTTAGTCTTCGAATGTGATCCGATATCGGACTAGATCCCGACTGGGAGCCCGGGATACAAGTCAGAATCCAGCTGCATCCCTGCCAACATTTCTGCACGGGTTATAACACTGTTGGGTCTGTATTGAAATTTAGACAGAGTAATTTTCCGTGAACAATATTTGTCCTCTATAAAAAGACACAAGGCAATAACATAAACAATATAAAATATTGATGTTTAGAACGCAAATCTTTTTCTTCACGTTAAAAGTATTCAACTTCAGGAACACAATAATTATCTTTTTTATCGAAATATTGAACAATGCTGTTCTGCGGTGTTGCGTAATGTCTTCTTATTATAGGGGATAAATATTTTTTACCGAGAGTTATTCTGTCGTTACTAAACATCTTTAGCAGAACTGAATAGTAAAGACAATTCAAACTATTCCACTCGTTCCCTACCTAGTTTGCTATCTGATCATATTTTTTTTTTCAAAATTCATAAACACAATAGAATGGTACGCCGAATTATGTGACCTGACTTTCGGCCAATGCAGACCCTGGAGTGTTAAAAGTTGCTATTCGAAAATCCATTATCCCCCAATCTAAATAGTCAACTGTTCTGAAATCACTCAAACTAGCATAATAATATGAACAATGTCTGGTTAAGATTTGAACAAAATCGATAGAAATCAAAAGCGCATGCTCGTTTTACCATAAGGGCACCACTGTAAACGTCAAAAATTGAGTGATATTTCGCAATTTTTTTTTTTGTAGAAGGAGATAAGAGAATATTAACATTCAAGGATGTTATTAGCCATATCTTTCAAGTGAACAAAATGAAATTTATATTAAAAAATTATGCCAAAAGGTGATGCTGGAGCCATTCTGGCGAGGCATGTTGAATTTGAGACGCTCTGCGGCACGCAGTATAGCTGACGCAAATTTGATTTTGGAATAAAATTAAAAAATTCTATTAATTTACACGAGTATAGCTAGAGAAATTTGTAGAGAATTGTAAAAATATTATTTTTTGTGTAATTGGTAAGCATTAAAGTAAAAACTTAATTTTCGACAGAAAAAAAGGACAATCATTCGGTAATAACTAATGTTATAACTAACTCATACAAAACCTGTACTTATTTCTCTTCGGAATGTTATTTTCAACATGTACTCAAAATTGGGAGTGAAATTGATAAAAATTGTTGGAGTTATACTGCGTGCCATTTCGAAAAATTGTGTTTCGAGAAAAACGGTCGATGTCTCGCGCACGGGCCAGCCACTGCCACCGCAGACCCTGCGGACCTTGTTTTACAGGTACCAAACTTTTTTCCCCATATTATAGATGGTTCAAAGCAGCGTTTAAGTCAACTAACAAAAAAACAATTTTTCTTACATTCTACAGTGGTGTGACCCCTTAGATGGGAGTACACGGTGACGATTTTTTTCAACAATCTTGAAAAACGGTTGGAGAATTATTGTAAGCAAAGGTTGCCGAAATATAAAAAAAGACTTAACAAGACCCCTCCCGTTGATTTTTGTGATTTTTTTCACCCTTAACCGTTATTTGGTAAAGGACAAAAAATCACTTTTTCTGGATTTTCAGTAAATCTACCACTCGTTACAAATATTGATGCAAAGACTAATGTTGCCGCGTTTTTTTTTCAGCTCGATTTACCCCCAATACCCCTGTTAGTCTGCAAATTGATTCATCGAACCGTTTTCCATCAAAAGTTAATTGAAGTTTTACAAAACAATTAAAGGAACAAGTGTATTATTCCTAAACATCTTGTAACCATCATCAAAATAAAGATACTAATTTTCTTCAACTTTTTTCACAACTTAGCACCCGTTGCTTGTTAAATATAAGAAAAAAATTCGAGAGATGGACATTTTTTTTTTAATTTGTAAAATATTTCAGGAAACAATACTGACTCATGTTTTACACGATTCGGCCTTTGCGCTCTTTAATTTCACTCGTCTTTAATTGTATCAACTAAAGTTGATACTCCCAAGCTGTATTTAATAGTCGATCTGAGAACATTTATGCAATTAATTCTCAATATTTTCTACGAAGGTTATTAGGGTTATGGAAAACAATCTTTTTTTCAAAACTAGGCATGATCAAAAATTGAAATTGTTTACAAAAACATTAGATTAATTTTTTTTACCAAAACGTAGAAAAAATTGACCAAAAAAAGATTAGTTTTTGAAAAAAATTGTTCATTGGTTTTTCCTTCGAAACAAGAGATCATTTTTGAAAAAAAGTGTTTTTTGTATCCCTAATAACCTTCGCAGAAAATATCGACAGTTAATGGCATACGAGTTCTCAGATCGACTAGTGAATACTGCTTAGGGGTATCAACTTTTAATCAATGCAATTAAAGATGAGTGAAATTATGGTGCGCAAAAGCCGAAGCGTGGCAACAACGAGACACCATTGTTTCCTGAAAAATGTTACAAATTTAAACCGATTAGAATTTTTCTTATTTCTCAATTTGTTTTCTTAAATTTAACAAGCAACTATTGCAAAGTTCTAAAAATAGTCGAAGAAAATGGGTGTCTTCATTTTGATCATGATACACGATGTTTAGGAACACTTGTTCCTTTAATTCTCTTGTAAAACTTTGATCGATCGGTCCGGAAAAACGGGTGGGTGGATCAATTTGAAAATTGACACGGCTATTGGGGGTACATTAAGCTGAAAAATAAACGTGGCGACATTAGTCTTCTTGGCGACTTAGTAGATTTACTGAAAAACCATAAAATGTTATTTTTCGTCCTATTTTTCATACTACTGTTGATGGTACTGATTAATGGATGACCTCTAAACAATTCGCGATAGTAAAATTTTACGGCTTTTCTGTAGAGCCAGACTTCTCCGATCGTCATTGCTAGAAAATTCGATCTTTGGAGAAACCTGCCGAAGATGAATTCCGGCAGAGAGAAAAAATGCTAAACGAATTTTTTTGTAGCGTAATTAGTAATAATTTAGTAATAATAAAATTTTACCGCTCTTTCGCTGAATGAGACCGGTCGATCTCGTTCGCTCGCGAATTTGGTCCGCCGCCGATAGCCTGTCGAAGATAAGCCATGGCAGAGAAAAAAATGCCGATCGCAATTGTTTAAACAAAGAGCATTGTAACATTTTTTAAATTTCCAAGGATTTTTTAAAAGTACTTCCAAAAAAACGATTTTTCGAAAATTTTACACCGATGACCTCTAAACAATTCGCGATAGTAAAATTTTACCGCTCTTCTGTAGAGCGAGACTTCTCCGATCGTCATTGCTAGAAAATTCGATCTTTGGAGAAACCTGCTGAAGATGAATTCCGGCAGAGAGAAAAAATGTTAAACGAATTTTTTTAGCATAATTAGTAATAATTTAGTAATAATAAAATTTTACCACTCTTTCGCAGAGTGAGACTCGGTCGATTTCATTCGCGCACGAATTTGGTCGGCCGCAGACAACCTGCCGAAGATAAGCCATGGCAGAGAAAAAAATGCCGATCGCAATTGTTTAAACAGAGAGCATTGTAAATTTTTTTAAGTTTCCGAGGATTTTTTAAAAGTGCTTCCAACAAAACGATTTTTCGAAAATTTTACACCGATGACCTCTAAACAATTCGCGATAGTAAAATTTTACCGCTCTTCTGTAGAGCGAGTCTTCTCCGATCGTCATTGCTAGAAAATTCGATCTATGGAGAAACCTGCCGAAAATGAATTCCGGCAGAGAGAAAAATGCTAAACGATTTTTTTTTTAGCATAATTAGTAATAATTTAGTAATAATAAAATTTTACCACTCTTTCGCTGAGTGTGACCCGGTCGATCTCGTTCGCTCGCGAATTTGGTCGGCCACAGACAACCTGCCGAAGATAAGCCATGGCAGAGAAAAAAATGCCGATCGCAATTGTTTAAACAAAGAGCACTGTACATTTTTTAAAGTTTCCAAGGATTTTTTAAAAGTGCTTCCAACAAAACGATTTTTCGAAAATCTTACACCGATGACCTCTAAACAATTCGCGATAGTAAAATTTTACTGCTCTTCTGTAGAGCGAGTCTTCTCCGATCGTCATTGCTAGAAAAATCGTTTCTTGGAGAAACCTGCCGAAAATGAATTCCGGCAGAGAGAAAAAATGCTAAACGTATTTTTTTATCTGCAGTAATAATAAAATTTTACCACTTTTTCGCAGAGTGAGGTAGAGTGAGTCTCGAGCGATCTCGGTCGTGACTCGAGATTTTAGCAGAGATCGAATTCGTCGATGACGAGCGACATCGAGATGCCAAATAGTCTTCGAGCTTATTTGTTTAAATTAATTAAAAATGAGTGGGGAAATGCTAGCACCCTTTCACCATGCGAGTCTCTAGCAAACCCTGTTTGCTAGAAAGTTCAACCATAAAAAGAAATTTCCACCGATGGCCGCCGTCGACAAAAAAAATCGAATCGAAGGCATTTGTTTAAACAATGCGCGATCGAAAAATTTCACCGCTCTTCCGTAGAGCGAGGCTAGCGATCTTGATTATTCGAGAAGCTGACCAGCAAAAATGCTGCCTAATATGAACCCTGGCAGAGATAAAAATGCTGAACCCATTTGTTTAAATAATGAGCATTGCAAAATTTTACCACTCTTTCGGAGAGTGAGTTTCGAGCAATTTCAGTCGCATCGAAATTTTGGCAGGAATCGAAATCGTTACGATAAGCGGCATCGATGTTACAAATTGTGCTCGAGCTTAATTGTTTAAATGAATTAAAAAAGTATGGGGAAATGCCTGAGTCTTTTAGTTGTGGCCGTCGTCGAAAAAAAATCGATTTGATGGCTGCATATACAATGTAAAATGCAACAAAGTTTCACCGCTCTCCTGCCGAGCGAGCGCATGCTTCCAATACAAGCGTACCGTGGTCGCTACGCATAGTTGTGTGAATTGTATGATACGCACATAGATGTAAGGTGCTTGCATACGACCGAACGGCGTGCGAGAACGGATTCGTTCTTTCTGCAACGCGGTCGGCGTAGCAAAACACACACACACACATACGCGCGCGCTCAGCGATCGCCGTTTATTTGGCTTCGACTCTTCGTCCCAGTGCGAAGCATCGAGACCGAATTTGCGATCGCTGCGCTGTCCGTCGGTAGCGACTCGTAGCTAAAAACTACGAGATCTGCGCTACCGACGTAACGAGAGGCCGCGTCGAAATTTTCTGACGTGTGGCACATGGCCTTAAAAAGCTTATACACCAAACTGTGTATGAATCCCTTTTTTGACGAGTTCGATTCCCACAGGTACAGTGCCGAAAGACTCATACGCCACACTACGCATGAAATCCTCCTTTGACAAGTGGCATTCACACTACTGCTATCAAAGATGTCGAAAGACTCATGCGCCACATTACGCATGGAACCCTCCTTCAACCAGTGACATTCTCAGTGGTACTGCATCGAAGAACTGTTACAAAGTTTATATGCCACAGTATGCATAATGCCTTTTTTCGACAAGCGACATTCACACTACTATTAAACATATCTGTCGAAAGAGTCATGCGCCACACTATGCATGAAACCCTCCTCCGACAAGTAGCATTTACACCGCTGCCGTCGAAAACTCACTGGTATTGCATCGATGAACTGTTACAAAGTTTATATGCCACAGTATGCATAATGCCTTTCTTCGACAAGCGACATTCACACTACTATTAAAAATATCTGTCGAAAGAGTCACGCGCTACACTATGCATGAAACCCTCCTTCGACAAGTAGCATTTACACCGCTGCTGTCGAGGATGTTGAAAGACTCATACGCCATACTGCGCATGGATACAGTACAGCACGCATAATCCCCTTTTTTTGACAAGCGATATGCACACTGCTATTGAAGAACTGTCGAAAGACTCATGCGCCACACTACGCATGAAGCCTTCTTTTGACAAGTAATATTTGCACTAGTATTGCATTGAAGAACTATTGAAAGGCTCATATGCCACATTACGCATAATCCCCTTCTTCAGCAAGTGATGGTTGCATATTTTTGAAGTAATAGAAACATATTTTTGAAGTAATAGATAAAGGCTACGAAAATTCTTCTGCTAGTCACATTTTTCTAGGTTTAATCATGAATATTTTCTTTGAACATTCGGCGATCCCGTGTTTTTATAGTCGTTACCTAGAGTTATTTAATGTATAAATTAAATAAGTCACAATCAATTATTATACCAATAATAACGGAGAATGAAAAAAAAAACGCGCACATTTAGTAGATTTATATATTTTTACATTTTCTCTGAAACGTCACGGCTATGAAAATTCTTCGGCTAGTCACATTTTTCTAGGTTAAATCATGAATATTTTCTTTGAACATTCAGCGATCCCGTGTTTTTATAGTCGTTACCTAGAGTTATTTAATGTATAAATTATTACGGCTGGCAAAACTCGTATCCACGAGTAGACGACGCGTCAGCTGGGGCGAGAGCCGATAAACGCTGCCCTTCACATGTTACTTTTTTTGGCGTGATGCTATGAAGTGTAATCTCGAACGAATCTCGAACGACAAGTGTGGAAGAATTTTCGTGTAAAAAATCGCCCGAAAATTCGGCCGAATATTATGAGATCTAAAGACTGAGTAGACGAATCGAAAAATTACCCAAACAAAATCGAGAGGAAAAAATAACATTTCATTGGTAAAATGTCATTAGATTTTTTATTCATCCCCGTGTTTTCGCGTAATTTCGAATCCAAGTTAAAGCGTCGTCTGCTAAAGCCCATCTTACTGTATAAAGAGTCGCGGCGTGTCAAATCGGTTTTTTTTATTACTTGGCGTCGAGATGCTGCCGCGTCTCTTGATATGGCACCGTGTTTTTTATGCGGTTTATACTGTGATTTTCGCTGTTTCTTTTTTTCCGTGTGAGTACTCTTGAATATATTTACTCTACAATGACGTAGGATATTTTTGACTGGATAAAAATTGACGATTTGGCATTGAAAAACACGACCATTTTATAGGCAAGAAAAGAGACTTTTTTTCATTACTGCGCCATTTTGTTAGATTTTGAAATTTTTCGAAAATCCCACGTCATTGTACAGGAGATACCTTCCAATTTAACGACATTTTTTCCTTTTTCGGTTTCAGCTACTCAATCGGCCGGAATCATGTCAGCAGTGAAGGAACTTTTTTTTGCGCCTCCGAAGGCAGCGCACAAGTCGCTTGGATCTCTATATTTTTCTATGAAAAAATTATGTAATATAGGTCAAGTATACCCAAATATATTCTTAATTTTCTGAAACATTTAATTGGGTATTTTTCTTCCAAAAAAATCCCGAAAAGCACCCTAATTTTCAGCGTTCACACTGATATAGCCCTTAAAAGAAAATTGTTTTACAATGAACTCGAAAAAATATAACATTCTCGACAATTATTATGAAAAAAACAGCGTCAGCGAATGTTTTATACAATTTAGAATGAAACTTTGAGTTATTTGTAATTATGCCCATTTACATGTATGGCACGAGATTATTCATTATTACTATTAACCCCTTGACTGTGAGTGATACGCATAGGGGCAAAAAAAAGTCGTACCATTTTTGTGTCATGACACATATAGGGGCATGATTCGGGACAGAATAGGTTGATTTTCAAATGCCCCTATACGTGTCAAGACACAAATATGGTACGACTTTTTTTTACCCCTATGCGTGTCACTCACAGTCGAGGGGTTAATTAATATTAAGTGTTGTCGAAATACGGCGACTTTGCGGACATTGATATTGTCAGCAATGCTCTTTATTAGTCAACCAAGATTTGTGATCTTTCATCAAATCTTAATTTGTTTAATATTCAATATAAATGGTTTACGATGGGCAAGATGGGGGATTTTTTCTAAATGTTTACAAAGGTTTGGTTTGCGTTGATCCCTTATTAAAAATAGCTAGATAACCAAACATATTGCTTCAATCGTAGCGTAAACGTCTTGCCATCTCACTAAACGGAAATTTACAAACATCAAAATATTGTTTATCTTTGGTGTTTGGTGGTGAAAGCATTTCAAAAGATTCGCAAAGACTCCGTATAGTCTAGACAATAACATATGTATATATATTTAAATATTATCTTTGATTGCGGCTAACGCTCCAACCTCCTTAAAATTGAGCACCCAAAAAATGTCAGACTCGCTGAAAACAAATTGACAGCTAAAACATCAGCGAGCGAGTGTGTGTCACCACGCGCTCCACACGACACGTCGAGTCGCCTGTTTCTGTTTTCGCGAGCAGACGACTTTGCTTACGTACTTCAATATCACAGAGATTAATTTGACATTTTCACAATGCCGAAAAGGAAATCCGTACTTGGTCGTAACAGTGCAGGTGCGGAAAAGAAGTGCATAGCAAGAAATAGTGTGTATCGCACGGACCCGAGCGAAGCCGGGTATGACAGCTAGTATGACACTATAAGAGAAGTATTTGACGAAACTTTTGCATAAGTACTCTAAAACCATAAACATCAACGGGTTCCAATGCAAATCGTTTCATTAAAATACAACGAACAGTGTCTGCGTTGTAACATTTTTTAAACTATTATTAACCCCTATCGTTTTCTATTAATGTATGCCGTCTGAATCGAAAAACATCGATTGTATTTCGCGCCTCTTCCTCGAGATCAACAAGTTTTTTCTACCCACCAGGGCGCGCGCGTCATGCGCCCCGCTACTCATTCTTTTTCCTTGTGCCGAAAGCCACGGACGTGTTTTTGACAGTTTTTTGACAGACCACAATTTTTTTTGTGGGAAAAAAAGAGATATTCGAAATTTTTTTGTTTTGTTCGTTGTTTATTGAAGATATATAAAAAAAAAATTTCAAATTTTTCACGCCCCATGGTGACGCTGGGGAAGCTCCCGCGTCAGGTACTATTGCCTCTGCAGTGGTTCGCGGCACGCAGCAGAACTCTCTTCAAAGTCAATCTGAAAAAAAAATACCGAGTGTTTTCGTTAATAATATGATATTTTGAAGAGAAGTACACAGGGATTTGAAAAAATATTGATTTTTAAAAAATAGGCACGCTTTTGAAGTTAAAGGACGATTTTCGAGCAAAATTTCTCGTCGAAAATAGGCTATAACTTTTTTTATTATTGAGATATCGAAAAAATCCTATGTACTTCTTTAGATAATCTAGTTTTATTGATGCAGTCCAAATTTGAAGTCGATCGGATAAAAATTGCTCGAGTTCTGCTGCGTGCCGCACTTAAAAAAGTGGTTTTGAGAAAAACGCGTTGAAAGTTTTAGGTTTGTTAATTTATGCGATAAATTGGAAAAACAATTTTTTACCTTTAATCAACGATGCCGGCATCATATAGCTGGCCTTCAAGAAGCAAATCATTGTTCCTAGCATCTTTTCTCGAACTTGTAGAGGCTCTTCTTGCCTCTTTTGCAGCGTCTGTGAGCGAGCGCTCCGCCAGCTCGATCGGCGCTGCGTCAGTTTCAACGCAATAATTGAAACAATTTGGGCCGATAGTTATCCCCAACGTCTCCAAAACTTTCATGAGGCTTCTCAGGCCATCATTGAATAATAATACCGCGATATCAGCTGCAATATCGACGATTTTTTTGCTCCCGGACTGACACTTGGGGGCTATTGCCCAAACTGATTTGTTGTAGCTTTCATTGTTGTTTTGCGTGAAGCCGCCCGAACAACGCTGCAGCAAATCGTCTCTGCTCAAATTTTCGAAGACTGGCGTAATTGCCTCCAATACTTCCTCAGGAAGAGGCGGCTTATGGCGATATTCAGAAATATTACCGCTTGCGACCGCTCGCTGCCACGAACACCACGACTCGGCTCCCTCTGGGCAATCGTCATGTTGTGGCTCACTATCTGTGGATATTTTATGTTTGATAGTTGCCCAAATTGCCTTCCTCATTTTTTAAACATCATCGCTGTTCCTCCGAATAGCCAAGCCGTAATATGTGCTCAACTCGTCAATCAATTTTCCGGTGAGCTTTTCTCTGCCAGACAAACCTTTTTGTTTTTTCACGATTTCGCAGAGGCGCGTCCCCATACGTTTTTGGACATGATCGATGCACTCTTTTTTTTATCTCGAAACCGTCGTATGGATCGCTATTCGATATGCCCAGAAATGTTTTAGAATCGCCGTCACCAATATAATATTTATATTTTATGCCATAGAGCTCTTCAGACCGTTGAAACATTTCGACAGCTGAGTCGACTTCCATTTTTCCGGAGGAGCCGCTATGGTTCGCCTGGCACTCATCGTCGTGGGTACTTTTCCATTCCCGTGTACTCCGCGGTGCTTTCTTTTTTTTCCCAATGCTCGCAAGGTTTGCAATATTTCGATTTCACCATAACGTCGATCACTTTTTTAGTGTACCAGCCGATTAGCGATGTTATGCCGAAAAGCGAGCTGGAACCGCGCTTACGCCACGATCCGTCGCCTGAAACGATAATTCCGTCCTCCACCCCATTTTCCAACGAAATTGTCTCCTCCTCAAGTGCAGCCTTTTGTTTGCTCACTGTGCTCACAGCTTTAGTGGCAATCGAAATCGAATTTAAGATTCGATCGTAGAAAGACTGAAATATGGGGCGCGGTAGGTCCATAAATGCACAAAACTTCATCACGCCATTCAAACCGACGCCAAGAAGACGCATACTGAATACGATCCGACGATTTATTTCGTATGCATTGTCAATCATAGGACACGAATTGATTTGCACTTTTTCACAATGGTCGCAATCGACCTCGATTTTGAATCCGAGTCCGCGCAAACTTTTTTCAGTAAACTTTATATCGCGATCACACACTTTGCACTTCACTAACGTCGATATAATGTTCAATGCATTGACGAGGTGTACTATACGATAACCGAAATCGTTAGTAACACCGACCTCTAAGTCGTCCGACGATTTTAACTTTTTCGCCGACGTGCTCACATACTCTGCAGAACTATTTTCGGAGCTATAACGGTTCGGAGGTTTTCGATTCGAAATTTTCGTTCGACTTCTCGTCACATAGCTCCGTTTTGTTCCCTTTTTCCCCGCGTACACTTTCGGATTATCCATTTCGATGTGCAAAGAATAATTCTGAGCGTTCGATATTTATAAACGAAACGATTCGGAGCGTTTAGACACGAGTAGCGTCGCTTCTATTCGCAAACTGACGCTATGACGCTATCCCTATACCTGCCTTGAAAATTTTTCAATTATCGCCACCTATGGCTTTTTTTCGAAACTATATTTATAACAATAGCCGGTTTTTGTGAAGGGAGACAAAAGAATACCTGGGAAAGACCCGCAGGACCTGGGAAAGGCCCGGTATACCTGCCGACCCTGAGGCGCACAGCTGCGCGGGACCCCGAGCGTCACGGAGCGCTGCACCGCTCCACAAAGTATTCAATATCTCCGAAAATAATTATTTTTTTCGACCCGGGTCCAACGGCATTTTAATCTTAAATGTATTTTAGATTTTTCTAGATGGTTTTCAAAAAATCGATTTATTGAAGCCGTCACAGTGGTGTTGTCCCTTAAGGCGTCTGGAACGTCGCGAAAAGAAGAGAAAAGGGGAGCGACGTAGAAAACGAAGTGAGTATGTTTGTCTGTTACAGGATATCAAGATGGCGCGTTAGCAACCGGTTCGTTTCGACACGTAAGGACTAGGCCGTTAAGAAAATCGGTTCCATTTTCCGCACAGGCGGACTATGAGAGATTGGTCTCTCTAAGCGAGCGGGTGAGGCCCGCTCGTATAGGACAAGGTCCGAATAACTGTGTCAAGCGAAACACATTTCGAGAAATATCGAGACGTCTGAGGGACATTTTCGAAAATGACTCGGATGGCGAGATATAATTAGAGTCTACATCTTTATGTAACGATCCTTAGCCTTAAAACGGCAGCATAACCTCAATTGTCTCTAGGAGATATTTATTAAGAGGGTTTTTTGGCTTGTCTGTGTTGCCATAGGACACAGGTGTTCAAGTTCTGAATATTCTTCGAGTTCAGAAGCCAGTTCGAGGTCAGACTCGAGATCCAAATCAAGATCGAGGTCGAGATCAAGATCAGCTTCAAGGGTACGAACGCAATCGAGAGACAAATCGCCAGACAAAATCGGTGAAAAACCGATAGACGCGAACCCTGCGTTGCCACCGAATGCGCAAAAACAAGTAAACACTATAATGGCACCAGCGGCGGCAGTAGACGCATCGAAGAACTCTGAAAGCAACATTCCAAAGCAAGTCATCGATGAAAAAGCGCTCGGAGACCTCGGGAAACGTTTGACGATAAATAACCTGGCGGGACCGCCGGTTTGTGAGGAATTGGTGTCGCGTTGATCCGAGATTTTAGCAGTTGGGCTTCCCAACGAGGATCGGTCGGCCTAGCTCCTCAAGTATGGAACACCGGCTAATTGTCCGGCTGTGAACCCGTCAAAACTAAACCCTGAGGTTAAGGCTTCACTCACAGAACCAATCACTAGCAGAGATGCTCGCCGAGTGGCAACACAAGACGAAGTGACTGTCTGCATCTCGGCGCTTGGGGCTGTTCTCTCGAAACTGCTATGCGGAGAGACAGTAGAAAGACTTGCACTGATAAAAGTCATATCCGACAGTGGAAAGCTTCTCGTCGATTTACAGCGGGAAAAATCTGTGACACGCAAGGCGTTCATAGTAACTAACTTGAACGCCTCGACCAAGGACGCGCTCCACGCTGTGTCAATTGACGAATGGCTGTTTGGAAAGCAGTTGGACGAAAACATAAAGACTACTAGAACTTTGGAGCGTTCGTCCAAACAAATCAAGGCGGTTACTAAAGGATTAACTAGTTACCCCGCAAAAGACTTCAAGAGCCCGCACTTCAACAACGCAGCTACAAGCAACGGGGATCATCGTGGGGCGGGCATAGGAAGCCGTACTCATTAAGGAGTTCAGCGAGCCATCGCAAGCCCAAGCCAAAAAACGATAAGTACTCGCGAAAGAAACGCTAGTAATCGCAGTAAGTGCGTTGACGGGCCGTCTGAAGCATTTTTACGATTCTTGGAAAATAATAACCACCGACGACAGAGTTTTAGGCTGGACCCAAGGGGTGAAAATCCTGTTCGAAACACCGGTAGTTCAAAATTCGGTTCCACGGGAGCCGCATTGGTCAGATTTTGAAAAATCTCAAATCTCAGAACAAGTCGATGAATTGGTCGATAAAGGGGCTGTTTCGAAGTGCGAGCGAACCGAAGGAGAGTTTATATCGCCAATTGTTCTTACCCCAAAACCAGATGGTCATAGTCGCCTTATCCTCAACCTAAAGAGTCTGAACGAATTTATTGATGCCGAGCATTTTAAATTGGAGGATTTGTGAACAGCTCGAGACTTAGTATCTGAGGGGTCGTTCGTGGCTACGCTCGACTTAAAAGACGCGTATTACGTAGTTCCGATTGCTGAATCGTACAAGAAATACCTTCGATTTCTGTTCTGCGGCGAGTGTTTTGAATTCTCGTGCCTGCCATTCGGCCTCAACATAGCGCCATACGTGTTCACAAAAATCATGAAGCCCGTAGTCGCCTTTTTAAGAGAACAGGGGTATATGTTCTTTATTTATTTGGACGATCTCTTACTGATTGGTAGTACAATCGAGGAATACAAGACCAACGTCGAAATAACGAGAGCGTTACTGCGCGAGCATCGAGACGTAAATTTTTGCGATTTATACTAGATACAGAGAGTATGTTAATCGAGCTTCCGGATAAAAAGAGGGAGAAAATGCTCGGTACGATCAAAAAATTTCACGTGGATCATTCGTATTCGATATGCGAGTTCGGATCTGTCGTTAGTAGCCTCGGCGATTGTTGCAAAGCCTCCAAATATGGCTGGGCGTATATAAAAGACCTGGAACGAGAAAAAATATTTGCTTTTCGAGTAAACGGGAATAATTTCGCAGCAATTATGAGGCT
The DNA here is from genome assembly GCA_964007375.1 of Ophion obscuratus. Taxonomy (NCBI): domain Eukaryota; kingdom Metazoa; phylum Arthropoda; class Insecta; order Hymenoptera; family Ichneumonidae; genus Ophion; species Ophion obscuratus. The sequence continues at coordinate 56,761,997 of OZ023315.1, read as the reverse complement.
ATCGGATAACGTCCGAGAAGACCTACTTTAGTGGAAATCTCACATTATGATAATAACGAACCTGATTAAGAATTTCGAAATCGAAATAGAGATTTTTCGGACGCGTCGCTGTCTGGCTGGGGCGTTTGTTGTAATGGCGAGAACACCCATAGGCTTTGGAGTACGAAAGAACGCGAAAATCATATTAACTATCTCGAGCTCCTTTCGGCCTTTTTCGGGATTAAGTGTTTCGCGTCTCACTTAAAGGACTACGATATCTTACTCCGTATTGATAATACCACAGTGATCGCCTATATCAACCGCATGGGCGGTATTCAAAAACGGCAGTTAAGTACGCTCGCGAAAGACATATGAAAATGGTGGGAACAGCGAAATCTTTGGCTTTTCGCATCGTATATTCGCTCCGAAGAGAACTCGGTAGCGGACGCTGAATCGAGAAGGCTAGAGGTCGAAGCGGAGTTCGCGTTATCAAACTCTGCCTTCGATGAGATTACACGAAGTTTTCGAGCTCCCGATATTGATTTGTTCGCGAGAGCGAATACGAAGTGCAAGAAATACGTATCATGGAAAAAAGATACGGGGTCAATCGCAGTGGACCCGTTTACAATTGATTGGAAACGGCACTTTTTCTACGCGTTCCCACTCTTCTTGATTATACTAAAACTATTTTAAAAAAGTACAGCTAGAAAAGACCAGAGGTATTATAGTTGGCCCCAGTGGCCTCCCCAAACCTGGTTCCCGTTATGCATGGCTATGTTTGAAAAAGAACCGATTTTTTTTAGCCAAATATCAATCTTATACGCTCTACGAACTGGGAACCTCACTCGCTGTGGCGAAGACTTACTCTTGTGGTCGGAGTTATATCGAGCAAGCATTTGGGAAGAGAGGAATGCCAAAAGAGGCATGGGACATCGCAGTTTCCTCAATAACCGCATCATCGCTGCGACAATACGAAACCGGCTTCAAGCGCTGGTAGAAATTTTGTGAAGAGAAAAAGATCGACAGTCTCACAACGCGGATTCTCGATGTATTGGCTTTTCTGGCCAGCGAATTCGATAACGGAGCGTCGTATGGAACTATCAACACCTTTCGGTCAGCGATAGCTTTACTGTTGGGACCCCAGGTCGGGCAAGATGAAAGAGTAAAGCGGTTTTGTAAGGGAACCGCGAAACAACGGCCTCCTACACCGAATTACGAGTCTACCTGGGATCCCAAGGTCGTTCTCGATCTTTTTTCGTGCTGGCCGTCAAATACTGAGTTATCACTAGAAAAATTGTCGTTGAAGTTAGTCACATTGCTTGCACTAATAACTGGTCACAGACCTCAAACTCTATCGTTCATTAATATCCGCAATATAAATAGAAAAGAGAACGTGTTCGAGATAAAGATACCCGGGTGTATAAAGACTTCGGGCAAAAAAATAAGCGGGGTTGACACCGAGTTATAAAAAAACATCAACGCTCTACCACTATATAGTTTCACCAATAAGGGGTCGTCCATTAATCACGTGAGGTTTTTAGGCCATATTTACCCTCCCCCCCCCAGCATGATCAATCGTCATGAGTAGATGAGCTAGGCCGATTCTGGACCATGGGGTGGCATCTCAGGGGGGAGCGGGGCGGCGGGGTCCAGCGCGGGGAAGCCAAGTGCCTGGTGGCGGGGGGGGGGGGTCCAGCGCGGGGACGTGACGTCATGCCATGGGTCTCTGTGGAGGGGGTAGCCATGTGGTCCGAAGAGCGACTGTCGGGAGGGGGAAGCCGCTGTCGACGAGTGTTTTGTGGGGGCGGGGGTCAGGTAGTGGTGAGCGAACGTTGAAAACCCATAAATCTCCTAATTTATTATAGACATAAAAAAAAAAAGATTAGCATCGATGCAGTGTTTTTCTTTCTACACTATTTGGTGTGTGTGAAAATAAAACTAACACACACGATGTGTACGTGTAATGGCCATATATGGGTAGGAAAATTTCATTAATATGAAGCGATACATGAAGGGGACGGCTTTTCAAAGTCGTTTATTTATGTGATGCAGGTGTCATGCGCTTGGTTTCGTTTCCGAAATCTTTAAAATGCGTGTCCACTCCTGTCACGACTCTCGCCGACACCCGAGACAGGTCCTGACAAGTTGGGAGTTCTCGGAAAAACTATAAACTTTAGAGATCTATCGTCAAAGGGTTTTTGAGCCCAGATGGGTCACCGGAGCACAGCTGCACTTGGGGAAAAAAATCTAGCCAGGCTCATCAAGCATTGACTTTTATGATCTCCACACATTTTCGGATTGCCATGTATGCGCAACTTGCCTCCAAAACATAGATGAATACGACGTATTTTCGTGGGAAAAAAGCTATCTACTTTAGGAGTCGATTGTCAAAAGCCTTTGATGCCGATAGACCACTTGAGCATAGCTGCAGGACCCATAAAATACATCTTTCAACCCGATGCATCCCGACTTGTTTTCTATATCGTTTCTTCCTCGGGCAATCTACACCAACACGATATCGGAAAAAAGTCCGGTTTTTTCCCGAGATATAGGGGATAGCCGAAATTTTTCTTCCGAATGGGGAGCCATTTTTAAATTTTATTATTATCTGCTGCGCTCCAAACTGGCTGCACTTTGAACGGAACAGTCAGTCAGTTAACATCGTCGAAGTCGTCTCCAACTTATTACTATGGATAACAACATTGAACAAAGCTTGCACGATCAAGCCACGCTTTTAAGTTCGTTCGAAGATTTTACTGCGTGGGAGCAACGGTGCGTCGAGTTCATCGAAGGGCTGGAAACACAAAGTCGGATTAAGCGCCCGCGATTATTAATTGGATATCAACAGTCACTAATAGCCCAAATAGTCCGTCTGGAAGGATTGAGGAATTGTGTGGGGAGTCGTTTCATACACACGGGCGCAGGGCTTGGTGATCGTGATTTAATCTGGCGGGAGATTGAAACATCCTTCGAGAGTCGGATATTGACCGGTTCCATCATCAATCGCAGTCACATCGATCCGAAACACTTTCTAAATGATGCTCGCGTTCTAGTGCTTCATCATGTGCAAAATATTATCGGCAAGCACAGCAGCATTAAAATTAATACAGTGTTCAATGGTGAATTCGCGAGTGGAGATAAACATGCTAATAAAAGTGTCAACACGCGAAACTGTGAACTCTTTAACACGAGCGATTTGAATGAGTGGTATGAACAGCGTGTTATTGAGCCCACTTTAACCTCACTCGACGAATTTCAAGAAAGAGACAGTGGCTGGGCTCTACGGAAAATACTTAACCTCACGATAAATGTGAATAAGTATAATCCGATGCGTGCTGGGTGCTCCATATCATTGCCGCGGGAAATAATCTTGAAGAAGGCTGTGGTTAGCGTCAAATCGAGCGGTAATGCATGTTGCGCGTGGGCAGTTGTCGCTGCTCTATACCCAGCTGAACGACACAGTGACCGTCCATCTTCTTACCCTCATTATTCGACAGTACTGAATCTCCAGGATATCGAATTCCCAGTAACGATCCATCAAATAAAAACATTTGAATTTAATAACATTGTATCGATCAACGTATATACCACCACCACCAAAAAGGACATTGTTCCAATACGAGTCACTCAACACAAGAAGGATAAGCACATCAATTTGCTGTACATGCAAGATACCGAGGACAACAATGTGGGGCACTTCGTATGGATCAAGAATCTGTCGAGACTCGTGACGAAGCAACTGAGCAAAAAGGGACATAAAAAATATATCTGTGATCGGTATGTAGTTACCATAATATATATATATATATATAGGTAATTATATATGCTAGACGAATTAAACAAAACAATCTTGTTTTTTTTTTGCAGGTGTTTGCACTACTTCGGTTCCGAGGAAAAATTGCAATCGCATGAGGTCGATTGTGGGGCGATAAACGACTGTGCAATTCGACTACCAAACGACACCAATAAGTGGCTCCAGTTCAGCAACTTTAGCCGGAAAGAGCGACATCCTTTCATTGTTTATGCTGATTTGGAGTGTGTGCTCGCAAAAACCGATGAGAAGACCCAAGCAAAAGATATGTATCAACACCATGAAGTGTTTAGTATCGGATATTACGTGCGTTGTTCGTATGACGATTCATTATCTTCATATCACTCGCGTCGCAGTGCTGATTGTGTATCGTGGTTTGTCGAAGAACTAAAAAATCTAGCACTGCGGATAAAAGAAATTTTCTGCGACAACGCGCCAATGGTATATTTAACACCGAGTGAGTGGACTAGTTTTCGAGCCGCGACTCAATGTCACATATGTAAGAAACCATTTGCGCAAGAAGATGTACGCGTTCGAGATCATTGCCATCTGACTGGACGCTATAGAGGCCCTGCCCATTCCAACTGCAACTTGAATTACAAACAGTCATTTTTCATTCCTGTAGTTTTCCACAATTTATCCGGCTATGATGCGCATTTTATAATCAAGGAAGTAGCCACAGCGTTCGAAGGAAGAACCGATGTGCTTCCAATTACAAAGGAGAAATACATCTCCTTTACGAAGCATGTTGAAATTAAAGACGATTCAAAACATAGGATCCAATTGCGTTTCATCGATTCGTACAAATTCCTCAACACCAGTCTCGACAAATTAGCCTCATTTTTGACCGAGGACAAACTCAAAATTTTACGCATGCAATTCCCAACTCTCTAGACAGACGATTTCAATTTGTTGACGCGAAAAGGGGTCTTCCCTAATGAGTATATAGACAACGCGAGCAGGTTGGACGACACTTGTTTACCACCACGCGACGCATTTTATAGTTCCCTGACAGATGCTACAGTATCGGAGAGCGAGTACGCACATGCGGAGAACGTTTGGGAGCGGTTCTCCATTCGAACGCTGGGTGACTATAGCGATTTATACTTGAAGACAGATGTCTTGTTATTAGCTGATATTTTCGAAAACTTTCGGAATACGTGCATTGAGAGCTATGGCCTAGATCCCGCGTATTACTACACATTGCCGGGGTATACCTGGGATGCAATGTTAAAACACTCGAATGTCAAGTTTGAATTACTAACTGACATCGACATGGTTTTATTCGTTGAGCGGGGTATACGCGGTGGTCTCAGTCAATGCTCAAACCGATATGCACACGCTAATAATAAGTACATGGAGTCGTTTGATCCATCGAAAGCATCATCATACTTGATGTATTTTGACGTCAACAATTTGTATGGATGGGCAATGTGTCAACCCTTGCCATATGCAGATTTTCGATGGGTCAACGACGTGTCCAATTTTGATCCATCTTCTATCGCGCTAGATTCACCGACAGGCTACATCCTTGAAGTTGATTTGGAATATCCCCAATCTCTACATGATGCGCACAAGGACCTGCCGTTTTGTCCAAACCATGAAAAACCGCCGGGTAAGCAGGGGGAAAAGCTGTTAGCAACCGTCTGTGATAAAAAACGCTACATCATTCACTATCGAAATTTACAGCAGTGCTTACGCCATGGACTTTGCCTCACGAAAATCCATAGGGTCTTACAGTTTACACAATCCCCATGGCTGCGTTCGTATATTGAGTTGAATACCCAGTTTCGAACGCTTGCCAAAAACGATTTCGAAAAGAACTTATTCAAATTAATGAATAATGCGGTCTTTGGCAAAACGATGGAGAATGTGCGCAATCATGTAGATGTAAAGCTTTTAACAAAATGGGAGGGCAGGTATGGCGCAGAGGCAATGATTGCGAAGCCAAACTTCCACAGCCGAAGTGTTTTTTCGGAAAACCTCGTTGCCGTGGAATTGCGCAATCTCGAGGTGAAATTCAACAAGCCGATATATGTGGGTATGTGCATACTCGACATATCCAAAACGTGCTTGTATGGATTTCATCATGAGTATATGGTACCTCTGTATCGAGATAAATGTAAAGTCATGTATACCGATACGGATAGTCTCATATATGACATTGAAAGCGAGGATACATATGCCGACATGAAGCGCGACATTTCAAAATTTGATACGAGCGATTATTCAGCGGGCAATAGGTATGGTATACCGCTCGTCAACAAGAAGGTACCCGGTCTCATGAAGGATGAATGTAATGGAGCAATTATGACCGAATTTATTGGACTTCGATCGAAAATGTATGCGACACGTGTAGAGGGTAAGAAGGATACGAAAAAAGTTAAAGGTGTCAAGAGTAGCGTTGTGGCTAGGACAATCACGTTTGACGACTATGCTCGATGCTTGAATGAAGAAGTTGAAATGGAGCGTAGTCAAACGTGCATTCGATCAAAGTTGCATAGGGTCTACACCATCCGTGAGACAAAAATCGCTCTGAGCCCACATGACGATAAGCGGTATATCATACCTGGGACCTCCGATACCCTACCATGGGGGCATTATAGAATACCATCGTAAAAAATTATGTAATTTTTTTTCTACAACGTTGATTTTTTTGTAAAACTGTGTACATTTTATGAATATTGATGTATAAAACTCGTGAAAATTGTGTATATATTTTGTTCACTCGATGTAAAACTTGTTAAAATTATGTTTGTTGTTGTAAATATTTAATTATATATATAAGAATTGATTTATTATTTTTCTGTAAATAAGAAACGGACTTTTTATAATGCCATGTGTTTATTCATTCTATCCATCTCCTCGTACCCGCGTTCCACGAAAAAGGGATTATCGACGGCCAGAAGGGGAAAAAAAGCAAGCCTGCTGTGGAGTCGGTCAGAGGCCTTAGAGGGATACATGCGGAGGCGACCAGTAGTTTAGGTCAAGAGTCATAAAACATATTTATTTTTCCATTTTCTTTATTATCGACTACAAATCGGATTTACTTATCCAACTATTGTGGCTATTGTCGAAACCTAACCATTTTACAAACATCCGATTACCACGCTTCTTCAACACTGCTTCAATGAGATAGATATCGGGGTGCTTGACCCTGAGAAGCTCTTGTTCGTAGAAGCCACCGGCGATCGGTTCATCTTTATGGTCCTTCAAGTGGTACGTCACAGGATGAGTTTTTTTCACACGATATATTGTAAATATTTCTGTTGTCCAGTTTGGGGTGTAACCCTTTTCGAAAATAGTCTTGAATTTGCTGATTCTCACTTTATCACCAACGGCGAATTTCAGCGATCTTTTCATTGGAGTATATTTGAAAACTTGCTGCAATTGCTTCTCATTTTCCGCGTTGACATGTCTCGGCTTCATCTTAATGGTGCGGTGTACAGAATCGTTGTACTCGGCTACTAGATTATCAAGAATATCGATCCACTTATAATTACCACGAAGACTAAATTGCATCCACATCTTGTTCTTCAATGTACGATTGAAACGCTCGCAAATGGATGCCTTCAAGTTGCTATATGTTGAATACATGTGAATATTGTACTTTTTCATGACGGCCTTAAAGTCACAATTGTAGAATTCTTTTCCCCGATCAACGTGTAAGTTCTGTGGTATGCGTCCCTTAATGAGGATCGACTTCATTGCTGCTGCTGCATCTTTACCACTCTTACTCAGCATTGGCACGGCCCAGGCGAATTTTGAGAAGTTATCGATGATGGTGAGGAGAAATTTGTGTTTGGAGTTGTGACGCGCGTATAATAACATATCGACGAGATCAGCTTGCCAGGTCTCGTCCAAGCCACGGATGTCCACATGTCGACGGGGATAGTTTCGTCGAGCAGGCTTATGTAGCTCCAGCACGAGAGCGCCCCTTTTTTCGTTCATTTTCCAGTCCACTCAGTCGTGCGTCCAATTCAACAATGACGTTTGAATTACGAATCACCAAATCTTGTAGAGTTTTGACATCGGTCTCGAGTGTCCTCACAATGTCCCGTATCGTAGCTTCAAGTCCATGAACCAACAACTGACTACTCTCATTCATTTCTTTGCGTATGTTCTTAATGATAGTTCGAGATTTCTTTTGTAGCGCACTTAGAGTGATGGCGTCATCTTCTGCTTCCGGATTTGCAATGGTACACAATCGTTTCTGCCCCAAGTCATAATGACCATCTGCGGTAATTCTAAAGCCAATCCCAGGTCGACCTGGAGGACCTTGCTTACTGTGGAGTACACTCCTACTTGAATGACGTCCAAACACATCGACACTCATGATGAGAATGCCTAAATTCTCCGATGTTGAGTTAATAAGTGATTTCAGCCTCGCGCAATTCCTCAATAATCGACATAATTTCATTCGCATGGGCCGAATTTCCGGCTGCTTGTGATGCCAGAAGTAAGCGAAGACGATCTACTAGCTCGTTTGGATTGTCCCAATAAATATAGTCCGATTGCGTGTTTTTTCTAGCTAGCTTATACTTTGGCATACCCTGTCCCACATGATGATCGACTATATTTGCAATATATGTGTTAAATTTGTGGCTGGTGTTACGTCGTATAGCCTCACTAGGCTTATAAAATTTTTTGTGAGCATTCGTCGAGATTACAATCTTTTCGTAGTTTTTCAAATCATCCGGTGTGAGAGTTTCGACATTGGGCACTTTTTTAAACAACAGCTCCGTTAATCCAACAGTTTTCGCATAACTCACATCTCCCACACGAATATGTTCAGAGTCGAAAATTATCGGAGAATTGCCAATCATTAATTTGTTGTTAGCGAGATTGCGTACACCATATAATACATCCAAGCTTGCCTTTCTATTCGTTTGTAATAGCAGGAGATATTCGCTGATCAGCTCATCGACATTTTGCGAGTCATCATCATCATCCTCATATATCAATTTAAACGAATCTTGTGTTTCACTCTTCAAGGAATCATGTGCCGCATTTTGATTTACCACACTATTTAATGCATCTTCTTTTTCTTCTTCAACATTATCGCCCACTTTTTCATCCTTAATTTCCTCCTTCACCGCCACCACCTCACCGTTTTTATACGACACCAATTTCTCCAATGGCCCCACTATAGGCTTAAAGACATCCTGCATTCTCTGCTGATCGTTATCTTTCCCAATTTTCATCATTCGATGCTTTCGTCTGATTGCATCGCTCGCCTTGGCAATTTCACGCAATACATCCTTTTCACGCAACAATTGTTCGCTCTTCATGTTGTCACTACCACGGCATGCGCAATACTGTCTCTTCAACTACCAGCGATGACTCATTTATCAATAGTGAGAAAATAATCAAAATCTTTTCTATATCGACCATCATTAATATCGCTATCCTTGTCAATCGTGATAAATGCATGCTTGTCGGAATTCCAGCATTTCATGCACATGTTTTTAAAGCACGTATAAGTCATATCCGTATTAACATGATCGTTGTAGACGTGTTTGAGATTCATATCGTCCTGCTTGAAAAGCACCACGAAATTTGCATTATCTCTCACGAGATGTTTGGGAATACGAGTGTACGTCTGACAAAGATAAAAACTGTCAACAATCTCGTGTCTTCCCATGGAAAAGAAGGCCCGAACATTATCCTGCTTTTCGCATGCTATGTCATCAAAGATGAATATAGAGTTGGATCGTGCATCACTTGGTGCTATCACTTGTTCATGTGCCTCGAATGGATGATATTCAACTCCACTCACAGGTTCGAGTAGGTGTTCGAGCAACTTATACTTTGGCTGCTTGAGCGATTTGGAATACAAGTAAATGTTCTCAAATCTCAAACCATTCGGATGGATGATGAGAGTGAGCAAAGCGTTGGTTTTCCCACAATTCGATGGACCACAAAACAGTGCACGTATGCTATCTGGCAATAAATTCCCATGACGTTTCTTTTTCCCCCCACGGTCTTCGACAAACTGGTCGAAATTTATCACGGGAAGTCCGCCTCGGATAGTTTGCTTCCTGGACGTCATCTCATACACGACTAACGACGGAATCATATAAATAGGCTTCTTATAGGGATTATCCGTCAGTCGCGTATTGTCTTTAGACATGATTGTGCATGGGAAGAGTGGTAAAGGTTTGGTCAACCGCCTAATCAACAAACTCCCCATTGAACTCCATTTGCCTGGCTATCAGTATTGTGGACCAGGCACAAAGTTGGCCAAGCGCCTTGCTCGTGGTGATCCGGGCATTAATCCATTGGATACGGCTTGCAAACAACACGATATTGCGTATTCGAAAAATCCGGATAATCTCGAGGCGAGACATTTGGCGGATAAAGTGTTGGCTGAACAGGCTTGGCAACGTGTCACCGCGAGAGACGCTAGTATCGGTGAAAAAGCCAGTGCTTGGAGTGTGGCAAATATTATGAAGACAAAGAGAAAATTTGGCATGGGAATGAAGGCCCGCAAGGGTGGCGTTTGCTTGAAAAAGATAATTGGCGCTGCAAAGAAGACAATGATTCAAAGTAATGATCCGCATAAGATTATCAAATCAGCTCTAAAGGGTGCTCGTGCAGCGGTAAAGTTGCAAGGTGGTAAAGTGCGCACACCTCGCGTTCTACCTGTACCCCATAAAATTGGTGGTTTATTACCGTTCCTCGTGCCCATTTTTGCTGGTCTTAGCGCTGCGGGTGCTTTGTCGGGTGGTGCGGCTAGTATAGTTAAAGCTGTAAATGCTGCTCAAGCAGCTAAGCGTGAATTGGATGAAAGTAAGCGTCATAATCGGACAATTGAAGCAATTGCATTAGGTCGGGGTCTACATCTGAAACCGTATAAGCAGGGATTGGGCCTCCATATCAAGCCAAAAAACTAGAAGTAACGCTACCACACCGACCCCTCACCGACCGCGACCTACTCAACTACGCAAAAATCCTAAAGATTCCACATTTTCGTGGAGTTTACATGCGCGATACATTGCCAGCGAGTGGACCCCTCAAATGTGAAGCAGCAATTGTAAATTTAGATGAAAATATCGGTCCTGGCACGCATTGGGTTGCTTACAAAAAGACCGGATCGAAAGTCATGTACTTTGATAGTTTCGGCAATCTTCCACCACCATCCGAGCTCATGAGATATTTCCGTGTCGGTAGCGTTCATTATAATTATACTAGATATCAGGAATATGATACGATTGAATGTGGACATTTGTGTCTCAAGTTTCTTTGTCGACAGCTGCAGCACAAAGACAAATATACACTATATATAGGGGGGAAATGACGGGGGGGAATTCAGTTGTCAATTTACCAGCATCATGGATGAAAGTTTAACATTGACCATATCTGGCTCATCGTCTATCCTCGAGGCGCAATACTTTCCCCCCATCGAACTCTCGCCGCACAAAAATTATACTCTCGGCCTCGTGGAATTATTAACCTTCAATTCTATTCCCAATATCGACGTTGACCACGATAAACTTTACGTGGGAGATGAGGTGTTGACGATACCTACGGGCAGTTATGAAGTAGAGGATATTGAGACGTTTGTACAAGCAGAGCTCGCGCGTAAAAACATCAGCATCAGCATTAAACCCAACAATAACACGCTACGCAGTGAGATCGAGTGTGATCATGATGTAAATTTTGAGCCAAAAGATTCTATTGGGCATCTACTAGGCTTCACCGCGCGCAAATTGGAAGCTAATAAAAGACACGAATCCGATCGTCCAGTAGCCATTCTCAAAGTGAACGCCCTACGTGTTGAGTGCAACATTACCGCTGGCGCCTATATTAATGGACAAAAAGTACACACAATTCACGAATTCTTTCCATCTGTGCCACCGGGCTACAAGATCATTGAAGTCCCCTCCCACGTAATTTATCTGCCAATCACGAGCCGAACGATTGACGCGATACAGCTTCGCATAGTGGATCAGGACGGTGATTTGGTAAATTTCCGCGGTGAAGTGATCACCATACGCCTGCATATTAAGTCGTGATGGGTATAGTTTTCAATAGATCTTCCAATAACAATAAACGATCATGGATCAAAACAATCAGTCGTCGGCCAGCGCCCAAAGTGCTAACACCTCAAAACGTGTTACTCTTGAAGAGTTTGGGTCTCAAAGTGCGTGGCGAAAGCGTGTAAAAAATTATTTAGTCTGTACTCTGTGCATCTGTTGCGTGAAATGGAGGAAGAAATTGTAAACATTCAGGCGCCCGTGGTCTTTGATGAATCCATCATCCATTGTGAGATTCACGCCCATCAGCCATATGCATCTTCAACCTTCAATAATAGCGATGAAATCCGTATTGCCATCCAACATCAAGACCTCTCCATCCTGCCAAGCAAGAGTTCTCTACACATATGTGGGAAATTATCCAAGCATGATGGGACGCCGACCGCTGCTACAAGTCTCGTCAACAATGCCATTTGTCATTTGTTTGAGGAAGTGCGATATGAATTGAATGCCATAGAAATCGATCGTAATAAGAATGTTGGCATTACGAGTGTAATTAAGGGATATTCATCTCTCTCACCGGCCAAAAGTTCTATGCTCGAGAACACTGGATGGCTCGATATCGAAGAGACGAAGCAAATTGTAGATGTATCGGGAAACTTTGATGTGTGCATTCCGCTCAGCATGCTCCTCGGGTTTGCCGAAGATTACCGTAAAATTGTCGTAAATGCCAAGCACGAGTTGATCCTCACGAGATCAAAGACCGACGACAATGCCATTGTACAAACAGCGCCCGAAGACTACAAACTCGTATTGCATAAAATAGAATGGCTCGTACCGTATGTGACAGTCTCGGATCAGCGAAAAATTCAGCTGTTAAAGTTTCTCGCCAAAGACGCACCAATCTCCATAAGTTTCCGAACATGGGAACTGTATGAATATCCATTGTTGCCTGCGACCTCTAAGCACGTGTGGTCTGTGAAAACCTCGAATCAGCTGGAGAAGCCACGATATGTCATACTCGCGCTGCAGACGGGACGGAAAAATAAGAAACAACAAAATGCGAGCCACTTTGATCATTGTAACCTGAGCGATGTTAAACTTTACCTCAACTCACAATGTTATCCATATGGAAATTTGAATTTGAACATTGATCAAAATCAATATGCTCTACTCTACGAGATGTACGCAAACTTTCAACCGACCTATTACAACAAAGAGGCCGAACCATGGTTGAGCAGGATTGAATTTTTAGAAAAAGCGCCCCTCGTTGTCATTGACTGCTCAAAGCAAAACGATTCTCTCAAGTCCGGCCCTGTTTACGTGCGCCTTGAGTTCGAATTGAAAAATAATATTCCACCACAAACTTCAGCATACTGCATGATCCTCCATGATCGTGTTATCGAGTACAATCCAATCAGCGGTGGGGTTAGAAAATTGGTATAAAATCATGCCGATAATTCGCATCCACGTAGGTCAACATGGAGCTTATCGTCGATGTACAGGGCTTCAAGAGCCCCATCAACAAATTTGTCCTCAAGGAGATGTCCATCATCAAACTCCACGATAAGGATGCTGAACCGCTGACGCTCGCCTTCGACGCACCATTTGCATGGGACTCTTTACCGGCCAAGTACAAAATGACAAACAAGTGGCTGGAACGAAATTTCCATGGAATACGATGGAATGACAGCGGCATACCATACGAAGCAGCTAGAAAGACAATTCGAGAACTCTTGCAAGGAGCCCCCACCATCTATGCAAAGGGATTCGAGAAATGCGCTTGGCTATCAAGATTCGTGGATCCTGCGACAAACGTCATCGACTTGGAGACTCTGGACTGTCCATCGCTGCAGAAGTTGCCGAAAATCGCAAACTCGAAATGCCCCCATCATTCCTTCAACACGAAATATAACTGCGCCCATGATAATGTTAAATCGCTGAAAAGCTGGTTGAGTGTATACGAAGCGTTGTGTGAGAGAGGGATTTTTTTAAATGAATAAAAACATTTCGATGAAAATATATACCATTTGTATTCTTCATTTATTCTACGACGAAAATTGTTTTGCATTTCTCCTTCTCATACATTTCGATAAAACAGTTCTTTTAAATACATTTTTACATAGTCAAACACTTAAAACGTCGAAAACGATGGTGAGACGGCTGTGATCCAGACGGCTGTTGCACTCAACGATGCTGCACCAACGAATTTGCTCTTCTCCACCATACTCCAAGACGATGGAACTTGACGCTGACGTATTTTCCACAACTGGATGTAGAATTGACTATTACGCGTCAGTTGCAGCATACTCTCGATGATGCAGACAGCCGTTCGACGATGGTGTTCCAACGAATTTCGTATTTTTCCACCATGTGTACTCAGACTTGGAAAAAGTCTATGCTGTTGTATTTTCCGCCTTTGTATGTCATCCAGAGACGATGATCACGTGCCGCTTGCCGCATTCGCTCGAACGTTTCCAAATCTTCATCGAAGGCCTTCACCAGTCGCGCTGGTAAGAAGACAGTGAACTCATCCGCGATGTCCGCGAGGTAGCGTTTTCCAAACTTGGTTTGTACGGCCCTCATGTCGGAGATTCGATGATCCGAGTGAACGCGGAGTTCTGACAGCTTCTTTGTTGGAAGGAATTCCGCCATCACGCTGACTTTGTTGATACTCGAGAGATTCATTTTCCCCGCACTTTCAAAGTTCTTTTTGGAGAGATGTGGATGTCACGGTGGAATACTGCAGTCTGAGCTTGGACTACGAAATTATAAGCTCCCTCATAACCCTCCCACTTAAATTTTCAAACTTCTCCCCACTTTTCCAATCATGAAAAACAGGTTCAAACACTTTCGAAGAACCTCGTACGTGGAGAATTTCCCCCACGACATGTCTTCAAACTCCCAAAAAAACGGGTTCAAACACGTTTGAAGAACCCCGTACGTGGAGAATTTCCACAGCATTTTTCACATTCCCGACGTTGAGGTGGGGGGCCATCGATGTGATCTTCCATCTGTGGTGTATTATAGTGCTCCATGCATGGAAGATAAGATATCACTTCACTATCGTTCCGATGATGTTCTGGCAAACGATCCCACAATAAGCCAACATATTCACCCCAATATTTTAGGAGCAAAACCTTTGGAACCTGTTCGAGCTCGTTTTTGGTCAAGTCCAGGGGGTGCTTGGCCGGATGCACTGCATACATACTCGCACATCTGAACATCTCGACGTTATATTTCGTAATGAAAACGAGTCCTCGATACATCGAAACATTTTTTTCCCGAGTGCAGCTGTGCTCCGGTGGCCCATCTGGGGTCAAAAACCCTTTGACGATAGATCTCTAAAGTTTATAGTTTTTCCAAGAAATCCCGACTTGTCAGGACCTGTCTCGGGTGTCGGCGAGAGTCGTGGCAGGAGTGCACACGCATACAAATATTTTAAAGATTTCGGAAACGAAACCAAGCGCATCACACCTGCATCACATAAATAAACAGCTTTGAAAAGCCGTCCCCTTCATGTATCGCTTCAAATTAACGAAATTTTCCTACCCATATATGACCATTACATGCACACATAATGTGTGTGTGAGATTTATTTTCACACGGACTAAATAGTGTAGAAAGAAAAACACTGCATCGATGCTAATCTTTTTATGTCTATAATAAATTAGGAGATTTATGGGTTTTCAACGGTCACTCACCACTACCTGACCCCCGCCCCCCAAAACACTCGTCGACGACGGCTTCCCCCTCCCGACAGTCGCTCTTCGGACCACATGGCTACCCCCTCCACAGAGACCCATGGCATGACGTCACGCCCCCGCGCTGGACCCCCCCCCCCCCGCCACCAGGCACTTGGCTTCCCCGCGCTGGACCCCGCCGCCCCGCTCCCCCCTGAGATGCCACCCCATGGTCCAGAATCGGCCTAGCTCATCTACTGTCATGTTATCCACCCCCCCCCCTATTTGAGCCTCACGTGATTAATGGACGATCCCTAATCACCCCATCAGAAATGAGAAAAAAAACGGTTTTATGATTTGTTATAAGCAGTATTCTACTAACGAATTTCAATTAAATATCTTAATTAGAAATATGCGGAGCTGCAAAAGTGACTTTGACCGTGTCCAACTTCGAGAATGAATTGCCATTAAAATCGTTCTTCCGCCGTCAAAAAAAAAACACATGTCTTCGAGACTTCGATGAAGATTAACATGCCGCAAAATAAATTAAATCGGAGGGTGATCCTGGAAATGGTATCATACTACCCCTCAAGCTAGGGTTTTTGCGGAACACGGAGGTTTTTTTAGCCCCTTTAAATGCCAATGGTTTCATTGATATAAAGAAAAGATTTCGTTAGAACAAATTTTCGACTGTCAATCCCTATAAAGATCCACCAATTCACTCCATTAGAATTAAAAAAATAAGTTTTAATTATTTATTATATGCATTATTGTCAAATTGATTTCAATTAAATATCTCGACTACAAATATGCGAGACAGCAAACTCAAGTTGAAGATGTCTAACTTTGAGGGTGACTTTCACCCCTCTAAACTGTTCTTCCGCCGAAAAAACAACGTGCCTTTCTGATTTCGATGAAGGATAACATATCGCAATCGAACGAAATCGCAGGCGGATACTGGGCATGATACCATATAGGGGTAGTCACCCCTCAAACAGGGTTTTTTAAACGCAAGAACCCATATCTTTTACATTTTTTAGACTTCTTTAATGCAAATGTTTTCGTTCAAATATAAATAATTTTCTTATTGTGTTACACAAATATTCCGATTTTCAAGACATGCATTTCTACTAATTACCCCCTCAGAAAAAAACGCATTTTTAATTATTTGTCATAATCATTATTCTCCAAGTAGTTTCAATCAAATATCTCGATTAGAAATATGTGAAACTGCAAAAGTCTCTCCGAGGGTTTTCAACTTTGAGGCTTCATTTCTTCTCTGAAACGGTTTTTCTGCTCATCGAAAAAAATACGTGTCTTAGATTTAGATGCAAAATAACATACCTAAAATTGAACGAAATCGGAAGGGGCAACGACACCGGAACCGGTATCCTTGTCAGTAAGCAAGCATACGCTTGTTACATCCTAGCGAATGTGCCTTCTCTCGGTTATTCCCAATATCCTCATTTGCCGTTATAAGCTTATTATTGTACATGTATAAATCGAAGAATAAGACGAGTAACAGCGTAAAAAGGAACGTGCGTACGTTCTGCGAGCATATTCAAATCACAGCGATATATACACGATAGCCACACCGCCACAGTCATCGACTGTTCCTATCCCATTGGCTGTCAACAAGAACACGATCTCAGGCGCATATTCCAAGAAGAGCGAAAAACCAACCATCAACTCGATCAACAGACTCCAAAAACTCTACGCCGTCCCATCTGCATGGTGACCAAGAGAAGCCTCGACCCTAGATTATTTAAACATAACATAGACTAGATGGCTCCGACGAACTTATAACTCCGACTAAATAATAAGACATCCGGTCTCGCAGCGTAGTCCGATATACAAACTTCTCGATTTGAGAAGTCACCATCGCCATAAATCGACATAACACAAACCATGCGAACGCTCAGGTCTCAGATATCGAACTTTATATCCCGTGCGCTTTTTCATCGAAACACGGGACAAAGGTCTCCTTCTCTTCATATGCATATTAGTCAGAACCGATGCCCTGGAATAAGGCCACGCACGTGCCTAATGAATCTGTAAAGTAGTCGCACACCATACCGCGACCAATCACACTAATCAACCGATATCTTCACGACCAATGGTTCAATCCCTAAAGAACTAGATGATCAAGACCACACTCTCCCTAAGGTTCCTTCTCCCATTACTGAACCTCTCATAATTTTCATATCAAGAAAGACTTCCTTGCTGAAGTCAGTCTCCCGTCAACTACCATCGACTCAAATTCTTCTATCAAGTCTCAACCCCAGTCTCCTGTCAACTACCATCGACTCAATTTCTTCTATCAAGCCTCAATTCTAGTCTCCCGTCAACTACCATCGACTCAAGTTCTTCTATCAAGTCTCAATCCCAGTCTCCTGTCAACTACCATCGACTCAAGTTCTTCTATCAAGCCTCAATTCTAGTCTCCCGTCAACTACCATCGACTCAAGTTCTTCTATCAAGTCTCAATCCCAGTCTTCCGACAATCTTCATCAAATTCAGAGCTCAGTCTTCCGTCAACCAACATCGAATCAACTTCTTCTATCAAGTCTTAATTCAGAAGCCAACCGAATATCTCCAATTTATACGAACCTTTATACGAACAGTTTTCATTTTTCCCTGGATATCAATCTCAATTCATGGACCCCGCGCGCCGTTCATATTTATATCCACGCGTAGTGCCTGTCGTAGTAAACACGTCGATTATACACACGACCAGCGTAGAATCCTGCGAGCGCCTCATCAGCGATTGTACCAGCGAGCGCACCAGGCCAAGAGGGATGGCCCTTGCAACGCGAGCGTTAACGAACATCTGCGTGAGCGAGCGAGCGAGCGATCGACTGTCAACACAACCAACGCAAGCTAACTTTACCTGTTCTTTTTGTATCATTCATCGCAGACCTGATCGCTTCAAACCGTCTAGTAATCTTATAATAAATAACATAGTGTCAATCGTACACCAAGTCTGTCGAATTATTCCTCAATTTCGAAATATCTTATCAATTTCTTAATTCTATTCTTTCCCACGCACTTTCCCTTTTTACCCTCATTCCGTGCTATTGAGCTAGGCGTAGGCAACAAAGAGGGAAACGAAAATATTATGCTCTCATCCCTTCCGGGTGTGACACGCTTATGTAGTTGTTGTATTTTTCCGTTTTATGAATTAATTGTTCTATTCCATGAAGAATTGTCATACACATATGTAAATTCAGTTGTCCATATTTTTTTGTACAAAATAGGGATTTTCTTCGCGTACTGTCATTTCAAAATTATTACTCTCTCTCTCTCTCTCCCTCCCTCGCTCGCTCCCTCCCTCCCTCCCTCCCTCCCTCCCCATCCCCCTCCCCATCCCCACTAGCCTTAAATAGTTTGGTGTTCGACTGTACCGCCGAGAAATGCTTCATTTGCATATATACATATATTTAGTAATTTTAGTGCAGGCATATGTAGGCGAAAAAAAACAAAATTAATACACTTTTCCGCCAACGCGGGAAACCTTCAAAGGTATTCACAGGGATCGGGGCGGGCGGAGAAGAATGACTGTTCAACATTTTATCGCAATCGAAATGTTCATCAAAACACTACGTTAGCCGACTGACGGGAAACTTCAGTCATTTACGCCCAACTATATACCTGCAAAACGTACGTCCGAATAAAATAAATCCGTCGGAGTTGTGCGTAAAAAATACGATTTTAGCAATAAACACCATTTATTTTCTCATTATTCTCACCATTATGAAGATGTCGTGTTCGCAAAAAACAATACTTTTGCTTTTGAATCATTTTTCTATCTCGCTCCGTTCAAGAGTTATCGCCAGAGGATAAAAGAGCGCCCAATTCTAAAAGGGGTGTTTCACCCCTGAACATTGCGGTTCTACAGGTATAAAAAATGCCAAATATTTTTGCCAAATGCCAAATAAAAAGTGCCAAATATTTTTACCCACTCGCCAAAATGTCAAGTGTTGTCAATATCGAAAGGGCCCATATCGCGCGGTGTTCTTGTGAGTACGCAGATGCTTCTATGGGCTGGCAGGCTCATCGTACTATCGCTTTGTACTAAACTACTTTAGTACTAACGCTTATCGTACTATCACCTCTCCGTAGAGGCACTGTCCGGATTACCGCACATCCACGAGTGGACGACGATGGCACACAAGAAAACCGCATTATATCGATCCGTTCGAATACTGTAAATGTCCGGTAGGTACGCATACGGACTAGAGAAACGCACGTCATTAGCAATTCCGATAATACCCCGCATTTGTCGCAAATCCCACAAAGTGGATGGACCTTTTCGGACAATTTTAAATCTTGAATGATACGTACCTATGTGTTTTCCGCTAGAAGACAATTTAAAAACCCTGCAGTGGCACTTCCGTGAGGTCACGGTGTCGTTTATCGCCTATGTTAAGCAGCGTCGACGACAACCCATACCCTGATAGATGGCCGCATATGTAAACACGTACGGACTTGCAAGCCGATTCTTGAGTGACAAGCAGATTTATTTTATTTGTTATTCTAATGGAACAACAACTTAGTAAAATTATTCTGCAGATTCTCCACAGTTTTCCTGTGTCCACGTGCAAACAAAATACAGTACTGCATTAGCATATAGTCCCAGTGAATAGCAGTTTGGCTGATCTCCGAGAAACACGAAACGGTGCGGCGTTAAGTTTAAGGTAAAAGTGAAAGGTACGGGCACATAACCCGTAAGGGCATACGAAGGAACCCAAACAAAAACCCACAACAAAATCTCACTGCTATTCTTAACGTCGTAATAAGTGGAAATCTTGAAACAGAACTATTCTTTTAAAAGAGTAACCAACGAATACCCAAAAACAATATTCACGCTCACGTCAACTGTTTTGGTACAAACAGATTTTTTTATTATGACGCTTTCAAAATTAATATACCCGCGTAATTGTCATTAAAAAGGAAGTAAGCAAAGAAAAAAGCGGGAAACTTGCAGCCCCGTTGTAAAACGCGTGTCAATCTGCCGTGCCCCATGTCGAGACGACGACAGGTACGTGACAATTGTCGAGATTGACTGATTTAAGTACAAGGGCTACAACATACATATATGTATGCATGCTACTGTACAGAAATTGGCGGCGCGTTGGAGGGCTTGCCCACCCACGCAAGAGAGATGTGAGCGTGGCAAGGATCGGACTCGAGTGTTGCGTTGGATAATTGGACACGTGTTTCGGTCACCAATCGCAAGTCGAGTGTACTTGATCGAACGCGTGCACTAATTGGATGTGCAATTAAAACGAGAACTACATGCATCACACGAAGTGAGATAGACTAATAAATGTGTTCAAGTATAAATATATAAATGCACGTGTTTATATTTGTTGAAGAACTCACACATACACACAAAGTGTGTATGTCTCATTTCCTCATTGAAATGCCTCATTTGTATATGTATACATTTTTTTAAAATTCGTATTCGTATATTTAGGTAATTTTTTTCGATAAATGTCTCCAAAATTTAATACATTTGACACACAAAAATCCACTTTACTCTATATTTCTCTTGTAACTTCGTGAGATTGAACAGATGTAAGTAATGTTTTAATATTCCCCGTCATTTTTTATCAATCTATTTCCAAATAATCAAACTTCATTTTAGTTGTCGATTATATATCTTACAGTAATGAAAATATTCAAAGCAATGTGCACATGTCAAAGCTGCAATCGCCAAGCGCAAGTGATGATTGCAGCTTCTTTACAAGTATCGCACCACAGGGCACTTTCCGAAAAGCAAAATGGTGCTGGCTTTTTTTTCTTCTATATAACCACTTTAAAACCATGCATATTTAAAAATATTTAGATACCGCGGAAAGGAAAACAGATTATGCGTAAAAAGTTGTACTTTAGCAATATTGTTTCTCAGATTCGACGAGTTCGCACTTCGAGGAATGGTCATGCGGGGCAAGGATATCAAAATGACTACTATTTCTACAGGTAAAACTAATGTAGCATTTGCTTCCGTAGTAACACATTACATACCCCGATTGTTGCAGGCACTGGTTATTGTTACTGGTGCGATTCAAGCTCTGAATGTGTATGGCTTTCGAGGGTAGAAAAACCTCATAAAAACCTTTTCCCACATCTCCATATATGATATTGTCAAGCTCCAAGATCTTACGCTCATTAGCTTTCGTCCCCACGGTTTACGAATCTTTTCGAATATGCATGGTTCCAGAGTGATTATGTAAATACGGATTCACTGATTTTCGAAAATCTGATACATTTTCGCTTTTCGGCAAACGCCCTGGCGTGCGATATTTCCGGAGAAGCTGCAATCATCACTTGTGCAGGATGTAAAAAAGTCACTCGGTTTTAAACATGTTGGATTATTTGGAAATAAACTAATAAACAATAGGTGGACTGTCATGAAATCAATTACTAATGCATCTATTCAATGTTACAACGTTACTCATTCTATTGCAGACATACAGTAGTTGAAAATAAAATATAACACGCCTTCCCGCAAATGCAGAAAACCTTCGAAGATATTTAACCCCTTGACTGTGAGTGATACGCATAGGGGCAAAAAAAGTCGTGCCATTTCTGTGTCATGACACGTATAAGGGCATTTGAAGAACAACCTATTTCTACTGCATCGATTCGATTGTAATTTGGTACATCATGGTTTTTGGGGTCGCTGAATTTGAATTTGACATCAGATTTCCAAAATTCAAAATGGCGGATCTAATATGGCAGACGCTAATTCGAAAAATGGTTTGATTTCGACGAAAGCGGGTACCTCATGGTTTTCGGAGTCGCTGAATTCGAATTTGAAATCAGATTATCAAAATTAAAAATGGTGGACCCAAATTCGAAAAGTAGTTGGATTTTGACAAAAAATGTTATCTCTAGATGTTTATGGTCACGAATTTCGAATTTGGATCTTAACTCCAAGTATGTGGAGCTCGGATACAATATAATGAATAAAAATTTGGCAAATCATGTATGACAAACTATTTGTATTTGCGTCTGCCATATTGAGTCCGCCATTTTGAATTTTCAAAATCCGATTTCAGGTTCGGATTCAGCGACCCCAAAAACCATAAGGTACTCACTTTCGTCGAAATGGAACCATTTTTCGTATTTGTGTCCGCCATATTGAATCTGCCATTTTGAATTTTCAAAAACCGATTTCAGATTCGGATTCAGCGACCCCAAAAATCATAAGGTACTCACTTTCGTCGAAATGAAACCATTTTTTAAATTTGCGTCCGCCATATTGGATCGGCCATTTTGAATTTTGGAAATCTGATATCAAATTCGAAGTCAGCGACCCCAAAAACCTTTATACTGAGACTTTAAAGCAAATCTATGAATTTTTTTTTCCAATACAAAAATGGCACGCAAATCTCATTTTAACCTCACTGCGAAAGGGTTAAAAGAATGGGCGGGGAAAGAAAAATTACTTGTAAATATTTATTGCAATTAAAATGCTTACAGGAAATTAGCCGAGTTACGAGAAATTTGAGCCATTTACGCGCTAATTTGAACAAAAAAATGAAGGCTGGTTTTAATCCCTCAATTGCGAGATGTCCACAGACCAAAATAACACGTACTTATCGACGTTCTCTTCGAACCACTACACATGTGTATTGGTTCTCTGAATCTAATAAAAACGTTCGGGGATATGTGTTAACAATTTTAATTTTTGCAACAATCAATATTTAGTTTGTTGTTATTTTTATCGTAAGCATCATAAATTGATGGTGCTCGAAAAAATATTAGTTTTTCCGTATCAAATGTTCTTCTACCTTGCTCCGTTTATAAGTTATCGCAAAAAATCGAGAAAAAACCCAATTCACAGAAGTGCATTTCACCCGCTAAAAATAGGGTTGTGTGGATGTAATATATATATATATATATATATATATTTAAAATATACATGTCGGATATTTTAATGCGTCTTACAAATATGCTAAGTTTAATCAAAATCCAGGAAAAACCTCGCAGGGTTTCTTGGTGGGTTGTAGTAGCCATGAAATCAGTTTACAATCTTTGCCTAAACCGTCTTATTTCTTGGGTTCGATTCTCCTCGTTCTTCAAATTCTTATCCCCGATATTACTGCGATACATGATGACCTAATGATATTATTTGTCTAAGTTTACATTGCTTCTCGTATGCGATAAACGGGAATACTATTGTTCCACCAAAGAGCGACCGTGGCAGGAAAACATCAAATCGCGTGTTATGGATCTTCGTGGTGGTATATTTGACTGAACGTAAAAGTGGTTCATGCATCGGTGTTATTCCACGGTGGAACTCTACCTATACCGTTGTAATTTGAAAACTCTTAACAACCTGAATATGCTAGCATGCACCATGCGCCCTCTGAGGCTTTTAGAGTATTAGAATTCGCAGTATAGGATCGCGTTTGAATGGAATGTTCCTCGATGCCACGTACTCGTTCTACCGACGCGCGTCAAATGTCCCACGAGTGCGCATTAAATTAAGGTTCACTGCAACGTTGTGCGCGTATATTTTCCATTCGGACGACAAGCGTAGTCGGCGCGTTCATCGAAACACTCTTTAAAGTACTATACGTACTTCACATCCGTGAACGAAGAGAGGTTGTAAAACACAGGTTCTTTCTGTGCAATGTTAGTGCACGACGGAGTGTACATCTATTGGGATTTTTTCCTCAAGGAATATACACTACGACCTCTATTATTGGTACAGCGGCAGGGTCCGCTCCGCATCACATTTAGAAAAATGGAGGTTGCGCACCATCCACTCAAGTCGACTCCGCGCAGGTGACGTAGCCGATAGCTGTTGTACCTGTGGCGGTCCCGATAATCGAGGTTGCAGTGTACTGCGTTATCGATGTCGAGTAATGTTGCATGTGACAACTGCATTTCTATGAAACGGTGCGCAGTTTGCTAGCATCTTGAAATTTCCATTCATAAGCAAGTGATCGTTCGTATTTGTTCATTCAAAAATCTTGGTTTCGTTCAAAAAATCTCACATTCAAAACTTGTGTATAACATTAAACAAAATTAATTCTGAAACTGATGGAAATTATGACCAGTTGTCAGAATAAAACGCGTTAAGTTCGGTTGATTATAAAAACTCATGTCTTCTTATTGACTAGCCGTCGTCCGCGGCTTTGCTCGGGTTGATACACGCAAGGAATAAATTTTCCATTAAAAAATTACACTCTATTTTACTCTCTTAAAAGTTGATTTTCGAAAAATTCTATCTTACAAGGAAACGTTGCGAGGTCGATGTCTCCGATTTCGATGAAATTTGGCATGCTTGTAGAATGGGTAAAAATAGGCGACACGTATTTTTTTATATCGGCGGAACCGGATTTTTAAGGGCTGATAAGCACCCGTGAAAATTGGGGTGTTATTCGTTTTTCATCGATAACGTTTTAACAGTACGAGATAAGAAAAAACTTCAAATTGCAACAACGTTTATTTTTTGGTGTACTATACATTGGAGATGAGAACGTTGCAGATAGCAACAAATTTAATATTGTTAATTGCAAAAATGCAATTTTTTTAACCGTATCTCCGAGAATTTTTAATCGATTAGGATGTAAATTTGCATACATGTAGAGAATGGAAAAGTGCGGATACGGATTTTTTCATTTTCCGAAATCTCACAATTAAGGGGTTGAAACTGCCCGTCGATTTTTTTGCCGAGAGCATCGTATAATCAGCTAGCCTTTTGGCATTTCGGTCTAAATTCACGTCAATATATTTTCGTGTTATGACGCAATTACATATTTGTAACATTCCAGCCCCCCTCCCCAATGGTCCCCCTCTCGAAAGGCAACCGTTCAAAGTTCTTACCGTGCGGCATGGACGAAAATTTGTAGAAATAAACATGGGTTACAAAGAAAGTACAATCAGTCAAAATAATCGATACACATTTTCTCGTTTTCGAAATAAAAATAAAGTTTGAAGGGAAAAAATGTTGTATTCTTCGACTACTAGACGTTCATGATGATAATCATGAGTACAGCAACGAATGGCGTGTTGTTTATTGCAATAATTCGTGAATTACTTGTGAAAAATCACTCTTCAGTTTCCCACTCATATGGGCAGAGGCAAGGCTCGCAATCACGGACTGACTTCGTGCTTCGGAAAGCAACTGGATTACAATTGTATATTTACGGAGAAATTCCACTCCGCTCACCGTATCGAAGGCATTATCTGCAGAGATTACAGCGTTTTTGGGTTGCCGCTGCAACTCATGAACAGAATGATGCAAACATTTTTATCAGCTTACAACGCAGCATAATGTAATCTTTATATTTAACTTTAATTTCACAAACAGCAGAACCAATAAACGAAAGAAATAAATCTTCGCAAAGAGCGACTACGGTGCAAAGAGCGGCTCTCATGATAACCTTGAAATCGTCTTATTAAAGATTAATAGCAGTTCTGGTAATAGCGTGAGTGGTCGTTATTTTTTTCGTGTGTATTTATCATTTGGGTTTCAAGTCATATAAATTCACCAAGGATCATTATTGCTGCAGTTCCGACGGAGAAGCCAGCCATACATTTTGAGTTCGAAATATAAATAAAAATGTACGTTAATCCGGTGAATGTCATTCAACTTCTATCCATAGCGATAAGTGCTATGAATTTGCCTCGCACTCCAATCGTCGAACAGGAAAAACAGTTCAGTAGGGATCTAGAAAATATGGTCATTGAAGCCATGGATGAACCTATGAAAATGGAAGTCGAAACTGGTTTGGATTTGCTGTCACCAAATGAAATTCATGAAACAGCCGCAATAGAAGATGACAGTGAAGGAGATTGGCACGGATCACGATACCTAGATCCAAACATTGATGAAAATGTATGTACCCAAGATATAGCAGAATTGAGTTACGAATACAAGACAGGAGCTGTAGATTATTGGAGATCCGGGGGCCAATGAGAATAGGAAGTTATCATCTCTTCAAACGAAATCTAAAAAGGTGAAATCAGAGCCGCAGTTGCACCGGTGGGCCCATAGTATAAACAAGGGTGGCACCTACAAAGAAAAGTTAACAAAGATAGTTCACTACACGCTAAACAATTTTAATGATGCTTTGGATAAAAGGCTGCCTGTCCATGATATAGATCTTCGACGATGGACCTTACGTGCACGAGAAATTGTAGAAATACCGGCCGTAAATTTCCAAGCATCCGCTTCTTGGCTAAGGACACTCAAAAACCAACATGGAATTGTCGCACGGAAGATTACTAAATGTTTAACAAAACAACAATTATTAAACGCTGATACATTTTAAAACAAAGCTATCGAATTTATAGAAATAGTGAAAGTCAACATAGCCAACGTTGGGGCTGAAAACGCATTCAATTCAAATCAGAGTGGATTCAATTTAGAGCTACATACAGGCCGCACATTGGCGAAAGAAGGGCAGAAATCCGTTGAGATAGTCGTGCGATCGAAAATATCAACACACAGTTATACTATACAGCCTTTGGTTTCTGCTAGTGGCAAACTTTTGGTGCCAATGTTGATCGTTTTAAACGAACCTACTGGCAAATTTGGTCCTCGAGTGGAACAAACTATGTTCAGAGCCGAAAATATATTTCGATTGGCTTCGAAATCTGGAAAATTGACGACTAATCATTTCAAGCGATGGTTCCAAGAAGTATATATTCCCAATGCGGGTCCAAAATCGGTAATACTTCTAGATTCTTGGAGCGGTCAATATCCAACTGCATTTAAAGAAATGGATATACAAGGGAAAGATATTAAAGTTTTAACCATTTCAGCAGGTAAATATATTGCACCAGATTCATTAGTTCTGTAGACAATTAGTCCATATGATAATTAGTAATTCCTGCAGGTACGACTGGAATGATACAGCCCCTTAATGTTTATAGCTTCCGTGTATGGAAAAACTTCGTCAAACACTTTTCCGATGAAGTAATATTATACAATTACGACGTCAATTTGCATTTGAGAGACAATATTGTTAAATTACGATCTCTTACACACAACCAGTTTTCTTCTCCACGGTTTACAAACCTTTGCAAATATGCGTGGTACAGAAGCGGGTACGAAGAGGAGCACCCAACTTCGAAAATCCGGTAGATTTTTGCTTTTCACAAAATGTACCGACATGCGATATATGCGGCGAAGCAGCTATTATCAGTTGTACGTGGTGTAAAAAAATCTCTTTGTTTCAAGAACTTTTATCATGACTATTATTATTGTAATAAGTATAAACAATAAGTAAAAAAATAGAGTTGAAACGTTTCCTAAATAAGTAATCGTGAGAACAATTTTTCGATTACGTTGTAATCATCAATGGCAGAACGTGTCAGGGGAAGAATATCTTCGTGAGTATACAATTGTAATCCAGTTGCTTCCCGAAGCACGAAGTCAGTCCGTGATTGCGAGCCTTCCCTGTGCCCATATGAATGGAAAACTGAAGAGTGATTTTTCACCAGTAATTCACGAATTATTGCAATAAACAACACGCCATTTGTTTCTGTACTCATCATTATCATCATGAACGTCTAGTAGTCGAAGAATACAATAAGTTTTCCCTTCGAACTTTATTTTTATTTCGGCCCGTTCACGAGCTATAGAAAGAACAAAGTTTTTAAGGGTGCGTTGACCCCTTAAGAGTGTCGTTCCGCCAAAACGAGAAAATGTGTATCGAATATTTTGACTGATTGTACTTTCTTTGTAACCCATTTTTATTTCTACAATTTTTCGTCCATGCCGTACAGTAAGAACTTTGAACGTGTGCCTTTCGAGAGGGGGACCGTTGGGGGGAAGGACCGGAATGTTACAAATATGCAATTGCGTCATAACACGAACATATGTTGACGTGAATTTAGACCGAAATTCCAAAAGGCTAGTTGATAATACGATACTCTCGGCAGAAAAATTGCCGGGCAGTTTCGACCCCTTAATTGTGAGATATCGGAAAAAGAAAAAATCCGTATCCGCACTTTTCCATTCTCTATATGTATGCAAATTCACATCCCAATCAATTAAAAATTCTCGGAAATGCGGTTGAAAAAATTGCATTTTTGCATTAAACAATATGAAATTTGTTGCTATCTGCATCGTTCTCATCTCTAATGTATAGTACACCAAAAAATAAACATTGTTGCAATTTGAAGTTTTTTCATATCTCGTACCGTTAAAACGTTATCGACGAAAAACGAAAAACACAAACACAACCCAATATTCGAGGGTGCTTTTCAACCCTTAAAAATCGGGTTCCGCTCATATAAAAAAATACGTGTCGCCTATTTTTACCCATTCTACAAGCATGGCAAATTTCATCGAAATCGGAGACATCGACCTCGCAACGTTTCCTTGTTAGTGCACCTCTGAGGAACATATCTTCCTAATTTTGTGTTTCTATCTTCCGCGGCTTAGGCTATACGTTGTCTATATGTTAGTCAGTCAGTCACGGAACTGGTTTATATGTATAGATAACACAGTCCGCAGCTTTACAGTTTTGAGAAAAGTTTAATTTTTAAAAAAGGTTTAAGTTTAATAAAATCAACATGTTATGTATGAATGAAATCAACATGTTATGTATGAATGAAATCAACATGTTATGTATGAATAAAATCAACATGTTATGTATGCATTTCTGATGCATGTTATACATGAGAAAATCATGTTATACACGAGATTGAATCCATGCACAAGGCATTGGATAGAAACACTATGTGCGGTGGCAATATATTCGTTCGGATCCGGAATTAAATGAGTAACCCCGATATCCGCTACATAAAGCGTTATACTCTCAAACCTTGCTTTTTTAGTTCCTTTTTTCGCTGCTTCTTGGTCCCAGAACTTTCATCCTCGGTTATGACAACTCGGTTCCGTGCAATCATATACTCCTATACGAACAGGTCATCATTTGGCCTATTTTTTCCTCCTGTGAGTTGCATGCTCGCCCCTCTCATCTCTAACCGCTCTTTCCAGTGGTCTACTCAAGAGTAAAAGTTCAGAGGAAGCTTACAGGCGCAATGACACGTTTTCATTGATAACACGTAACAGCGCCACCAGCCAACGCTCCCAGCACTAAGACCTGCGAAGATGGGTACGAGAAACGGTAGGACGCCACCGATTCTAAGCATTGAGACACAATGCTTAACACTATTCTTTTAACAATATTTACATACTTTGCAAATATGATGTAAGTGGAATGGCAATTGCCGCTACCTCATAAAACATTTTATTCCTCAAGTGGATTTTCGAAAATTTAAATATAAATATAAATATATTCGTTGCTGCAATATTATACATATTTAAAGAAATTATTACTATATACTACTTTCTTTTGCCACTTAATTCCGATTTTGCGCGCATCTTCCGATATCGCGCCACTAAATAATATATTTTTGATTTGCCGATTCAGTAAAGATGGAAAAGGGAGATAGATGAAAACTCGACGAAAGCTGTTCATACGAGGGCGACAACTGCTTAGCGAGCGGCACAAAGGGCTGGTGGGCTCCACGACTCGCATGGGGATCGATGTTTCGGCCATCGAGGCGACGATCACTTCTCGAGAGACTTCCAAACCCGAAACATGTTCTAATTTCTATTACGTGCTCTGAATACTATTGCACATAATATTGCACACGATGTCACGATTTTGTATTATTCACGCATCAAATATATTAAATTCTATCGTCTTACTGGATACGGCGTTTCTTACATCGATATTTGTGATTTTTATTTTGTGCGTGAACTTTATTTACGCAGTGCCGCTGCACCTTAATGAACGCGCTTTTACAAATTACTGAAAAGATGAGTGAATTCATTCGAGATCCCAACTAGACTCGCTCTCCCATGTAGGTTTCGCCAATCGAACCGTAACGGCCAATACTTGGACCAATGTTGGCGGGAAGATGATCGATTAACCAATTGTACGCCAATGCTCGGCTGAGTATTCACTAGCCAACATTGGTTTGCTGATACGAGGCCAATGTTCGGCCAAATATAGACTCGCTAATCATTGGCTTGTCGATACGAGGCCGATGTTTGGCAAAGTATAGACTCGCCAATCATTGGTTTGCCGATACGCGGCCAATGTTCGGCCAAACGTAGACTCGCTAATCATTGGCTTGTCGATACGAGGCCGATGTTTGGCGAAGTATAGACTGGCCAATCATTGGTTTGCCAATACGAGGCCAATGTTCGGCCAAGTATAGACTTGTTCATTATTGGTTTATCGATATGAGGCCGATGTTCGGCGAAGTATAGACGCGCCAATCAATGGTTTGCCGATACGAGGATAATGTTCGGCCAAATATAGGCTCTCTAATCATTGGCTTATCGATACGAGGTCGATGTTTGGCGAAGTATAGACTCGCCAATCATGTTTTTGCCGATACGAGGCCAATGTTCGGCCGAGTAACGCATGATCGAACCGCAATTCGTATATTGACGATTCATTGTTTCGCGTTGAAGTCATTGAGAGACGAGATAAATACTTTTCACGAGTCCATTGGATATTATTCTTAACAAATATACTACCAAACCAATGCACTCATTGTTGGCCGATTCTCGAACGAGCTCATACGCGAAATTCTGCCGATTTTTATGAACCATCCCACACTGACAGAAAAATTCTATTAATATTAACTAACCGCGTCTATTTATTTTTTATTTGAATTAACTAGATTTTTCGTGAAATCAAATTTTTCCTATTGCATCCCATTATTGGAATTATTCATTTTAAATATATTTATTTATTCAAATTAAACTTGAACTAATGAACTAATGGTCTGTCTTTGTTGCAACACACATATTAACGGGTTGTGGGGGTAGAGAAGGTGGAGAGAGAGGAGTTATATATATAGGTTAGGTTTGAAAATTCTATAATAACATGTCATTCGATAACACTCTCTAATTATCACAATGATATTAACTAATTGATATAGTTTATGTGATACAAATAATGATGAGAATCCATTTATTATCTTATGCCATATCTGCGATTCAAATGTCACAAGTTCTTGGTAGCATAGGGGCAGCGTGTTTGGCTATGAGTAGGGAAGTTCAAGGTTCGAGCCCCATATGGGTGAAATATTTTCTTCGAACTAATCATTTCGAAAGACCAGGTAATGACGAATTACAATACAAAAATAATTAATTTTTTTTTTTGGCAGTGCAGGACCAATTTTGGTGATCTATATTGGGTCACAATTATCTGCCAAGACTCGGTCGATAATCGGACCAAGCTCGAGTGCCAATGATGGCAATCTTGAGGGGTCTTATTGTTGGCCGATTCTCGAATGAACTCCTACGCGATGCTCGGCCGATTCTCATAAGCCATTCTAGGGCCAATATAGATTGCGAATATCGGGCCGCTTTTATCATCCAAGGCTCGGTCGATGATCGGGCCAAGCTCGAGTGCCAATGTTGGCAAGCTTGGCGTCGAGCATCGGCCAATCATTGGCCACTACCGATCACCCTACATGGGACGTAGCTTACGCACAAAATGCTGTACGAACACGGTGACGTGAACTAATTTTCCCCAGCTGGGGAATCGCACAGCCAAATCCCATTCCTCCTTCATAGGTACAACATGCACCTTGGCAGTTAAGAGCAGCTGGATCCCAACGAGCTCCTGTCAAGCGTCAAGGACACTTGACAGAAGACGCGGAATTGGAAGCATTATTGGAGGGAGATTCGTACCAAACGCAAGAGTTCCCGCAAATGACGCTTATTCGACTCAAAATTCGACATTTTCGCACAAAAAAATTATGTGATGCTGATACAAAATTGCTAATATTTCAAGGTTATGGTCTTGCCAGATCTCCAACCTTACGATATTACGTTTTGCATCTGATCATTTCAACCATAACCTCCTGGTGAGGCCTTTTGTCAAACGGCGGATAATTATTTGTCCTCCCAATAACTTTTCCAACATGAAGGATGTTGCGAAATACACGCCAACGCTACAGTCGAATCAGTCCATTCGTATACCGTAATCGCGTCGTATTTGAGCGCTGTTTTGACGTATTCGAGCAGACGAACTAATAATACGATCGCGTTTAGCTCCAAGCGCGGAATGGATACACTCTTAAGTGGAGCTACTTTCGTTTTTGACACGAGAATCTGCGAGGATATTTCACTCGGTGAGTGTAATACGCGTACGAAAACCACAGCCGCGTAAGCCCGAGACAACGCATCTGCGAATCCATGTAGCTCCAGGACCGCATTTTCTTAAACGCGAATCCACCGACGAATTCGTAACGTCGCTAATTTTGGGAAATGTTGACGGTAAACTTTCAATACTTTTTGAATTCCATACAATTTTATCAAGCCACAGATCTTGCATCAAGATGTGGGCAGTTAAAATCGCAGGTGACGCCCGGCCCAAAGAGGCATAGAGACGCGAGATAAATTACAAATTGAGCGCTTTGTTGCTTCGGGAGTTTCATATGAAAATTTAATTTTTATTGGTCGGCAAAATTTTGGAGGCGAAGGACACGGATTTTTCCAAATAATGATCGGTGAACAATTTTCTGTGTTAACAGTTACTATTTGCAAGGGCACAAGTGAAATTAAGAAAATACTCGCATCTGAACTATTAATGCTTTCATCGCTACATTTTTGCTTATTAGTACAGTCGTGCTGTATATTGGAATCGGAGAAAATTAGAAGAAGGCTGGTTTTTTGACAGGTGATTTTGTGGGTGCCAGGGGTGCTAATGCCAAGTTTGCCTAAAAATCGGGGTGTAGGTTTTTTTTCTAGGGGATGAAGGGGGATAGGGGTGGATTGATGCCAAACTACAACCCTTACGAGGTCGGCACCACGAGACAAAATGTTCAGAAAAATCCGGGCTTTATATTTGTCCAAAGCGTCGAAGTCGGGGAAGTTCATTTTGAGGGTGAAAAAGTGGGGTGAAATTTTGAAAAATCAGTTTTAATTCAATAACTCTTTAGGAAAAATTCAGAAAATTTTTATTCAAATAGGAAAGTTGTAGCCCTTGAAAAGACGCGTCGATTGAGTATTCGATCATCTCTCTCCGATAATATCTTCAGCCCCATAAAAATGATGGATATATCAACAAAAAAAAATTGTTCATTGAATAACTCAAAAGCAATTCATTTTTCGAGTATGGTTTAAATGTACGAAATGTAGAGAATAACTTTCTCTACATTTTTGTTTCTATGGACCACCCTTGAATTTCGCTTTTTCCAACCCCTCTCGGGGGTTGAAAATTCAAAATGAAATTCTGGGGAAACTATTGACCGTACGAATTCGCCGCCGTGGAAAGATTTGTAGCTTGAACTCTCAGCTACATTCTTGTCCATAGCGTTAAAGACGTATCTCTTCATTTTCGATTTTAAAAAGTGGGGAGAACGTACCAAAAATCAGTTTTTTGAGAATAACTCTTCGGGAATTTTTTTTTCGAACTCTATTTAAATGAAACAGTTGTAGCTCTCAAAAATACGCGTCGATTGGGTATAAAGTTATCCCTCAACTCCAAAAGTAACCCCCCCATAAAAAGTGACGAAATACTCTGAAAATTTTGTTTTCGTGATTATTCAAAAATGGTCGATTTTACGGGTGCAGTTTGGCTGTACGAATTTTACCATGTTTTCATCCCGTAACGAAAATAAAAATATTTTTATTTTTTGCCGGATAAGTTTTGAGTGTACGAAATTTGTCATTGGGGATAATTTGTTCATTGAACATTCAGCTCCAATTTTATTCATAGACTCAAACCCGCGAGGTTGATCCTTGGGGGGTGAACAATCAGGGTAAACAATCTTTGGTACAGTTATTTCGATAATTTCGTTATATCGATAATTTCGATAATTCCGATAATAATAAATTAAATTATCCCCAATGACAAATTTCGTACACTCAAAACTTATCCGGCAAAAAATATTTTTATTTTCGTTACGGGATGAAAACATGATAAAATTCGAGGGTTGTTTATATGAACAAAAATGTAGGGAACATTAATCCCTACATTGCGTACATTCAAACTGCACCCGTAAAATCGACCATATTTGAATAATCACGAAAACAAAATTTTCACAGTATTTCGTCATTTTTTATGGGGGGGTTGAGGAATTTTTGGAGTTTTGGAGTTGAGGAATTACTTTATACCCAATCGACGCGTATTTTTGAGAGCTACAACTGTTTCATTTAAATAGAGTTCGAAAAAAAAATTCCCGAGGAGTTATTCTCAAAAAACTGATTTTTGGTACGTTCTCCCCACTTTTTAAAATCGAAAATGAAGAGATACGTCTTTAACGCTATGGACAAGAATGTAGCTGAGAGTTGAAGCTACAAATCTTTCCATGGCGGCGAATTCGTACGGTCAATAGTTTCCCCAGAATTTCATTTTGAATTTTCAACCCCCGAGAGGGGTTGGAAAAAGCGAAATTCAAGGGTGGTCCATAGAAACAAAAATGTAGAGAAAGTTATTTTCTACATTTCGTACATTTAAACCATACTCGAAAAATTGATTGTTTTTGAGTTATTCAATGAACAATTTTTTTTTTTATATATCCATCATTTTTATGGGGCTGAAGATATTATCGGAGAGGGATGATCAAATACTCAATCGACGCGTCTTTTCAAGGGCTACAAATTTCCTATTTGAATAAAAATTTTCTGAATTTTTCCTAAAGAGTTATTGAATTAAAACTGATTTTTCAAAATTTCACCCCACTTTTTCACCCCCAAAATGCACTTCCCCGACTTCGACGCTGTGGACAAAAATAAAGCCCGGATTTTTCTGAACATTTTGTCTTATGGCGCCGACCTCGAGGGGGATGTCGTTTGGCATCAATCCACCCCTATCCCCCTTCATCCCCTAGAAAAAAACCCTGCACCCCGATTTTTAGGCAAACTTGGCATTAGCACCCCTGGCACCCACAAAATCATCTGTCAAAAAACCAGCCTTCTTCTAATTTTCTCCGATTCCGGTGTTTTTCGACGACAGCACGACTGTACTATATAAGCGCTTTGGCCAGAAGTACCATCGCACCCCCATTTGCACATCAGTTCCATTTTACCAACATTATTTGCTGAAAGGCTTTTTACAACGTCAGCTTGTGTCATCAATATTCTTACAGAAGTATGATTTAATAATGCTTGCAGTGTAACTGTAGCTTCAGTTTCAATTACTGTAATTACGAACTTCTCCGGGTCACAATTTTTTTTCGATTCTAAGACATGTTTATAAGATGGATACAATTTACAATTTTATTCCAAACTCACCGAACGTATTTCCATATATTGACTTTTTGACAATTTTTGTTCGATTAAGAGTGATAACGCTTCATCGCTTGATAATTGTTTTTCTTGAATGCGTTAAATACTTTGAAGATAAGTTGAAGCTTTTGATGCATCTGATTGTCCAGAAGCTCGGAGACTCATTTGTGTAGCGTAGGACAGACTTTCCACGCCAAGCTCTGCTCGGACGGTTTCTGTCCTCCTCCGTTTTGAGCGGTCACTTAAATCTTCCCAACTTGACGGAGGACGCCCTGTTACACTTTCTCTGGTAGCTTCCATGTTTCCAAATTTGATAAAAAACACAGGATCTTTGAGCCAATCATCGTATTTATCAAAGAAGTTACGTTCGGTCCTTTTGACCAGCTTCCACCAGTGCAGCCAGATCGCGCGCAAAAGTTACCCCCTCTCTAGTCTCTTGCGCGCCCATTACACAATCATAGTAGCGCGTGTCCGTGAGCGAGCGACGCTCGGACGTCTTCGGGAAGAGCCGAGCGCCGCCGAAGTTTCCCGACCGCGCCTTCGGCAGCTACACCAATCCATGGACGCTGAGCACGTTCATGTGCGGCCAAGCTGAAACGAAGGATTCGAGGAAAAAAGCAATCTGAGCACGACTCGCGCGTGACGTCACCCGCCGGCACGAGCGAGGCTTTTAGATGATTTCAATGCTTATTTAGCTCTTGTTTCTCTGCGTTATTAATGTATGTAAAAAATGTATCGCACACTCCCATCGCTTATTTTTTTCAGTTTATACGTTAATTTAAATATAATAATAAATCTAAATTACAACTTATTTATCTTCTAAAATATTGTTTACGCTTTACTCGCACCCGTCCTTATGCCAAATAAATTATAATTCATAAAAGTAAGCGGAAATATATTTATATTCGTATTATTACATTAATTCTCATAGCTCTCACAAGAAAACTCTCATATAAAAAACTCTCATATGAAAAAAACTTCAAAAACTTAGATTTCAACGAACCAAGAACATACATCTTCACATTTTCAATCATGACGAATTTTTAAGAACAATATCATCACAAACACATCTGAACCAAAACAATATACATCACGTAAATTATCAAAACATAAATCAAACAACACAAAATCACAACATCTTATACTCAACCCTTACTAATAGACAACAGGACACAAATAATAATCTTTCCACTGATCCTCTGAATAATATAAATTCGAAAATCACATAAAATAAAACGAAAGAGTGGCTTATAAATCTCTCCAACATTGATATTCCGCTACACATTTCCACATTCTTGTCTCTAAGTGAAAAGTTTTGTTTTCCTTACCTCAAACTATCAAACATAAAAATTCATATCCACAAATCAATCTCCGAACTTGACTCCAAATTAGTTTTTCTACTCGACAAACCTAGACAAACCGAAATTAGAACCAGATTCACTACAATCTTAAACAAAATAAATATTCCAACATCATTTTCCAACACTAATCAAATTATAAAACACACGTCCTCATTCTTAAAAAACAACCCTCTCTTTTAGTTACACGAGCTGACAAAGGAAACTCAACAGTCATTCTTAACAAATCAGATTACATTACAAAAATTCATAATTTACTCGTAGATTCCTCAACTTACAAATTAACAAATAATAATAGTCCAACGCAATAATAGTCCAACACATAAACTAGCTGAATTTATACAATCTAAATTTTCTAAATTAATCAATACGACTAATTCACACGTCAAAGATAGTTTCCACCTAAAACATTCACTTTCTAACATCTCAATTCCACTTAACTACAAATTGGTCTTGTTTGATGTTGTTTCTCTCTATACCAACATCCCATTACAACTTGTTATTCAAAGCCTTCAAAAAAAATCAAATCTATTTTCAAAAACATTTCCTTTAAACGAAATAATTAATGGGCCCATACTTATATCAAGATACTTTCATCAAGCGATAAACCATTATCCCTAAAAACAAGCCAATTATCCATCCGGCCGCGAATCGTCAGTACCAGAAAGTGCACATATTCTACAAGCGATGAGATGGTCTCGTTGGTAGCGTTACTGGCTTCGGTCCGCAAGGGCGCGGGTTCGTTCCCCGCGCTCAGTATTTATTTATTTATTTATTATTACTATTAATTCTTATTTTATTAGTTATTTTTATTAATTATCATTATTATTTTAACTAGTTATCTTTTAGTGTCGAAAAATTTATCGCGCACTCCGACCGCTTATTTTATTAGATTGTACGTTAATTTAAATGTAATAATAAATCTAAATTATAACTTATTTATCTTCTAAAAAATTGTTTATGCTTTACTCACACCCGTTCCTATGCCAAATAAATTGTAATTCATAAAAGTAAGCGGAAATGTATTTACATTTGTATTATTATATTCATTCTCAAACTTTCATTAACCGATAAAGCATTATCCCCAAAAACAAGTCAATCATCTATCCGGCCGCGAATCGTAAGTGCCAGAAAGTGGCATTTTTGTATGTTTTTACATTTACAGGTAATTTTCATTGTAATGGGGTAAATTGTTTATTTGTGAACACTTACCATTGACAGAACAAAACAAATTTAATCGTAAAACATCATGAGCAGTTTTCCTATTTTCAGAAAAAGTTCTTTCAATGAGCATGTTTCACGTATAAACAATTCGCTCCATACAAAAAAAAAATAATAATTAAAAAAAAACAGCAAAGCACTGAGCGCGGGAAACGATCCGGCGCCCCCAAGCTAGGAACGCTACTAACGGGACCATCTTATCGCTTGTGTTAAAAATGCACTTTCTGGCACTTACGATTCACGGCCGGATAGATGATTGACTTGTTATTGGGGATGATGCTTTATCGCTTGATGAAAGTATGAGAATGAATATAATAATACGAATATAAATATATTTCCGCTTACTTTTGTGAATTACAATTTATTTGGCATAGGGACGGGTGTGAGTAAAGCGCAAACAATTTTTTAGAAGTTTAATAAGTTGAAATTTAGATTTATTATCACATTTAAATTATCGTACAAACTAATAAAATAAGCGGTCGGAGTGCTCGATAAATTTTTCGACACTAAAAGATAACTAATTAAGGGGGGATTGTCTTTTTTTTCGCAAACTTTACCGCTTTTTGGGAATTTTTTTGTGAAGAAAGTATACAACGGAAAACCTGTGAAACTTGGCATATAGTTTTATTGATCTGTTTACTACATACAAAAAAATTTTTAAACAATTTCATCATAAAATCCGCCTCCCACCCCCCTCGACGCGCGATGATCCTTTTTTGATGGTGTGCACGATTACAGCCTTCACGTTCATCCTGCAACAAAAACCCAAAAAGCATTTTACTTTAGACACATATAGCTATCGTTCGATGAAGGGGAAAAAAAAATTGACGATTTGGTGACGTTTTGAACTTGAAGTATCGATTTTTCGAAAAAAATTGATCGATTTTTTGTTATGAATAAAAAACTATTAAACGTATTGCTTTTTTGCTTCATCAAACGATAAAAGGATGTCAGCTGAGCATTCTTTCCAAATTTGAAGGCAATCGGTTGAATAGTTTTTGAGAAATCGTGCACACCATCAAAAAAGGACCATCGCGCGTCGAGGGGGGTGGGAGGCGGATTTTTTGATGAAGTTGTTTAAAAATTTTTTTGTATGTAGTAAACAGATCAATAAAACTATATGCCAAGTTTCACAAGTTTTCCGTTGTATACTTTCTTCACAAAAAAATTCCCAAAAAGCGGTAAATTTTGCGAAAAAAAAGACAATCCCCCCTTAAAATAATAATGATAACTAACCAAAATAATCAAATAAGAATTAATAGTAATAATAATTTAAAAAAAAGCACTGAGCGCGGGGAACGTCCCGCGTCCCTGCGGAGCGAAGCCAGGAACGCGACCAACGAGACCATCTCATCACTTGTAGAATATGTGCACTTTCTGGTACTGACGATTCGTGGCCGGATGGATGATTGGCTTGTTTTTGGGGATAATGCTTTATCGTTTGATGAAAGTATGAGAATTAATGAGTCAAAGATGTGTGCGGCCGTGTTGATGACAAGTTGCTAGTTGAAGATTCGGCTTCAGTCCGGCTAATAGAGGTATTCCAAGGTCAGCGATGGAAATAAATGATGCTTTCTTACGTTTCGACCCTTTGGTTCGGGTCCTCTTCAGAAATTATATTTTTTTCTATAAATTTTGATACACAAATTTTACAAATCAAGTTTGAAGAAATTAAATACACGAATGTTTTATGTTATGATTGTGTTATAAAATTGTTGTGTCGTTTTGTATAACTGTTATGTTAATTCTGTTTTAGTTATAACTATATTGATTTGATATGCAAAAGTTCCTGTTTTGCGTTAATTCTTCTTATTCATCGGTGTTTGAAATGGGTGATGCGTGAGAGTGTGGTTTATTATACTATGGAGTTATAAAGAAATGAAATATGAGAAACTACTAACCTCGATGTTGTTGATGTTTCTAGCTTTTGCTTACATTTGGAAGGTTATTTCAGAAGGCAGTATTTGTGGAAGTAAATACTGTTTTGCTGGAGTATACTCAATAGATGGAAGAATTTATCGTTTTTTTTGCGATTTTTTTCATCTTTAAGGGATTAATAACTATAAGAAAGTTTTGTGTTTTATTTGTGAAAATTTAATGTACGTGATTGATTTAAAAGAAATTTTAATCAAGTATCAAATGACTGTGATGATTACCTATTGAGTTTAAGATTTTTAAAATTTTCTTTCAAAATAAACAAAAACTCGAAATTTACATTTCTCAGTTACATATTGAGTTGTGTGATCACGGAGAGTTTGAGAGAAACTGAGTGGTGTCTTAATTTCGTCAAGCTTATTAGAGTCTTTATTTTGCGAATCGGGAGAGAAAGATCGTTTAGGCAGTGACGTGTCAAGAGAAATAAAATTGGTGCGTCATGTTAAGAGTAAAAATTGTTATGTCAAGTAAAGTATTGTAAACTATTTTAATAGTTATATAATAGAGTTATAGATCGAGCTTAGTTATTGTATATCAGTTCTAAAAATTATGGCGTTGGATTGTGCCTTAATTTGGATCATTTCTAGGATTAGTCTTTTTTGAGCCAATTTTCATTGTTTAAAATTTTTACATTGTCGAATTGAAAGTCATGTTTTTGTTTTATTGCATGGTGTGCTAAGGCTGTGTGTATTGTGGTAGTATGTTTAAGGCTATTTTTATGTTCTTTTATTCTGGTTTCGAGGTATCTTTTGGTTTGGCCGATGTATGTGGCATTGCAATCCTTACAATCGATTTTGTAAACTATGTTGGATTTTTGGTTCTTATTTATTTTGTCTTTGGTGGAGCCAGTAATCGATGAAATGTTGTGTTTATTGTGAATAATGTTATGTTGTATTGTTGGAAAAGACGAATTAGTTGATGATGGATGTTTTTTTTTGTGTAAGGAACATTTATTAGTCTGGAAGAATCAAAATTGTTGTTATTCTTTTTTTGATTGTTGATTGTGGAAAGCCGATGTTTTATTATTTCTTCTGTGAAAGAGATCGGATAGCAATTTTCTGTCATCGTGTTACTAATAAGTTTGAGGTTTTCTTTGTGAAATGAAGGATGAGATAATTTTGTTGCTCTGTCAACTAGCATGTAAATTATGGCTTTTTTTGGGAAAGTGGGTGGTGTGAAAAGAAATTTATGATTCTGCCTGACCAGGTTGGTTTCCTATACGAATTTGTGATAATTGAATTGTGTTTATGGATTAAAAGTATATCAAGAAACGGGATTTTTTTATCTACTTCATTTTCTGATGTAAATTGTAATTTTGAGTTATATGAGTTAAAAATCTTTTTGGTGGATTCAATTTTGTTGGTAGAGCAATAATAATATCATCAACATATCTTTTATATAGTGATAACGAATATTTTAATTTTTCCAGACAATTTATTTCAAGATCAATCATGACGATGTTAGATAGTATTGGAGCCAAAGGTGAGCCCATTGGTAACCCTGCGATTTGTTGGTAAATTTTATTTTGAAATGTAAAGAAAGTTGAGAACATGATGTATTCTATGGCTTTAATTATTTCGTTTAAAGGAAATGTTTTTGAAAATAGATTTGATCTTTCTTGAAGGCTTTGACTAACAAGTTGTAATGGGATGTTGGTATAGAGAGAAACAACATCAAACGAGATCAATTTGTAGTTGAGTGGAATTGAGATGTTAGAAAGTGAATGTTTTAGTTGGAAACTATCTTTGACGTGTGAATTAGTCGTATTGATTAATTTAGAAAGTTTAGATTGTATAAATTCAGCGAGTTTATGTGTTGGACTATTTATTGTTAATGCCTTTTTGTAGAGTTTTGATGGGATTTCTATTTGTTAATTTGTAAGTTGAGGAATCTGCGAGTAAATTATGAGTTTTTGTAATGTAATCTGATTTGTTAAGAATGACTGTTGAATTTCCTTTGTCAGCTCGTGTAACTAAAAGTTGAGGGTTGTTTTTAAGAATGAGGACGTGTGTTTTATAATTTGATTAGTGTTGGAAAATGAGGCTGAATATTTATTTTGTTTAAGATTTTTGTGAATCTGGTTCTAATTTCGATTTGTCTAGGTTTGTCGAGTAAAAAATCTAATTTGGACTCAAGTTCGGAGATTGATTTATGGATATGATTTTTTATGTTTGAGAGTTTGAGGTAAGGAAAACAAAACTTTTCACTTAGAGACAAGAATGTGGAAATGTGTAGCGGAGTATCAATGTTGGAGAGATTTATAAGCCATTCTTTCGTTTTATTTAATGTGATTGTCGAATTTATATTATTCAGAAGATCAGTGGAAAGATTATTATTTGTATCCTGTTGTCTATTAGTAAGAGTTGAGTATAAGATGTGGTGATTTTGCGTTGTTTGATTTATGTTTTAATAATTTAGGTGATGTATATTGTGTTGGTTCAGATGTGTTTGTGATGATATTGTTCTTAAAAATTCGTCATGATTGAAAATGTGAAGATGTATGTTCTTGGTTCATTGAAATCTAAGGTTTTGAAGTTTTTTTTGTGTTTTTCATATGAGAGCTATGACAATGTAATAATACGAATATAAATATATTTCCGCTTACTTTTATGAATTATAATTTATTTGGCATAAGGACGGGTGTGAGTAAGTGTAAACAATATTTTAGAAGATAAATAAGTTGTAATTTAGATTTACTATTATATTTAAATTAACGTATAAACTGAAAAAAATAAGCGATGAGAGTGTGCGATACATTTTTTCGTATACATTAATAACGCAGAGAATCAAAAGCGAAATAAGCATTGAAATCATCTAAAAGCCTCGCTCGTGCCGTCGGGTGACGTCACGCGCGAGTCGTGCTCAGATTGCCTTTTCCCTCGAATCCTTCGTTTCGGCTTGACCACACATGAACGTGCTCAGCGTCCATGGATTGATGAGCTGCCGAAGGCGCGGTCGGGGAACTTCGGTGGCGCTCGGCTTTTCCCGAAGTCGTCCGAGCGTCGCTCGCTCACGGACACGCGCTACTATGATTGTGTGATGGGCGCGCAAGAGACTAGAGAGGGGGTAACTTTTGCGCGCGATCTGGCTGCACTGGCTTCCACCTTCTTTTGAACTCTGATAACAGCTTGGCTACCATATTTTTAGATTTTGAGGCAAAACGTATGGATTTCCTAATCTATCTGTCACCTCCGTTTCAATAATGTCATTAATCATGTTAACATTTTCATTTATATGTGATTTTATAAGTACTCATATTTCTTTTCTTGTAAGATAAAGTTCAACTTTTGTATTTGAACATTCTG
This sequence comes from Ophion obscuratus, assembly GCA_964007375.1. Taxonomy (NCBI): domain Eukaryota; kingdom Metazoa; phylum Arthropoda; class Insecta; order Hymenoptera; family Ichneumonidae; genus Ophion; species Ophion obscuratus. The sequence goes on along the minus strand of OZ023315.1, from coordinate 56,718,487 downwards.
TAAAAGAGAGAAAAAACGATTTCGTATAAACAATTGTTATAATAAATTTTGTACAAAGCAATATTGAAAAAAATTTGAATATCATATTATTATGTAATGTCAATTATAATATACAATACAATATATATATACAGGGTGTTTGGCAGATGAACCGATATTTTTGGGGGAATGGGGGTTCGGGGAGAAATTGGTAATTTACTGACTTTTTCATCCTTGGTCCTAAGTGTCACGGTAATTGAGGTATAATTGTTTATTCGTTGTTTTTATTTACCCGGAATTTTGCCTTCACATCGTCATAACTTTTTTATTTGTGTAAAAAGTTGTGACGTGAAAGTTGTATTCCAAAGTCTTAAAAATGTGCAAATGTATGGAAGTTGTCAACTTCTACATTCATTATAAAAAGAACTAAAAGCTATTTTGAACTTAGCTTTGTTTCAAAAAGTTCGCCAGTTTGTACCCTTTCCATCGGTATGCTAGATGTCATAGAAATAATTTCTTATGTGGTCAAACTACGAGATACTCGTTTGCCAGGTTCAGGGTTAAGAAAATGCTTCATATGTTTTTGGTGTTTTATTGAAATGGAACTTTAGTTATAAATGTTGCTCAAATTTATCTTCTTTACTTCGTATGCACGCAACAAAAGTCATATCGTGCTAATACAACGACAATAAAAAAAACTTATGAAGATACAAAGGCGAAATTTCGGGTAATTATAATAAAAATCATATCTCAGTTACCGTCGCACTTAGGACATCGGTTCTAAGGACGAAAAAGTTACAAATTACCCCCCCCCCCAATATCTCAAAAAATTTTGTCGGTCCATGTGCCAACCACCCTGTATAATTCATGAACGATCAATAATTAGCATATCTATGTATGTAAACTTGAAATATAATATAATATAACTCATAATTACATAAAATCTAACCTAGAAACTTTCGAGGCAAGATCTGTCAAGATTTTTTACTTCTTGCTTTTTTTCTAAAGACTTTTTTAAAGTCAATAGCTAACAGTGCGTTGATAAGTATCACAATTGACTCATTGGCATGTTGCGAACATTAATTTTGATCAACGGATTATTATTGTACCCACTTTCCGAGTTACAGAATTGAAAAATGTCCACCTATAAACGTTTTATGCGCGTTTGGGAAAACGTATTTTGCGTATGCTCCACGAGATCAAATGTGATGCAGTCGATGGTTACAAAAAAATTGAATACTACAAACAGGGAGGGAAACATGGCCTGCTCTAACGCTGCAGATGTACTAGATGTACCACTAAAGCTATTCTATTGAATAAAAGTCCATATATCGAAATTTTTTTTTTTAACTTTTGGCCAGCTTTTTGGGATTTCGGACCACCGCGCGCCGCTGGCCAAACGCTAGCCACCATCGCCGCGACTGTGCCGATACACATACACACACACGCTCATGTATTGTTTTGCAAGTAAACTGACATATGTCTGCATTTCTCGATGGACTTTTCCGGCGTCAAGCTGACTGGTCAAATGCTCGGCTCTTTTTCCTAACAATTTTCTTCAATGCTATCCGACTGACTACCGACGGCATGACGACTGCTTTCGAGTTGTCGGTCAGTATTAAGCGTCTTTTTGTCACACACACACACACGCACAGTATATATATATATATACAGGGTAAAATGGCGCACACACACACACACACACACACACATATTGTAATCTCCCGAAAAAAATACGGAGCACTTCTGGGCCGGGATTCGGGTGGGAGTCGAAATATCGATGGATCAATATTCGGATGGGCTGAAATATCGAATGTTTGAATATAAATAGATCAATGTTCGGAGGGTTTATATAGTCGTAAATAAAAATTCCGGATACGAATATCTCGGAGTTGAAATATAGCGAAAAACAACAACCGATTTGAAAAATATTGGGAGATATAATATCGAATTGCTTATATAAATAACACCAAATAATTCGAGAAGACGAATCTTCGAATTGTAAATATAGCGACGGTTCAAAAAACAGAAAGCATTAAATCGAACGGCCAAAAAGTTGAGTGGTTAAAATAGCGAAGGGTCAAAATGTCGAACGGCCCGGATGGCGAAAACTGGTGATCGCAGATAGCGTTAGCGGTCGACCGGGACGGCATCCATACCATGTTCGCCATTTTGACATTCGCCATTTCGGACCATCGATATTTTGCGTCTCGATATATTGCTTTTCGCTATAGGCGGTATTACGAATATTAGATACTCGCTTTTTTCTGTTTCGGAGATATGGATGTTATGGATTGTTCGAATCTATATTCGTATGTCTCAAATTGCAGACGATC